>CM021109.1:447826202-447969761 GCA_007115665.2 Sequoiadendron giganteum | reverse complement strand
ACCTATTGAATATTGTATTGGAAATGAAATCAATGAACGAAATTTGTTATGTCATTTATGTTCGTTCTTTCTCTCTTTGGAAAAGAAAATTTTATTGCAATAATTTGAGACATAATTTGTTTACTTGAAAGTGAAAACTTAGGAAACTTACTTGTGTGAACAATTGGTATGTTACACAAAATTTTTGGTTATGACCACTTTTGGGCCCAAAAACAACTCCTAAGTGCCTCAAACTTGATGTTGAAACTTTTAAAAATGAACTTTAATATCTTTAAATCCAAACATGATCTTGGGTGAAAACTTTACTAGCATGTTTATTCGGTAGTTTCATAGGTTTGGGAAAATTTTGGACCCATCCATGCTCAAATATAAATTTACTATAAATTATAATATTTTTTAATTGCAAGGTTGAGACACCTTTTTCCTAGCAGGGGTGTTGTATTTATCTTGGTCTCACTCATGTACAATTTTTTTTTATATTCCAGCCATTTGGATTATGTAATGTTGTTCTCCACAGGTCTACTATTTTATCACAATTCCCTCCAAAAGCCTATAGGATTATGCTTTTTGAGAGAGATCAATTATTTCCACCTTATTCATATGTGTTCTTTCTTTTTGGACTTCACTAAATTTTAATAATTTTGTTACTTTCCTTCTCCCTTCCCAAGTTTGTCATCATTGTCTTCACTACTTTGTAATCTACATCATACCATAAGTTTGTTAGAAAATTGCTTTTGTTGGTTCTCTTAGGTCTAGATCTCTTACATGGAATTAGTGCTTTGTGAATTACCATTATCAATGTGTCATTCCTTATATATTGTTCTATTTATGCCAGATAATTTATTATCTTATATTTCTTGCATTTATTTTTTGAGTGCTATTCTAAAGAACTCAATTCTTTTGTATCATAAGGATAGTGCCTTGAGGGATTATTTATTTTGATTATGGTGATGATTGTCTTATATTTAACTCTCTTTACAAATAGGTCATTACATATATTGGATTGTGATTATATTTTATTTCTATACGACAATTCCCTACTTCTACCTCCATTAGCCATGGGATGATACTTTATGAACATATACCATAATCAACCACATTTTGGTAATTACATGTTTGACATCTAATGTTCTTTGAATTCAATGATGCTTTTATGCCAATAAATATGATCAAAGTATAAGGGTTGCATAACCCCAACAATTGTGCTTCATAGTGTGTGATACCTACTTTTCTATCTCGTGAGACCCTTTCTCATTTTATTCTCTTAATTTTCTAGCTTCATTGTTTTGCTCTTCACACCTCATTTCCAAGATAAAGATTTTGATTATTTATTGTTCTCTCATTAAGGTATCTTATGATAGTGACCTCTCCTAAGGTGCTACAAACAAATATGTGTTTTTTTAGTGTTACATATAGATCGTCAATTCATATTATTTTTCTTATATGATTTTTGAACCATTGTATGTCAAGTAACATGCAACAAGACTAATTGTTGATTCATTGTCTATTGTCTTCGCCCACATGTATTGATTATTTGGACCTTCCTTTTCCACTTTTATGATTCCTCACTAAGATTTTCTTACTAAAATTGTCACTCGTCAATACCCTTTGCCACATTTTGTTGTTTCATTCTTAACTAAAACCTTTCTCTTAAGGTGTGATTAACAAATATATGTTTTTTTAGTGTTACATATAGACTGTCAAACCATATTCTTTTTTAGTTCTTCATGTAAAGTAACATGCAACAAGACTAATTTTTTTATTCATTGTGTCTTATTTTCATCCGCATGTATTCATTATTTAGATTTTCATTTTTTGCTTTTATGTTTCTTCCCCATGATTCTCTTACTAGAATTGTCACTCCTCCATGCCCATTTGCCACTTTTTATTAATTCATTTTAAACTAAAACCTAACATGTTCAGAATTTCAAAATCTATAATCCTCGTATTTATATGTTAGAGAAGGACAACAATATATTTTCCCTTTGCTGTAAGCTCTACATCAAGACTTCCAAAAATAATTTTTATAAATTAAGATTAATATTATAAGATGTTCAAAGAGAATTGCCTTATTATTTATCATATGATTTTTAATATTGAAGATTCGAACTCCACACCTTCTACATGCTTACAACACGACTTAGCTGTTATACTGCACAACCATCAACTTTTTATTGAATTTCTTCTTGTTAGTACTTTCTCCCATTCATTCCTTCTGAGTTGTACTGAAAGTAAATCTTGGTGTATGTAAAATATCTTCCTTTGAAATGATTGAAAAGAGGGCTTGATGCATGCCAGCAATGGGACGTTCACATGCTACTAGATATGTGAGCCCAATTTCGACTGCCCAACGTTAAATTCACCTGCCTTTTCAAATCATGAAGAAAACATTCCTAGTCCTTGGAAAAGCTCTTCACAATACAAGCATTTCGTCCTACATGATCTACATAGGCCAACGTTTTATTTTATTACTGGTTTCTTAAAAGTTATGACAAAGGTGAAAGCAATGGTCTTGTATATGGCAAAAACAGAGAAAAATATAAAGCAACGATCTGGTAGTGCTGAAGATAAAGAGATTTTTGTAGAAGAAAATGGAAGAAGAAAAAGAGGACCCTTTAATGTCTTCTCGTGGAAGAAAAATGTTTGAAATAACAAAATATTATAAAGAAATAATATAAGATGAGGGTGAGGATGAGGATTAAATTGAACATATTTAAGGGAGAGAAGTCGATGGTGGGTAGGGTAACTCTGAGCGAGGGGTCCACATCATCAGCGTTTGAGTCGGACAAAAAAAAATTGTCACGTCTCTTGACTGTTGAGCTAGCATCCCCATATTTTTTTCCTAGCAAAAATTGGGTACATTTATCAATGTTTTCAGACTATTTTTCAAAAACCACAAAAAAAGTCATGGACCGATAGTGGGTCATTAAGTCATGTAATATTGGTATGCTGATGTGGCATTACATGATTGGTCAGTTTGTGTATTTTCTGAAATAAAGTGATTTACAGTTGGATATTAAGTATAAATTTATTGGCACTTTTATTGCCCAAAAATGGGCCCTAGACTGATAGGTCCTATACCCACGATCGGTTCCTCTCCCTTATAATATAGAAAACATTACAACATATTTAAAGATCAGATTTTTTTTGGTCTTTTGTTAGCTTATTTTTCTAATTTCAATTTATGATCGATTAAATTCTTAAACATGTAAATTTTTGTTGCATATTTGTCTTCTATTTGTTTATTCTTTTTATTGGTCTCTCTTATGACTTGATGCAATAGTGGTCAATACAAACAAGGAATTAGATTCAATAGACTAGTTACGTCGATTTATTTTTCTTTTTTCAAAATTTAAAAAATAAATTCCAATAATTATATGTTTTAATTATAACTAGTATAGATCTCTTAAATACATCTATCTAAAAATTATCACTTCATTTTTGAGTTATTTTATTTACTTAAGAGTTATTTTATTTTATTTAAAGAACTATTTTATAGTTTTAATTTTTTTAAATATTTATAGTCATATTTAGGTTTTTATGTCATTGTAGAAACCTATCTACATGACATTTGATTGGCTTCCAATCCAATAAAAGGATAATTAATGTCTTAGCTTACAATTATTTTTCATTCAATTAAATTCATTTTTAGGAAAGACCAATCATATCAATTTATATTTCCCTGCTATGAAGTTTCACTTGCTACTATGATTTTACACCATATCCAATGTAGTTGACAATTATGTTAAAACTTTTCTTCGTTTACAAGACATGACAAATGTCAAGTTATTTATTATTATTTTTATTTGTCTATATTTTTAAAAATGGATATCAAGTGTTATTTCAAATCTAGTTCATTAATTATAAATCTTATAAGTAGTGTATAATATTTTTATCTCTAATTTTATATTTACAAAGAATGACAAGTGTTCAAAACATAAATTGTTAAGTTTTATATTTTTATTTTTTTTGATGGAGGTCATCCACAAATTCTTTTTTGCTACCCGATACGGGGGCACGAGCCTTCTTGGGTTGAACCTCTTCGGCTAAGGGCCAAGGACTGAGGGGTATCCATTTCGCCAAATTCACCCGAGGCATGATCCCGGCCTCATCCCTTTTTCGGTGTCGGAGCCTTTGCACTCAGCAAGATTTGATCTCTGGTGGGCTCATTTAGAACCTTTCAACTTCACCAGTAGACCAAGGGCCCATTGACGTTAGGTTTTATATTTGGAAAATAATACAATGAATTTAATATTAAATTTATACTATCTATATTTAAAATCATATCATTGTATTCTATTTATTCATATGCAAGGACAAAGTAAAACATATGCAACTAAGGTCAAAGTCATATTATTCTTTTTCATTTTTAAGTTAGTTTGTATAGAAGACATAAGTGAACACATTATAAAAGGTTGCATAGATAACAAACCATAATGCACAATGCAACCTAATCTAGGACTATGTTGCAAGATGCAATCCTATCCTCATCAATAGAAACAAAGCAAATCTATTGCATCTACTTAAGCTTTTTCTATCCAGATCTCAAATTTGGATCTTCTTTAAAAATGCTCTTGAATCATACTGATTGATTTTTTGATTGAATCGGCTACTTTATGGTGTTGTATGGTTACATTACATAAGGCTCCATGACAAAATATTTAAACTATTATGAAATCTATATTATTAGTGTCTAAATTTATACATATTGAGTTTTATATGATTCATAATACAATGCATAAATCAATTTTCACATGTATTGAACCAACACTAATTAACTATTAGCAACAAGTTAGTTATTATTTTTAATTTCAAACATTCACAATAATAAAGACTAATTTTGATACATGACCTTTGTTTCATATTACTCTTTTAATTAATTAATTTATATTTTATTCTTATTTTATATTTTCTCATTTTATTATTATAATTTTAATAAATTCTTTAAAAAGCCTAAGTGTTAGAAATTTTATAAATAAATAAAAAAGCAAAAATAAATTAAGATTTTAAGAAAACTTGTCATGGAAAAAGACAATTAGGTGAGCAATCTCTTTGAGTTAGATCACCAAATATTATATAAAACCTTGATTTTGTTTAAAATCTTATCCTATAATTTGCTTTCAAAATGGATATGATATATTTAAATGATTTTAAGAATGATAAAAAAATTCCTTCAAAAGGATCATCTTGAAAATAATTTTACGCAACCTTTGGGACAACTTGAATCACAAAAGATTGAGCAAGGGCCCTAGCTCGATTGGCTAAATCATCCTATTGCAAGAAAGAGGTCACGAGGTCCAATCTCCTCCCCATCCTCATGGTACCGAAGGGTGTTTTGTGCCAGCATCACCAATCACATGAAAAAAGCTTACCAAACACACTGTAATTTATAGGGGGCTACACGATTCCAGTAGTCTAAAAGAACTACAATTAGGTATTAAGATATTGTTATAAAGACTCCCTCAAATAGAATTGAATATAATTAATCATTATAGACATAACAATTAATAATAGTTTAATTTAATTAAGGGGTTGAATTTAATTAACTTTAAAGTGTTGAATTTTCATTATAAAGATTTAAGTTAAAATTTTAAAGGGACATTTAAGATTGAATTCTAATTTGTGACTCTTGGTCTTCCAAAGTTGGCTTTTAGTGTGGAGTTGGTTTCTAAATAAGTGAATTTCTAACTTGCGACTTTTGGCCTTCCATAGGTGGTTTCTAGTGCAGCTGCTCAAAAAGACTTGATATTGATTGCATGTTGATGCTTGTATGATATGAGTCTCATTCTTGTGCTTACAAGAACTTGTATTGGTCTCTTGTTGATGTTTGTATGAGAAAAATATTTGTAAACAATTATCAATACAAAAAAGATTAATTTAGTATGGTGATAGGAGCACTTTTAATTTATTATAATTATTTATTTGAAGAGTTTTAGTTCATATCCTATCTAATGAGTATATTTTCTATTTAGCCCATTGGAGGCCCATTTGATTGTGTTTATTAATTAATTGAAATCTAATTACATTTTATATTCCAAATTTCAATTAATTATTAAATGTAGTCAAATGGACATCTAATATGTCATGTTGGATCACAAATATGTTGAATGAACAAGACAACTAAGAGGGGGGGTGAATCAGATGTAACCTATCAAAACATCAAAACCCTTGTTAACATTTAGATCCACATGCATTCATTAAACCCTTAATCTATTATGAAGTTTTAACATGAAAAGTAGATAACAAAAACTTAAACAACCCAACACCAAGCATAAGAGAACACCAAATTTAAGTGGAAAACCCAAGGAGTGAAAAACTATGATGAGGATTAGCTCACAATATAAGTAATAGAAAAACCAGTACAAAAGGCTCACTATCAGAATAGGACACACTATCCAGAAAATCTCATAACTAAGGCTCGTTGCTAGAATAGAAATAAAAAATGAGGAAGGAATGTTACACAAGGAACATTATCTCAATGCAACAAAGAATCCACCACAATAGCTCCAACAACACTCACAGCTCTCAAGAAATCAAGACACCTTCAACTCACTGCATTCAACAATCTTGCATTATAGCTCGTACTACATTTCGCATCTTTACGCTTCACTGCTTTGAATTTTGTTGAACACAACACTCAACTCTCCTCCACACTTCATCTCACATCAATTCATCTTGTATTTATACCATCCACGACTTTAAAAACATCTTCAAGTTAGCTACACAAGTCTCACACTTACAAATTCAAAAATAGGTCACCACTAAGCATTCTCGCGGTGGATAGGAATGAAAGCAAACCACATCAAAACTTAATTGGGACCCAAATCAACAACACCACTTAATCACTCACTACCACAATCAATATTTATCCTTCACATGTAGTGTAAATACTAGGTCGATTGTTACCCATGTAAACACCATTAATCAATTAAGTACATGCTTCATCAAAATCAAGATGACTTGTGAACCACACACCAAACTTGAACATAATCTAGAATATTCCTCAAACACCCTGAAATCCATAAAATTCCTTCACAAAAACTTTCACTTGAAGAATGTACAAGGTTTGTACACTTAGACAACTCTGCCAAACACTGTTATTTGAAATCTTATCTTTCAAAGCACCAAACCTCAAATCCTCTTAACACAGGAAAGATACCAACACCATTAAATGTCACTCATAACCACAAGTCCTGAAACACAACTGTAAAGAAACGTGGAGCAAAGACATTTCTCCCAAACACCTCTGCAATACTCAGTCACACACTGGTGAACACAACTTCTACTGTACAACAATCCAGCATACCATCTCTTGAATATAAAATCTTTGAACACCTGTAACAAACATATCTAAACCACACAAGAAGATATTTAACCTAGAATAAATATAGAGAAAAACCAGAACACACCTCTGCAACACATAATAATATTGCAACAATCTCTCTCAACCACTACGCAATTGACGTCAATGACAAAACCAACTTGTTGGCATCAATGACAACACCTTCATACTTGCAAAAAAATAATTATGCACATGGTTTCTATCCAATAAATCTATTCTCATTAACCTAGAATGTGAAAATATAAAAGCTTTCATTCTAAGGATGTCATTTGAGGCCTAGCACTTTGTAGCAAGAAACTATATGGTTTTAATATTATATATGATTTTTTAAAGACTTATGTGTTTCTAATTATTAGAGTTTTGAAGTTTTAGTAGTTTATAATTATTGGCAAAAAATTGAAAAATATAATTGTCTTTTATAACATATTAATGTATTGACTAAAATTAAATGAAAATCTGAATTTTGATGTTTACACTTAATATTGTTGAGTTTGTGTAATGCCCCAAGATTTTATCCAAGATATGAATAGACAAAAAATAGATGAATAATTTTTTTTACTTCGCAAGTGCAACATTTATATATTGCAATACACACATTCATGTGCACAGAGTGTTGTGACATGGCACAATGACACATAAGACATTGTCACTAATGCACCAAGCACAATGGCATAAAAAAAGACTTCACAAAGCCTGGGACAAGTCGCCACAATGATCATTCAAGGAGATGGAGTTTTCTCCATAATGAACATCAAACACTATCCCACAATATTGTTCTCTCATGAATACATGGAGTATGATGATAGTGACATCTACTTTATATCCATTTCGAGATGACACAAAATGACATGCAAACACTTAGGAATACCTACACAAGAGGTAGGCCAATGGGAAGGCATAATGTCCCTACTAATATGACAAAATATTTTACCAAACCTTCTAGAAATATTACTTAGATCAACTAGTCTCATATACCATTTAATGTCACAACCAAATATTTAGGTTAAATAGTTGACATATTTGATAATATTTAAGTCGACACCATACAAAACCTAAATTTGTATCAATGTTTACCCAAAATATTAACAACTATATAAAATCCTAAATTATATTAATATTTGTATGGTAGCATCAACAACTCCTAAACATGCGTCATCCCTCTTTATATTCCCTTAAAATGTATTATTTTTTACACATGATTATACTTTACAATTCAATATATTTCCTAATATGATAAACCCTAATAAATTTTTGCTCAACTCTAGTAAACCCCAAAAAATTACCTTACATCCATACAAATAATATTAAACTTTAATACTGCAAGTTGAGTTAAAAAAATGAGATGGACTACAAATTAGATATTTAACTATGATATGCTAAACCTAGATTAAAAATGTTCATGAACCTTTGCATTAATGGTGAGTACCCAATTAATAAATCAAGTCTAAAACTTTACAAAACATGTATCGCATAAACTTTTCCCATTAAATAGGTTTGCATATAGTTTACAAAATATTGTAAAAACAATGAATAAAAATCATAACTACATATACTGAATTTTTTTTTAGAACCCCATATTATAAATAATAGTTTGTGTCTATTGGCACCTGATTATATTGATTTACAACACACATTACCATTATGAGTATTTTTTACATCCATAGAAGTAATTTAAGTACTTTACAGATGTTGTTTTGATAACTTTCATGGACTAGGGGGACTCTGATTGACATTTAAACCCAAGTTATGCGCTTCAATCTAGCTAGACACCATGGGTAACTACCACTATAGACACCTCCATAATAACTTCTCTCTTGAAAACCATAAGTGTCAATCCACCTTATATCTCCCCTAAACCATAATTAAATCTCAACACATCCTTTGTACATGAGAACCTCTTCTTCAACCAATAGGGGTTTTGTTTTTAGTCTCTCTTGAACCATTAGGGTTTTCATCCTCTAGTTTGTACAAATCCTCAGGTTTTCATCCTTGAACCTATTCATCTAAACATGAGTGCTTGAAATAGTTTTGGTGTATGTTCAAAGATTACTTTATTATCAATATTACAACCCAAAATACCATTCATAGGGAGGTTAAAATTAGCATGGAGACTATTGGGTACTAGATAAGTGCATAAATGGGGCACCCATACCAACTAGTGTCATTTTCCTTTGAATTGCACCTAAAATTTGCATCCACGTGCGAAAAAGAGGTACTAGGGAAGTATGAAAGAAGATACACAAAAATTATGACAAATCCCACCATTATTGGCATAAATATTCATGACCATAAACCCTAACTACCATATTAATGGTGGTTAGGGAAATATAATGAGCTCCCAAAGTAGGAAACACATGTAGAGCCACATCCTCAAAGTAAATAATATTGCTATTAATATGGTACCCAAACTTGATCCATGTGTCAAGAATAAAAATTATGGCTCATTGATGTGTTAAGTGGTAGGTGGGATGAACAATGAGAAATGGTGGAAATGGTTAGATTTGGGTTATCGAGGATACTATATAACTCATATCACAAGTAAAGCATTGGGGTTTAGAAGGGAGACATGTTGGTGAGAGGAAACCCAACTCTCTAACAAGGGATTATGAAGGAGTGAGGTTTAGTGGAGAGGTATGGTCATATGGACAATTTTATTTGACTAATAGGATAAGTGAATGAAATTGGGTAATAGTTGTGAGGCATTCCTAAATACGAAAGTTTAGAACCCCAACAGGAGTATACAAGAAAGCAGGCTTAGGAGGAAGGTCATGTCGGGAGGGGAAACTTTACAGCTCGAATGGATTACATTCTTATAAAATTAGCCATGCCTCCATACTTAGAAATTTGGGGATCTTAAGTAGATGCATGGAGGATGAAGGGGAAGAAAATGCAAGACCCATTCACCTTAGGGAAAATGAGTCCCAGGAGGACACTCAACAAAGGCTTTTTGTGAGGGGTGCATAAATTCATAACCTTCTCAGATTTGGTAGAACTTTGTGGATTCTACTATACTAAGGTTTTAAATTGATGATTCAAGTATTACAATGCACAATTGGGTTTATTTACTATTTTTATTTTTCTCCCATAAGTGCATTTCAAGTTGATTTACCTCGTCCTCAATTATAAGGAAAACAATAAGATCTCCATTCAGATTGACTCACCTAAGGGTTGAAAGTCAATCTTGCCTTGGGGGATCTCTTTTTCCTAATGAAATAAGGAAAATAAGTGCATTAACCCCATTCAAAACTATCATCTACATGTTCCTTTGTTTCAATAATTAAAAAAAACAAATTATCTTTACTGTAATATCTCAATTCTAACTATATAAAAAAATTATTTTCCATGTGCAAATGAGCTCATTTTTATTTTCTTTTCACATGAAATAAAATAATGCTTAAGAAATTTTTCACTTAGGCATAAATAATTATTTTTCCAACTTAAAATAAATAAATATTCTATAAACATGATAAAGATATATTTTAAATTAAATTTAAATTCAATGCAACAAGAAAATAACCACATGCAAATGGCCCACTCACTTTACAAATTTAAACATAACAAACAAATTATATAATCACAACCAATTTGGATCCAAGTTTCAAAAGGATTCATGAGACTTATCTCATAAATTGAACTGAGTGATATGGATATCAATACAACCATCTCCAATAAAATACTATTGGGGAAAAATGTTGTACATACACACTCAATTGAAACATCACTCCATTATTTATGTATAATTGAAGCATACTATAAATGACCCAAGGTGATATAAATTATAAAATGATATCAAATCATGACATTTAATAGTAAATCATCTACAATTAGCATGATTTGCATTCAAAGAAATGTAGAATTAATAATAATCCACAAAGAAAAACCATATATAAATATCATCACAAATAACATATATGTAGTGAAAATAGTGCTTTTGAAACACTACAATAGTCCAAAATATAAAATCATGATGTATACATCCCATAATACATACTCAAACATCAAATGACAATATTAAACCTCATTGATAACACACATTGATGATAATGCAAATCATGACATACAATAATAAAACATAGAAAATTAAAACATAAATATGCAAAGTACATAATCAAAACATCTCAATGACAATGCAAATCCTCATTGAAAAATTTAGTACAAAGATCATAACATATTTATCCCATAATAAAATATCAAATCACTCAATACAAAATTTAATCAAAATTAAATTGCACACAAGACACATACACTGATGGTTTTGAGTAAACATTAATATTTTATTTTTTGAGGGTAGTTTTAAAAAAAAAACTTCCACAATCCATCATTATTGAAAAGAGATTTTTATAATAATTGAAAAAATCTAACAATAATATTTTCGAAACAAACTTGTAACCAATAATTTAGATTGATATTGTGACCAATAATAGATTGATCAATGGTCATGAGAATGTTCAATTTAATAGAGTTATTTATATGTGGATCTCTAGTCTAGTCTCCTCCTTATCATATCTAGATCCATCCTATTGAGTGGTGACTTGAGCCCTTCAAATTTTGACAAGAATTAATTGTATTCTCTAAGAAATCTTTTCTTCATCATTATAGATTATGAAACATAAAATCTCATTTTTAAGGATTTTGGGATTTTGTACACTATAATAATTAAAAATATTTTCTTGGGAGAAATTATATGATTTAAAAATCATTATATATATGTAATTTTTAAAAAAGGCTTTTCTAAAAGTTGACAATTTGAAATTGTTGCAGTTTATAATTATTTCAAAAAAAATAAAAATAGTTTTTTCTATTATTGATAGTTGAATTTGGTTATTTTAACTTATTTAGTATTTGGATGTTTATATTGGTGTAGATATTTAATGTGAAATATTTTTTCATTTTAAAATATTAGAGTGTCTCCTTGTTGTGTATTTGGTCTCATTTTGATTAGTTTTCCATAGGGATACATTCCTAATAAATTATACACTTTTTGGAAGTAGGATTTCTCAAAGATGGTAAGATGGGGATGAAACATCCTCCCACCATTCCAACAAGGGCCACCTACAAGGGTGGTCATCTTGAAGATGGACAATTTGTGTTGTAGGGAACTTCCCTTTTTACATGGGACACTTAGGGATGCCTTTGCTTCCTTAGGACAACTAGGTAATGCCTCAACATTCCTCAATTATCTCAGGGATGGTATGGTGATCCCTATAATATAAAATAGAAGCATCATTAATTTAAAAATGTATACTTGAAAAAGGAAAATTACCTTTGAAAAAATATAAAAATGCTAGCCCATCCTCAATTCAGTTCACCATTAACAATTTGCTTTGTGAAAGAGGAAGAGGAAGAGGAAGAGGAAGAGTATCCATCAATTCATCAATCATCAATTTAACTTTAAAGTTGAACTTCACTCAGATATTTCAAGTTTGCTATCTTTTTCTAATGATTTTAATATTTACATAAATAAAATTTAAAAATAATGATATATGTGATAGGAAAAATGGTGCACAAGAATCACAACCAATTTTCATAGGCCTACCCTAACTTTGAAGTGAAAAATTAAAAAAATAATGGTTATGAATTAGATGTTGATTCCCTTTTTTTAGACAAATGTTGATATTTTCTTTGAGAATGATGTGAATGCACAAACCTTGCTTGATTAGGTGGTGCTTGGTAGATTCATTGGTTGTCAATTCCCAAGGGATGAATTGTTGTATTATTTTTTGGAAAATTTATATCACAACAATGTCATGTTCCTTCCAAATTAAGGTTTTTTTGTCACCATTTTCAATTCAAATTATGCTCATGAAGATGTTATTAACAAGGGCACCTAGTGTGTGGATGAGATCCCATTGAATTTGCAAATGTGTAGCCCTAATTTTGATCCAACCATTTATGAACTATAAAATTTCCCTAGATAGATTAGATTATACAATCTTCCCTTGGAATTTTGGGGGATCCTCTCCTATGAGGAGAAGTTGGGGAAATCCTCTGTCCCATCTCACTTTTAGAATTTTTTATAGAAATTTCTTATTGATTCTACACTAACAGACATTGTCCCAAAGGTGGGAAAATTCACTTGGACAAAAAGAAGAGAAGGCTTCACAAATATCATTGAATGACTTGATCAATTCTTTCATTCAACTAGTTGGCTCAATTCTAACATATTATTGGAATTCACCATTCTTCCCATTTCTAGTTCAATCACTTCAGTTAATTATGCTCTCCTTGATTGAGGATTGACCCACTCTTTCCTCATTCAAATTCGAATGAACATAAATTTGTAGGAATGAAATTACTAACTAATCAAGAATTGGTGGGCTGAGGAAGACATTCAAAATAGCTCCAAAATGTTTCGCTTTATCCAAAAACTAGGATATTTAAAGATAAAATTGAAGGATTGGAATAAAAATGGCTCTAAGAACATCTTCGAAGAAAAATAAAAGATTGAAGAGGAACTGGAATCTCTCAACAAGGAGGTAATCACTCATGGCATGTTCCAAAAAAATTACTTGAAGGAAAAAGAATTGTTGGTAATGCATGCTACAATCCTTGCTAGGGATGAAATTTATTAGAAATTGAAATTGAGAGAAATCTTGCTAGTGGATGGTGACTCAAACACCAAGTTTCTTCATAATTTAGCTAAGGTTAGGAGGATAAAAAGTAGGATCTTATCGGCACTTCATGAGGATGGGTCCTCTTCCTTTAATCTGGAAGAAATCTAGCTATTGGCTACTACACATTTTCAAAACCTCTTGGTGGTTGATGGTGCTCATGACATATGGGATATGAATTCCTTGCTAGCCAATATTCCCAAGATAATATTTTAAGATAATAATAGAATGTTATCAACCCATGTGATTGAGGAGGAAGTAAAAAAATGTATTTCAATTGCATCCAGATGAAGTATCAGGGCCAAATGAATCCCTAGCTCTCTTTTATTAGAATTTTTGGGACATTATGAGTTGGGATGTTTGAGGTGTGGTGACTAATTCATGTAAGACTAAGAAAGTTCTCATAAACCTTAACAACACCAATGTATCGACCTTATTCCAAAAAAGGTAGATTATCTTTCTTTCATTGATTATCAACCCATTTCACCATGTAGCACTATTTACAAAATCATCTCCAAGGTCACGGCCAATCACCTTAAAAGTATTCTTCCCTCCATCATCTCAAACAACAAAAGTGGATTCACCCCCAAGAGAACCATAACGAATGTTATAATTATCGTGCATGAGGTGATCTAATCAATGGTTGCCTCTAATAAAAAAAGCATGATTGCTAAACTGCAAATCGACAAGGCCTATGATCACATGAGTTCGTTATTTCTTATACATATTATTGATGCATTTGGCTTTGAAAATGCATGGCTTGATTGGATTTATGAATGCATCTTCCCTATTAGATATATGGTTCTGGTAAACGGTACAGCTTGTGGCTTTTTTTAGGTTCTAGAGGACTTAGGTATGGTGACCCATTGTCCCCCTTTGTTTTTGTAATCATGGTTGAAGCTTTTGGCAGAACTATCGAAAACATGGTCGGGTCAGGAGAGTGGTTAGGTTTTTAGGTAGCTAGGGGCCTGGCCCCTATCACTCACCAATAGATCACCGATGACACCATTCTCTATGGTGCTGCCAATATGGAGATGGCCACCGTCATCAAAAGGACTTTAGATCTTTACTCTCTCATTCCAGGCCAAGCAATAAACTGAGATAAATCCAGCATATAGTTTTTTTAATGTGAAACATGATGTCCAATATAGAGTTGTTGATTGCCTTGGATTCACGATTGAATCTTTATCAGGAAAACACCTTGGCATCCCTCTGTTTAATGGCACCTCCAGGACATCCCTATGGAAAGACACTATTGGCTCTTGCAAGGTGAAATCTGAGATCTAGAAAGGACGATGGCTTACACTCACTGGAAGGATTACAATGATCGAAGTTGTTCTCTCCATTATCCCCATATATGTCATGTCCTTTGTTCAACTTACCAAACAAGAAACACAATACTTCAATGGAATGATGAATCGGTTTCTTTGGGATGGATTGAATGAAATAAGAAGAATACCACACATAAAATAGGACACTGCAAGAGAGCCAGAGGTGCTTAGGGGTGTTGGTATTCATTGCATCAAAAAATAGAACTTGGTGTTGAGTACTGAGTTGGTATAGAAATTATTTGAGGACCCCTCGTCGCTATGGAGACAAATCTTGCAGAAGAAATGTCTCGATCTAATGCTATCAGATTTTCATAATTGCAAATCTTCCTCGTGGATCACAAATTTGGCAGTTCATGCTGTCATGTCGACACCTTGGAGCATTCATAATGGTTGCTCAGCCAACTTTTGGTCTGATTCATGCAATGGTGAGCCCTCCCTTGAATCGATGCCTGAGTTGTACGAATGAAAAGACACAATGAATGAACTATGGGGGATAAAGTTGATGACTACGTTGCGCGTAAGCTAAATGATCTTAGCTAGTGGTGGCGTAATTTCAATGACTTGCCTCTTCCTCAGCAGACAAAAGAAAAAATTGACAAAAAAATTTGGCACATTGAGATATCTTTTTGTCTAGTGAAGAAGATAAAATAATCTGGATAGAATCTAAATCTGGGAGATACTCTATAAAATGAGCTTCACTATGCCACAGAACAGTATTAGAAACTCTGATTGGCCTTCAGATCTCTATCGGTGGAAAAAATTCCTACCCAAGGTTGGTGCTTTCACCTAGTTTGTGCTACACGAGAATTTTGATTAGAGGCCACTTGAAAATTTTTGGTATCTTGGGCCCTTCACGATTCCCTCACTGTCTTGCGGATGAAGAATTGATTGATCATTGGCTACTAGATTTCCCCTTTGCTTCCAAATGCTTGACTTTCGCTTCTAGAAAATATAGGTTGGTGTGGGCCTTTGTATTGGGATCTTATGGAATTATTCGAAGGATGACCCGGGGTGGCATGTGGGTTGTTTCACCTTCCATGATAGTAGGGGGAGACGAGCCAATACATAAGCGGGGGTCTTAATGTGCGATGGGACATGTGCTCGTTGGGGCCCACACCTATACGTCGGTCCTCCACAGCTTAAAAAAGAAATCATCTATAAATAGGCACGATGACATCAAACATAAATTAGATATAAAATGCACACTTAATAGCATTAGTTTCAAAACAAAACAAGTACACGCTAGCAGCGAAACATGATGAAGTGTATCCAACTTGTATCTGACATATAACAAGTAGCATTTCGACATGGAATTTAAACAGTTCAAACATTAAGACATGCACCCTTCCCCGTAAACTGGTAAACCCAACTTCCACACCAATGCAGGTGTCACTTTCACATTAATCACTACACAGCATAAACAAGGTGCCAAGTCAACAACTTTGAAACCCATCTGACCCATCTTTGACCGACTAGTGAACCCATTATAACAATGTTTCACATTGTAGCATAACCAAACCAACACGCAAATGCATGCGCCTATCCTGTCTACCATGAGACCTACAACACGTATCAGCTTGAATCTGTCCCATCTCGCCAAGTAGGGTGCGCATGTATTGGAGCCAAACCCAAATATCCCACCTGCATCCATTTAACACTCCTATAAGGCTGCCATTATTCAAAACAAAAACATGGAAACAATTTCAAACAATCCACCAAACCAATCAAGTGAAGACTTAATGGTTGAAATCAATCAAATCTCCAATTCATACAAAACAGAATTCAAATTCAAAATAGGACAACAATTTTTTTCACTGCACCAAACAAGCATCAATCAAATTCAAATAATTCCCAATTCAAATAGTCGTGAAAACCAACAAGTATTCAATTATTCTGCAGTGAGCGACATAAGAAAAGGAGGAGTGACAAGCACACAATTGAACGAGTTAACATCAAGGGGAGGCAACAGATCAGATTCCAATGCACCAACATCAATATTGTTCCAGGTTTTCCTTTTCACACTTTTCCATTCATTTACTTTATATTGTTCTTCATTACAGCCATTACTGTTTTCCATTTCTAAGCTTTATATTGATCTTCATTATAGCCATTACAGTCATAGATTTTTATTTATGTTTCCCTAGGGTTTATATTGCAAATATTACAGTCACAGGGGTTTCTTTATGTATCGATAGGGTTTATATTGCAATTATTGCAGTCATAGGTTAGCATATGTGTTACATAGGGTTTATAGTGCAAATATTACACTCATGGTTTACCATTTAAAGCTTTCCCTAGGGTTTATTTTCCAAATAATACAGTCATTCGTTAGCATATACATTCCCTAGGGTTTATATTACAAATATTACAATCATAGTTTACCATTTTAGTTTCCCTAGGGTTTATATTGCAAATATTAGAGTCATAGTTTACCATCTCTGTTTCCCGAGGGTTTATATTGAAAATATTACAATCATAGTTTAGCCTTTTTGTTTTAGTAGGGTTTATATTGTAAATATTACACTCATAGTTTAACATTTTTGTTTGATAGGTTTTGCATTATCATTCACTCTATTTTTCATGTGTCTCAATGGTTTTGCATTATCATTCACTCTGCTTATGGGGAAACCCATAATAGTGGTGTACAATTTTGATGAGGAAGGAAATTTGTAAAAATGCTCACACATTCGAAATTTCATGTTTTTAAGGGTTCGTTCGAACTAGGGGGTTCGCACGAACCCAAAAGAAGGGTTCGGTTGAACCCCTAGTTCGAGCAAACCTCTTTTTGCATGGTGGGTTCGCTCAAACCCTATAATGTCACATTTCTTCATAGAAACGAATGGAAAATTCAAAAAAAGGGGGGGTTCGCTCAAACCCCCCTTTTTTGCCCTTCTCCCCCTCTTCCACCAAATTTTAGCGGATTTTTGCCCTTCGAAGCTCGGGTTGAGGATGAAAATGGAGGAGACTTCACAAACCCAAGTGGAAGATGGTAGTCCTCAGAACGAGCTATCCAACGAATTAAATTTTAGTATGTTTTGGTTCTATTATGTATGTGTTTTTTTAGTTTTATTAAACATAGGTTTTTCACCAAAAATCAAGCTCTTTGTTTTGCACATGTGGAAAAATAACAGATTATCAAAATAAAAATTTAAAAAAATGTTGAGGCTGGGTATTGATGTCCTTGATCCATTAAAAAAAAAAATGAATTTTGATTCATACAAAACAAGTTATGTTGTATACAGTCCGCCTATGTCTGAATTGCAATTGGTTTGACTTTGAAACTTGATTAAGGAAAAAATATTCAATAAAAAACTATGAGACCAAATTAAAGTGCTAGATATCGTAGTTACAAATCTAAATTCGAAAAAATTAGAATTTTATCCTTCGTACAAAAAAAATTATGTTTTATACGGTGAGCGTCACTTTTTTAAAATGTCATTTTCTGAAGAAAAAAAAACTAGTTTTTGTGGGAGATGGAAAAAAACGTGCAGTCTGATTCCAAATGTTTTGAAAAAAAATATGTTTAGAATCTACAGACAAAATGTGATGAGACTCTAGTTTGCATCATCTTCAAATTCCTCATGGTTTAGCCGCTATAGGTTCTTGAATATGAAGATTTAGTTAAAAATAATAATTTCAGTGTCCAATTTGGCCAAAAAATTTAAACCACTATTGTGGGATCACCCTTATCGTAGTCTCATAGGTTCTGCATTGTCGTTTATATGGTAAATATTGGTCATGGTTTACCATTTCTGTTTCATAGGTCCTGCATTATCATTCACTCTGCTTATCTTATTCTCATAGGTTCTGCATTATCATTCACTCTAGTTATATTATTCTCATAGGTTTTGCATTATCATTCACTCTAGTTATCTTATTCTCATAGCTTCTACATTTTCATTCACTCTAGATATCTTATTCTCATAGGTTTTGCATTACCAGTCACTAAAGTTTCTATTTTTAGAAGGTTTTTTTTTCATCATTTTCATATTTTTTGCTTCATCAATCGACAAATATTTATGCTTGTCAATGAGTTCGTCATAGACAATATATGTGAGCTCTGTTAAACTCTTATTGTTTTTCATTCGTAAGCTTTCTATTGTGTCATAGTTCAAATATGAGTGTGGTTTTCACTTTGTTGTGCATTAGAATGTTAATGTTGTAAACGCTTAAGAGATATGAGATGTTCTTAAACTCTAACTCCCTTGCATAGTGTAATTTTGTGCCTCTTACTCCTCTACTTCCTTATGTCGCTCACTCCAGAATAGATGTAACTCTCTAAACTGTTACAAAAGATAATCTCAATTGAAATACAACAAACTAAAAAGATAACACATACACAAACTAAATAATCTTTAGTTCAAGCATCACTCTCTTCATACATATAAAGATAATTGTTAAAGAATTTGTGTTTCATAGTTTACCATTTATGTTTCCTAGGTTCTGCATTATCATTGACTCTGGTTATCGTATTCTCATATGTTCTACATCACAAACTAATTATTCTTTTGTTCAGGCATCACATCACTCTCTTCATACATATATAGTTCATTTTTCAATCATTTGTATTTCATAGTTTACCATTTATGTTTCATAGGTTATGCATTATCATTGACTCTGCTTATCATATTCTCATATGTTCTGTATTACAAACTAATTATTTTTTTGTTCAAGCATCACTATATTGATTCTAATTATTCTGTGTAGATGGCCAAGGGTAATGCGGTGGTGACCCGTACTGGGAACACACAAAAAAAGAGCCACGAAAAGGTTGCCCGTCGAGAAACGAGGATGCAGATTCCCCCCTGAAATGGATCCTGTTGCACAAGTAGATGAGGTTTGTACTCCTCAAATACTATAGATTGAGGTTACTACACCTCAAATACCGCAGAAGGTAAAACAAATACAGAAGTTGTGGTATGAGGATGACATGAAAAGGGCACTCTATGACGTTGAAGAGAATGACACGTCGATAAGGGGGGCTTCCAAAAAGTGGTCAATCCCAACAACCACACTATCCAAATGGCTAGGGGGTCTAACAACAACTTCCAAGAAAGGTTTGCCAACAGTCCTCACCGAAGAGGAAGAAAATATTATTGTGGAATGGTCCAAGCAAATGGTTGATATTGGTCATGGTCTTGAGATAGTCAATCTTAAGTTTGAGGTTGCTCAAATATGTCAAAATAGGGCAAACCCTTTCACCAATGGCTTCCCAGGGAAGTCCTAGTGGACAGGTTTCAAGCACAAACATCTTGAATTCGCATTACGAACTGCTGAAGGCCTAGACAAAGATAGGTCATTCAATCTTAGAGTTGATGTTGTAGATGCATTCTACAAAACATTGTTTGCAACATACGAAGCCATGCCATATGGTCCTGATTGCATATGGAATTGCAATGAAACTGGCATCCAAGCAAGCAAAAATGGGTCCATGAAGGTGCTCGCAAGAAAAGGTAGCAGGAATATCTCTTACATTATCCCAAAAATCCATGAATGGATAATCATTCTATGTTGTGTCAATGTTGTCAGGCAGAGCATTCCAAGATTCTACTTGTTCAAGGGGAGTGTGAACATAGATAATTACATCATAGATTGTGAACCAGGTGCTTGCATGGTAGCCTAGCCACATGCATGGATGACCAAATAATTATTCATAGATTGGTTGACCCACTTCAAAACCTTGATTCCAAGCATTGTCTTGCCCACCAATAGGGTCTTGTTGATCTTTGACGGCCATGGAATCCATGTAGCACTTGAAACCATCTAGGAAGTAAGAGAAATTGGTGTAGATTTGTTAACATTGCCATCACACACATCACATAAGCTGCAGCCGTTGGATGTGAGTGTGTTTGCACCTTTCAAAGCTTACTTCAAATCAAAACGTGCAGATTTTTTGTCAAGGTTTCCAAACATTGAAGTGAGGAGGAGAGAACTTGCAATGTTAGGCAACAAAGCAATGAAAAGATCTTTGACAGTTGAAAACATCAAAGTTGGGTTTAAAAGGACTAGTATATGGTCGTTGAATCTTGATGCACTTGTCAACGACATGCATCCTAGTGAGACATTTGTGCTCAGCAAGGATGTTGACGTAGTTGAAAACATTCTCAGCCTTTCTGGACTTGGTGTGTCAAGAGATGATGTCACAATATTGCAATCCACTCTTCCAGATGGACACATGCAACCTACAACAGAAACACAACACTCACCTCATAGTTGTCCTGTTGAATCAGTTACATAAGTGGTGGTTAATGAACACACCCCTCCCATGGTGGACAGGCTCATTGATCAATTCAGCAAAATTTTAGATCTTCCATCACAACAAAGCCAACCATCCTGGTTGGTTGAGGGAGCAATGAACTTGGGAATTGATTTGGAAGTCCCAGAACAACAGGATACTTATACTTTCCCATCACCACCACCATAAATTGACCTTTCTCAAGTTGTGCATTACTATGCTCCTTCTTGCAATTCAGATTTACAAGGCAATGAAGATGTACCACAGGGCTCATAGGTAGTGGAGGAGGTCATTGACACACAGTCAAATGGGACACAAGAAACACAAATAGTTTTGCACATCAGCAAGTTCCTCAAGTTGCCTATGCACATTGTTCGTCAAAATAAATCCTAAGCAGGTGCAATTCAAATTAGTAGACAGTCTCAATTGTTGACAACAGATGAATACATGAGGCTATTAATGGAGCAAGAGCAAAGGAAGAAAGAGGTCGACGAGATAAAAGCAAGAAAGAGACAACAAAATGAGGAGAAAAGGGCAACAAGAATTATGGCAGCAGAGTTGAAGGAGAATGCCAGAATTGAGAAGGACATGTTACGAAAAGAAAAAGAGCAGCAAAAATTACAACAATAAAAGGATAGAAATGCAAAAAAGGAGCAAGAGAGGCTTCGCAAGGAACCAGACTGAAAGGAAAAAGAGATTGAGGAGGCACAAAGGGCTTTACAGAGAGAGAGTTGGTTAAGGAACACTTCTAATCCATTGTCTCAAAGTAATGGAATCTTTCATGATATTCTCAACATTAATATCCCTCAATTCTCCACAGTAATGAATTATTCAAGCCTCTCCCAATCTGACTTCAGGGGAAATCAATATCCATATCAATTTGGGACTCGGGATGTACAGATGTGTTCACCACCGCCCCCAACACATGTCACTTGCACCCAATTTACCACTCCAAGTCCCACTCATGTATGCAACAATCCCCGTCGATTGGAAGGGGACGAGAACATGGCAATTGGCACCCCAACCAACCAAGATCCTTTTCACAACAACAACACCTAGATTACAAATGCTAGTTTCATAGACTTTAGAAGTATTGATATTTACAAATGCACCGAAATTGTGGACAGTTGTAATTTTTTGATAAGTACAAATTGGTCGTTATTGTTTTGGTTTGTGAAGTAATCTGATCAGATTCCAAAAATTGTTGTATGTAATTTTCAATATGTGTTATTGTTTTGATTTGCAATGTATGCTTCTTCATTGACAGTTTTAAATATATGAAAATTACAGATGCATCATTATTGTTTTGATTTTCAATGTATTATGATCATATTGCAATGTGTGTTCTATGTAATTTGTAATGTGTCACTATTTTCATTTCAAATTTTTGCTTCTTCATTGACATTTTTTCATTTTCTATTCCTTTTCCAACTATTTTTCCATGTGGGAGGTCAAAAATTGTCCACAACTTAAAAAAAATGCAAAAATGACTTGTCGACCGATGCGTAGGCACCTCAAGTGCCACTTCTTGTGTGGCTTGGCGTCCGAAGTTGACAACCTTTCCATGTCAACTTCTCTCAGTCCGCCACACTAAGAATCCACTACGTCACATTTATCACTCGCTGCCACTCTTTATTCCTATCGACTGTCGTTTTCAATTGTTGTCACTTCTCCTAAGCTCCTCGTCACCCCGCAATTTTATTCCAACCAACCTATACATAAACATATACATATATACATATACATATACATATGAATATACATATACATATACATATACGTATATACATATCATATACATATGTATATGCATATACATATCTACATACATATACATATGCATATGCATACATATACCTATACATATGTATATGTATGTATATGTATACACATATGCATACATATTTTCCAAGCCAACCTGCATTGAATGCTCCCTAGTGCCTCGCTCTTGTCGCTAACTTTTCAGTCTTTCATTCTAGAAAGTTTTCATTCTTTCTTCACTTGCAAGCCACTACCTGCTTGGTTCATCGTCTGCAACCTTAAAACCTTTACCACAACCAGCGATGCTCGGAGACCGATTCTTATTTGGGTAGAAGTCGATTAGGAGATAGGTACATGCCAGTTACTGAATGTTACCATTGGCTCCACTTCTGCCATGCAAGCAACGAACGGGTTCCTCGCCGCCATGAATGGATTCCATATACATATACATATACATATGTATATATATATATATATGCATACATACACATACATATACATTTGTATATGCATACATATACATATACATATACATATACATATACATATGCACATGTATATGCATATGCATATGTTTATTCATACATATACATATACATATGTATATGTATATGCATACATATGTATATTTATATGTATATGCATATATATACATATGTATATGTATGCATATGTATACACATATGCATATACATACCAATATACATACACATACACATACACATATACATATTTGTATACAATTAAGTCGTTCAACTATTCTATCTTTTTCAAGTGCCATTGATGAATTTGGGGGTGTTTAATTTTTTATAGGTGGTGCTTCATCTTCAATTCAACTTAAATGAATGCATATATGTTATTTTGTTGTGATTCAATTCATTCATGAAAATGTATGCATGTAAGAAATGCTGCAATTTTTCATTTCAGTAACAAACAATATAGTTGGTTGTTTTGATGCCATTCATAAACCTGGGGTTGTTCTTTTTTTCATAGGTTTTGCAGGTAAGCGATTCTATATACATATGCACATATATATACATATATGTATATGTAAATATATATACATGTATACACAAATATACATAAATGTATACATATAAATATATATACACATACACATACACATACACATACACACATACACATACACATATGCATATACATAAAATTGTATGTTGTTTTTGTGCCATAGATAAATTTGGGGCTGTTCAATTTTTCAAATGAATGCATATAAGAAATGCTACGATTTGCCATTGCAGTAACAAATAATATTGTTGGTTGTTTCGATGCCATAGATAAATTTGGGGTTCTCTTTTTCATAGATTGTGCATGTAAGCATATCTATATACATACACATACACATCCACATCCACATATGTATATACATAGAACATAGACATACAAATATACATATAGGTTGTGCTTCATCAATTCAGTCAGTAAGCAATAGAGACATGGTTTAGGGAGACTTGATTTCATGAACGCTCGTTTGATGGCAACCTATGTTGCACGGGTCCACAACTCCATTCGAATTGTGAAGTTTTGCATAGGTAGCCATGAAAAGCCTTCACAAAACCAAGTCCCCTAAGCCATTCAAATACAAAGCTAAAATAGTTGCATGATTCAATTGATGCACCATAACCTATTAAAAAGATAACACCCCTAAATGAATCAAAGCACCTATAAAATAGAACACACTTGCACTTACTCGAAGGCACCTAAAATTGATATAATTGTTGCAGGGTTGATTTGATGAAGGATAACCTATGCAAAAGAGAACCCCCAAAAAATAATTGAATAGTAGAGCTTCATGTTCGAACCATGAAAAGAATTGTAAATTCCAACCATACAAATATTAAACACAATTTGTAGTGTCAAAGTATGTGCAATTGTTACAAGATGTAATGGTTTAGGGAGACTTGATTTTAGAAACGCTCGTTTGATGGCAACCTATGTTGCACGGGTCCACAACTCCATTTGAATTGTGAAGTGTTGCATAGGTAACCATGACAAGCCTTCACAAAACCAAGTCCCCTAAGTCATTCAAATACAAAGCTATGGTAATCTATGTTGCACTTTGTCCACAATTGGACCTTTCAACTGTGAAATGCTACATAGGCAGCCATGAAAGGCCTTGGGAAAACCAGGTCCCCTAAATACATGTTGTAAGAAAGCTTTAGTGCTCAATATTGAGCTATGGTAATACATGTGAATACTTGAAGGTTTTCATGGCTATTTGAATTGGGAATAATTTGAATCTGATTGATGGTTGTTTAGTGAATTTGATTGATTTCGGAAATTAATTATTCAGTTGATTAGTTTGGTGTATTGTTTGCAATTGTTTCCATAATTTTGTATTTAATAATGGGTGTCTTACAACTTGTAAAGATGGAAGCAGATGGGATTTTGGAGTTCACCACTACTTCGTTCGCACTGTACTCGGCGAGATGGGACAGATTGGTGTTGATATGTGTTGTAGGTTTCATGATTGATTAGACAGGAGGATGCATTTTCTTGTCGGTTTGGTTATGCTATGATGGGAAACATGGTTGTAATGGTTTTGGTAGTTACTCAAAGATGGGTGAGATGGGTTTGAATTGTGTTGACTTGGCACTTTGTTTACGTTTTGTAGTTGTGATTAATGTGAAAGTGATGCATGCATTGGTGCAACAATTGGGTTTACCAGTGTACAAGGAAGGGTGCATGTGTTAATTTTTGGGGTGTTTAAATTCCATGTTAGAATGGTACTTGCTATATGTCAGATACAATTTGGATACACTTCATCATGTTTGGTTGCCTTCGTGTACTTGTTTTGTTTTGAAATGAATGTTATTAAGTGTGCATTTTAAACCTAATTTATGTTTGATGTCATCGTGCCTATTTATGGATAATTCTTTTTTAAGTTGTGGAGGAACAACATATAGGTGCACATCATATAAAGTTGAGGACACCCCCAAATTAATCAATGGCACCTACAAAAGATACAATTGTTGCAGGTCTAAATTTATGAATCATACACATACACATACACATACACATAGATATACACATAGACATAAGTGAATTAAACACGACTGTAGAGAAGTATAGCAAGGGACAACAAGTGATAAATGCGACGCAATAGAGTGTTAGGGTGGCTAACTGAGAGAAGTAGATGTGGCAAGGTTGTCCACTTAAGACCTCTTCACACATCTATACACACACATTTACATATAGACATACACATTTACACATACACATTTACATATACAAATACATACACGCAGACATACACATACACATAAACATATACATACACATACACATACACATACACATACACATAGGCATACACATAGGCATAGGAATAGGCATAGGCATAGGCATAGGAATAGGCATAGGCATTGACATAGACATACACATACACATAGGCATAGGCATAGGCATAGGCATAGGAATAGGCATACACATACACATAGGAATAGGCATAGGCATAGGCATAGGAATAGGCATAGGCATAGGCATAGGCATAGGCATAGGCATTGACATAGACATAGACATACACATACACATACACATACACATACACATACATGCAGACATAGACATAGACATAGAAAAACAAATACACATACACATACACACATAGACATAGACATTGCCATCATTGTGAAGAAAAAATGAGAATTTTCTAGAATGAAAGGCTATAAAGTTGACAAGTGTGCGAGACACTACGAGCATTGGATGCAGGTTGGCTCAAAAAATATGCAGGATGTCATGAAAGTAGTATATGTATATGTATATGTATATACACATATACAGATACATAAATATATAGACATATTCATATACATATACATAAACATAAACATAAACATATGTATATGTATATGAATATGTCTATACATATGCATATATATAAATAAGATGCAAATACCTTAAGCATATACAAGTTGGATACACTTCATCATGTTTGGTTGCCAACGTGTAATTGTTTTGTTTCAAAATAATAATAATTATGTGTGCATTTAATATCTATTATACATATACATATGTCTATGTATATGTCTATACATATGTCTATGTATATGTCTATACATATGCATTTACATATGTATAAATGAGTAAACGCGCATTTAATATATATGTCTATGTATATGTCTATGAATATGTCTATGCATATGTCTATGTAAAGGTACAATATATGCATGACTGATTTGATGAAGCAGAACCTAAAAAAAATAGAACACCCCCATATATTTCCAAGGCACAAAAATAAGGTACAATAATTGGATAACTGAATTGATGGAAAATAACCTATGCAAAAGATAACACCCCCAAAATAATCAATGGAACCTAAGAAAAGATAGAAACATTTTCATTATAGATTTATTGATGTAGCACATATGATAATCGCAACACCCCTATATTTATCAATGAAGACTAACCATGATGAAGTTGTGTATTCATTTTTTTATAATGGGTTTTTTTTTAAATGTTATTGGTCCAAGTGGCCTGCCATGTGGACTATGTGATTTTGGGTGTGTATGTATCGGCTCCTCTCCCCTACCTAATCAAGAAGATCCTATGAAAAAAACAAGACCTCCAAATTTTTGTAATGCAACCAAAAAAAGCTCCAATAATTGCATGTCTGAATTGATGAATCCTAATCATTGGGAAACATAACACCCCCAGTTTAATGAATGTCACCTAAAGAAAATAGCAATAATGAATGAATGAAACAACACGTATGAAAAATCTAAACCCTCAATTTTATCAATGGCATGTAGAAATGGTACTCAGCAACATTAATTGAAACGTGAACATTAACCCATGACTGTAATGGTTGTAATGAAGAACAATATAAATCTTATGAATGGAAAACAGTAAGAGTATAACAATTATCACATATGTATATGACTGAATTGATGGAGTAGAACCCAAAATAAATAACACCAACATATTTATCTATGACACAGAAACAACATTAAAAATTTAAGTGACTGAAAAGATGAAGCAAAACCTTAAAAAAGATTAACCCAAAAAAAAAAATTGGTTAATGAAACAAAGAACACAACCTAACTCAATGATAATGTAGGACCTATGATAATACAATAAGAAAAGTCAATGATAATGCAAAACCTATGAGAAATGGATAAGCAGAGTCAATGATAATGCAAAACCTATGAGAAAACAATAAGGAGAGTGAATGATAATGCAGAACCTGTGAGATTACAATAAGCAGAGTGAATGATAATGCATAACCTATGAAACATAAATGGTAAAATATGAGCATAATATTTGCAATATAAATAACACCAACATATTTATCTATGACACAGAAACAACATAAAAAAATTAAGTGACTGAAAAGATGAAGCAAAACCTAGAAAAAGATTAACCCACATGATTTTTTTTGGTTAATAAAATAGAGAACACAACCTAAATCAATGATAATGCAGAACCTATGATAATACGATAAACAAAGTCAATGATAATGCAGAACCTATGAGATTATGATAAGTAGAGTGAATGATAATGCATAACGTATGAAACATAAATGTTAAACTATGAGTGTAATATTTGCAATATAAATAACACCAACATATTTATCTATGACACATAAACAACATAATTTTTTTAAGTGACTGAAAAGATGAAGAAAAACCCAAAAAAGATTAACCCGCATTTTTTTTTTTAGTTAATGAAACAGAGAACACAACCTAACTCAATGATAATGCATAACCTATGAGAATATGATAAGCAGAGTGAATGATAATGCAGAACCTATGAGAAAACGATAAGCAAAGTGAATGATAATGCAAAACCTATGAGATTACGATAAGCAGAGTCAATGATAATGGTGCAGAACCTATGAGAATACGATATGTAAAGTCAATGACAATGCAGAACCAATGAGAATAGGATAACTAGAGTCAATGATAATGGAGAACCTATGAGAAAGAATAGGATAAGCAAAGTATATGATAATGCATAACCTATGAAACTGGATTGGTAAAACTATGACTGTAAAATTTGCAAAATAAACCCTAAGGAAACAAAAATGCTAAACTATGCATGTTATATTTTCAAAATAAACCCTACTGAAAGAGAAATGCCAAAATATGAGTGTAATATTTGCAATATAAACCCTACGGAGCAAAACCCATATAAAGAAAAATGCAGCTTCATCTATGGCATGAAAACAACGAACATTATTATTACTGAAAGAAGAAAACAACCCCAGAAATTTCAATGGCAGGGAAACAACCAATTGCATTATTATCTATTATATAAACAGAGTGATGCTTGAACAAAAGATTAATTTCCAAATATTTAGTGTGTTTATGAGCACAAATAGGATAGTGTTCATAAACACTAAACTTCAACAATAAAAAACAATATCTGCAACACCAAAAAACCAATAAAACAAACTGAAATTGCAAACCAAACTCAAACAACCAAATAATGGTGAGCCTTAGTGAGCAAGCTCACCTGGGTCAAACATGCGATGAACCCGTTCATTGCTTACGGTGACCTTCATGGCGGCGAGGAACCTATTCATGGTGGCGAGGAACCCATTCGTCGCTTGAATGGAAAAAGTGGAGCCACTTGTAACGTTCAGTAACTGGAATTTACCCATCTCTGTATCGACTTCTACCCAAACATGATATGGTCTCTGAGCATCACAAGTTGTGGTAAATAGATGAAGGTTGTAGACGATGAAATGAGCAGGTACTGACGTGCAAGTGAAGAAAGAATGTCTACTTGCTAGAATGAAAGGCTTAAAACATGGCGAGAAGATCGAGGCACTGGGAGCATTCAATGCAATTTAGCTCAAAATAAATGCGGGGTGGCATGGATCTTAGGAGAGTTCACAACAATTAAACCCAACAATCGATAGGAATAGGAAGTGGCGGCGAGTCATAAATGCGATGTAGTGGATTCTTAGGGTGGTGGACTGAGAGAATTTGACGTGACAAGGCTGTCAACTTCAGACGCCGAGCCATGCAGGTAGTGGCACCCGAGGTGCCTATGTATCGGTCGACGGGTCATTTTTGTGTTTTTTTTTAATTTGTGGACAAATTTCAACCTTCCACATGGCAAAATATTTTTAAAGTAAAAAAGCATAATTTTATGTTGTTTGATATCCCTTTTTGCATAATGGGTTATTTAAAAAAAATGTTATTGGTCCATGTGGCCTACCACATGGACCATGCGATTTTGGGTGTGTATGTATTAGCTCCTCTCCCCTATGTCATTTATGGAAAGAACGAAACCACAAAAATTTCAACTACAATTCTCTTTTGGTTGAGGATGTATGTTGTAGCACCCCTTTGATTTGCTCATACTTTCAAATAGTGTTGTTTCTCTGATATGCTTATGTTTTATGACACTACCTTGACTTTGATAGACCATGATACTATGTTATTATTTGATCGCTAACTTTGGAGCGATGTTGGTTTTCATATTATGATGTGAGAGTACACTATATGGGTGTTTATTGTTTATGACATGCTTTCTTATTAGCATAGTTGTTTATTTGAGTTGATATTGATATATGCTCATCTGTATTTATTGAGGATTTAGTTTCGTCAATTTGATGTGACATTTTTTTGGTGAAGGGAACGAGATTGCATCACTCGCTTGCGAGCGCCCTACGATTCCGCGATTCTCTCTTCACGGTGTGACTGATTGATTATGATGTATATAATGTTTGGCATATGCTTTGATTGCAGGATTGCAGGTACAGGACATCGACTCCACCTGGATTCATAGGTTTGAGTGCATCCATTACCCAATGATTAGTTGATTGGGAAATAGTAACTGGGTTTCCCTTGTCAAGCCACAACCCTAGTCATGGTGTGTCGTCAGTTTTAGTTGGTCATGTTTTGTTATCATGTTGTCCATTTTTGCTTTGTTGTTATTTATGTTGCAAGGTATGTTTAAGGGAAATAAATGCTTTAAATATTTTAGGTGATTATTTAATTAATCTTGATTATTGTGTTAGAAGCTTTGAATTTAATTTATTTGGTAAAATAATTTAATCTTATGATTAAATTTATTTTATTAAATAATTAAATTAATTATATTTAATTTAAATTAGAATTTACTATGTGATTTTGAATTATTAAAATGCATTAATATCTAGAGGGATTATTTGAGTATTGATTGAGAAGATATTTGATTTTTGACATGTGTTGGAAAGTTTTAATTACGGTTGTTGGGAAAATTATTTCACGAAGAGAATATTTGCTTTAACAAAGAGAGGTAAGAGGTTACTTCATGGAAGAGGAGAAGATATTTTTGCAAAGGTTGTTAAAAAATTAAAATGGGTTGTTGAATTGGTTGGTTGAAAATTTTGGGGAAGGATAATCTCGGGAAAAGACTCTGGCTTTGGATTTTGTTTTATTTTTTTCTGGAAAAATCTTTGTTTTCGGGAAGAAGCTTTGTTTTTTTGGAGGAAGCTTTGTTTTGTGGAAGAAGCTCTACATCAATCTTCATCTCCTCAAGTGTTTGGAATTCAGGTTCCTTAATTATTTTATTTTATTTCAATTTGGAAAGGCTAATAGATTAATTTGTGATTCTCAAAAAGATTGTCTGTACAATATTAAAAGCTTTTGAATATTTTGCAAAATTGAAAAAATGTCATGTCTGAAATTACCGTGAAAGCTTTTGTAGAAATTGTTTATGTTTTTATTTGTTTTGAAATTATAAATTGTCAGGAAGCTTTGGAAATTCATGTAGGGATTGTTTTTAAGCAATGGAACCTAGAAAGAAATAATAGGAAACTAGAAAAATTTTGTTGGGATGGAATAAAATTTCTCTGTAGAATTTGTAGAAAACCTCTCAGGAATTCTTGTAAATGTTATCCGTAGAAAAATTAATGCTCTTCTTCCTATTAGATTTGTTTATCTAGAAGAAAATGGAAAACCTCTGTAAAATTTTGTAGTTTTCCTGTAGAAATTGTGTGAAAATAAATTGCCTTTTGATGCATTGTTTTGATAAATTTCTATGTATATATATATATTGAAGGATATACATATATATAAATATATATACATGTATTAGTTTTGGAGTTTTTGTAAAAAAATTAAATTTGAAAAGCCTGTTTGAATAAACGTTGTATGGCGATCTTGGTTTTTAATTACCAAAGTATTGTTTTTTTGGTTTAAATGATATATGTGTGGGAGGTGTGGCTACCCACAGCCGCCACCTCCACTTGGGGAGGCCAGCACTGTGTGGGCAGCCAGCGTTGCCCCCACAAAGGTCGTACCCTCCCTAAATGAGGGCTCGGCTGGGGGGAAGCCAACCCAACCATGGTTAATGGCATTTCTTTAAAACTTGTAGCCGTCGTAAGTTTTGGATTTGGATTGTGATTTATTAAATGAACTTTATAGGATTGCAAATATATGAACTTCGGTTTATATTTATATAGTGGATTTAATAGATATATAATATAATATATTTATATATTTAAATATATATATATGTATTTAAATATATAGGTACTTTAAGTGTTTGAGAAAATTGTAAGTTGTTCTATTTTATAATATTTAAATATAAAAAATATTAAATAGGTGCATGCATTGAATGCACGGTTAGATGATTTTTAAAATGTTATAAGAAATTGATATTTTGATTTAAAAGTAATTGAGAAATCGAAATAATAGATAGATTAGATTTCCTCTACTGTTAGTGAAAGAGATTTTATTAAATTAATTTATTTGGGCAATATATTACTGTATTTCACTCAAGGGAAATTGGATTTAGGAAATCCTAATGGTAGATTTATTTCTTGTCTTTATTTCCTTTTTGAATGTGATTTCTTTTGTTCACGCTTTTGGGAGAAATTGGTTAGAGGTGTTAGTTGTTATTTTGTAAGTCTTCCAGATGAGGTATTTTAATATTTGGGGTTGTATTTTATTGTCAGTCTTTGATTTCCCTTGGATAGTGTGTATAGTTGTATTCAGTTAATCACCCGGTTACCATGAACGGGGATGTGATGCCTTTACATTTTGGATTGGGAATTATTATATGTATGTGTGCACTAGTTTACCCTTGTGTTATGGATTAGATCCATGTTGTCAGTAGGAGAGTAGCTCTCGATGGGGGTCGAGGTCTAGGAAGATCTGTTGAGGTAACCCATGCTACTTTGTGATGGAGCTCCTCCTATGACAACAGTTTGTATGGTTCAGTGATGTACTTGATTATTTTACTCTGGAAGCAATGTAACAATTTATGATAAGTATTGTATTTGTCTAGTTAGTCTTATGTTTGCTTGTGTCTAGAGGTTGTAGGTTTTGCCTAGGAATCTCTTTTATTATCTCCTAGCAGGGGTGTGGAACTTCAAGTACCACTTGGTTGGGTGGAACGTACACCTTACTCCATTGGGTTCCCTCTTATGTTCGTGATGGCGAGATCTTCCAGACTGGAGAGCTCGTGTGTACCAGTTATTATGTTCCATTCTTATGATTTATTGTATCAGTTGGTCACTTTGTATTTGTATCACTCCTCAATTGTATTCGAGGAGGATTTTGTAACATTATTGAATGATCTTCCTTACTTTGGAAATGAATTTTGTAAATATTATTTGGAATGAATGCAACCTATGGATATTTTATGTATGTTTATCTTATGTGATGTATTTAATGCTTGGATGTATAATCTTTAATTCATGAGTAATAAATTATATGCTATGAATGAGTTATTGTTTTATGTTATGGGATTCAGTTGTAATCTTAGTCGCGTACCTTAGAGGATGTATGTGTTAGTGTAGTGTACTTTTCATGTTATTAATTGCACTTTAAAAAAAATAATGTTTGCTTCTGTTGTAGTTGCATCTTCCTCTAGGGTTACGTGGTAGGGCATTACATATGCAATAAAATAGAGGTTGGGATATATGAATTCCTAAACTCAAAGTCATAGATTATGCTCTATAAAATTTTAGAACATGAGATGGATACATCAAATTTATAATATCTGGGTCATAAACGTGAAGAGTTTAAGAAGGTCAAATGGACGATCCTTCCAAGAAGATTGGAGTTTAATTTTGATGGGACCTTTTGAAGAAATCCTAGGATCTTTGGTTTAGGGTGCATAATAAAAAATGAAATGGTTTAGGATGCATAGTAAAAAATGAAATGAGAATCCTCATCTAATGTCCTCAAAACACATCCCCTTTGATACCAATAACGAGGTAGAGTTGGAAACTTTGTATGACATAATCAACCTATACTTGCTAAATGGGTTGGATAACATTGACATTGAAGGCAAATTTTGGTTATGCATTAATGCAATAAAATCCAAAAAGGTGAAGAATTGGAAACTCCAAAAGGAGGTAGACATTATTGGCTCATTGTTAAGTCAACTATGATTATTTGATACATGTTTTAAAAGAGGCAAATAGGTTGGTGGAGTTCTTAGAAAATTGCAACTGCAATGTGAATCACACTGCTTGCATTTCCAATCAGATTGAGTCTTGGGAAGGACTATGACAAATAATGAACATCACTATCCCAAGAGTTGATCATACAGATCATCAAGGCCCCTAAATCTTTAGCCAAACAATATTTTGAATAGAAATAGCAACTTGTGTTTGGCTCACTTGTCTATTTATGCATATTTTGGTTAGTGCATAGTATACACAATGGAAAATAAGGTGGTTTTGGCTTACCTGCAATGAGATTGTGTTGTGGAGGATGTCGTTAGTTAGTTGTTATAGGAAAATTAAAGGCATTTTAGAAATGTGTTTTCAACTACCCTACCTCCTCTACCCCCAACAATTGGGTCGATTGGAGGGAATAAAAAAAAGGTCTCGTATATATTGTAACTTCCTAAATTCATTCCTCTATCTTTGTACCCTATTTTTATAGGGAATTCTAGAAATTAATGTAGCAGAGTTGTCCCTTTGACATCACTTGTCTATATATATATGTGCCTGTGTGTGTGTGTGTGTTATTTTTTTATTTGAGTATAAAATACAAATTTTATATTGCATAAAATAGGCAATTTTTTAATTTGTTAATTAAAAAAATTGTACAACCTTTTATTTGTGCCTTATGTGATTTATGATAAGAGAAGCAAAATTTGAAAATTAAAATCTAAATATTTATCTTTTAGCTTTTAGTTTTTTTAATTTTTATTGTTAATTTTGTTCTTTAAATAAGGATTGTAACTTTTAGGTATCCTTTTCTTCACACTTTGTTTAGCTAGAATTAAGAAAAATAAATATGAATATTGTTTGGAGAACTATTTTATTTTTTAATTTTACTATTAGGCTAGTCAACCGTTAAAAAAACAAGCTTATCATTTGTTAAAGTTGTGACAAGAAAGTTGTAATGACACTTGTAATTTAGTTCTTTCCAATGCTAATGAAAATCAATGAGGTTTTTAGCATGTCGTCACTCTATTTGATAAGAAAATATATAATTGGTAGCATATGAATGCAAAGTGGCAAATGATATTTTAAAGGCTAAGACAATTATTTTTATGTTATTTTTTGTATTCTCTTAAATTCTTGTATTGCATTTAAGCTTAGAAGGAAGGTGAGATAATAGAAACATATTCTACAATAATATATTAAAGGAGAAGAGTACACATATATAATTAAATTATTATGGGAAGAAAAAGATACACAAAAAATCATTACACAATGATATTCCCTAGGAAAATCATTTAAAAAAAAACTAGCCTCCAGATCTTGAAAAATTTGTGTTCCCAACAACACCAATGGTTACTATACAACTCCAAGATCAAGCATTTGTAAGAGATAACACCAACAATTTTAAAGATTTTCAATGTCCTTACCTGCAAATAGATTATATAAAACCTCAAACATTCTATAATATATTCCAATGTCCATAGTTTTACCACACCACTTAAAATCTTGCATGCTAAATGATTCACCAAAGCATCAAAATCTATTTTCAAGCATCACCTCCCATCCTCCACATGTCATGAATAAAATTATATTGAATATCAATGTGTTTTTTCCATGCATGAAAATTCATTTTTTTTGCCAAGATGATGATACTTTGATTATCACTATCAATCTAAATTATTCATAATTAATCCCAATTTATCTAAACACTCTCTCTAAAGCTATATGACCTCTTAACAAGCACTAGTATTTTCTATATACTCTACCTCTATTATGGAAAAAGTGACAATAAGCTATCATTTGATGATCTGACTCACAACACCACCAAATAGGTTAAAGGCATAACCATAATTAGATATTATGTTATTTTCATCTCCTACTTAATAAGAATCCACATATCTCATATATCATCTCCTTGATAGCATAAAGAGTACTAAAATTTACCCCATAATTATATGAGGACCCTCTTCACTACTAACCAATAATCACAACCAAGATTAGTCATACAAAAAGCCAACACTTTGATACTTTAGCAAATGTCAATTATGATGCAAACCATAACATAGAGATGACTACCAATTAAAATATCATAAGGAATACGAGACATCCTCTATTTCACCATATGTAGATAAATACTACTTTACTAACAACTTAGTTTCAACTAAAATAAGAACATCCATTGCTATATAATATGTCATGTTGAAACACCATAGCGTATACATACTTTGGCCCAACCAAACCTTTATATATGCTCTAGTATACATGTTGCAAGTACAATTGATGTGGGAATTGACTGTACAAGTATAAGGTACTTCCTCACCTGAAATATGTAGGTCTGAGTTATCCCCAACAGTTTTTATTTTGGAGATGTCACAATAGGCCTTTCTATTGCAATACTTGATCCTATTCAATTTGATTATGAGATTTGTTATGTTTGACTTGTGCTAACTTGGATCCAAATCAGAGGCAATTCTAATAAGGAAAATGAAGAAAGTGAAAATAAAAAGAAATAAAAATGAAAATATGTCAAAAATAGAACAAAAGGAAAATAACATGCATTTTTGGAGGATTCACATTTTGGAAAGAAATGATCTCCAAAACCCCTCTTTTGAAAATTTAAATTTTTGATAAATATTGATTTGTAATTGGAAAGACTTGGGAGTTGGATCGGTTGGTATTGTAAAGGATTTTTGGTTGTTTGTGTGATCCCCACCTCTTCAAGTTGAAAGAATTTGCAAGCTTTTTATTGTTTTAATGTGATCTCTTTTCGAGGTAAATCCATCTTTTGTCCTTATTTTTCTTGTGTTCTTCCATTTGTATGTAATTCTCACCCTTAAGTGAGCATAAGAATCCCCTAATAGGTTTCAATTTGATAAATTATATTAGAAATAAATTTAAATTTGAAAATTTTCCAAATTGCCATTTTATGCTCTTCACCATGCCTAAATTTTTTAAAATACTCAAAAATTGAAATTGGCTTCATAATTTAGTTGTTGTTCATATTTAAAGATAAATGCCACTCTTTGTTTAAAAAAAATAGAAATGTGAAAATTAGAAATTCAAGGTTTCGTTAATGGATTTTAAAGAGGTTTCCTAGTTTTTGGGTATAAATTATTTAGGGGAATTTTGAATTTTGAATGTGATTTTAGATGTTTTGGAATGGGGATATTCATGAATCCTCCATGGATTTTCATGATAAACGTTTTAAGATCATGTTAAAAAAAACTGTGAGCCAATTTGTATACCTTGCTTTTCATGCCACTCAATTGTTATGAGTTGTGATGAACCTAGGATGTAGGTGTGAGAGAGTAGTAGGGGAGTGGCTTCTAACATTTGATGGGATCCAAATTGGCTTGAGGATATCTTGAGCATAATTTTCTTACCAAGTGATAATTAAACTTTCATGACCAAGTGATAATTAAACTTTCATAGGTTGTTAAAATAAATTAAGGTAATGATGTCTACGACATACCTAGAGTGCTAGTATAGGCTTGCTATGAGTGTATAAGACATGTCCATTTGAGGAGTGTTGGTTCTTGTTGATTGAGTAACCTCATCTCTTGTGAGAGGTGTACTCAATCCTGCTTAGTCAATACCATAGGCTATTGTGATGACACTCCCTACTCCCTCTCTAGGATCTCATCCTTGTGGTGATTAGAGTTTTCCCTAAATACAAATTGTACCTTATCTTCATGATTGTGTTGATTTAATCTTGCATGTCATATATATTATATGTATACTCCATGATGGTGTGGGTGTAAAAGCCCCTCCTTTATGTTTGGTGTGAGTGTGCTTACATGGCTTGTGTGACTATCTACTATCATAGTGGGGTGGACCTAAGGGTTTTGTGACATGGTTGGGTGGCATGGAACCATCATTCAGGACTAGAAGATCAATGAAGGAAATTTGAGTCCTTGCATCATTTTTTAATGTAATTTTTGGACCTCCATTATGGATGGATTATAAATGTACCACATAAGTGGTGTCGATGTTTTATGTGCTTGGGCGTTGGATTCAAGAATGCATGTTATCTTGTATGCTCTTTAAATTTTTTATGTTGTTGGATAAAATAAACTTAGATCACCTTTCTTTGGGTTTTAAAATGAACTTCAATTTTATTTAACATGAAATGAAACATTAAAAACACTAGGATTACCTTTGTATCCTTAGGTGTGTTTGGTCACGGGGACCCACTTCATTTTGAAGTTGTTTAAGGTCCCTTTGGTGGTCTTGGAGTGGAAAGAAGGTGTGGAACACACTTCCCTCTCATCCCTCATGTTTTGAATCTTGTGTTGAAGCCCTTTGAGGTTGTATAGCCTTGTAAGCCTTCTCCTTTATGGGCTAGTGTTTTTTGTGACCTTAAAGTCTAGGATCTCTATGAACTCTAGGTCATTTTTTATATTTTCAAAATTTGATTATTGTCGTATTCCTTTCCTTGTAGCCCTTGATTGTTGTACATGTCCTAGGGACCAAAAATAAGCTTGGGTTTTCTAACCAGTTAGGACACTGGCCCTAGATTCAAGACTACAATACCTATCTATTTTTGGGTGCTAATATCATTCACGACCACTGTTGTCCTTTGGCACATTGTTGTCCCTCCATTTTTTAGATAATGAGTATTTCTAAATATTTTTGGGAAAAAATCAAGAATGAAAGTTGTTTACCATGGTCTTGTGAGTCTCCTAAATTTTATATCTCATTAATAGGTGTTTCTATTGATAAGTTACACCAACTTTTACATTGGAAAATATGATCCTACATGAAATCAATCCAATGCTACATCTTGCATTAGGGAGCTTGTTTCTCCTAGGTTTCTCAAGTCTTATAGGGGTCTATCTCCCATGTTAGAGGCCTCTTGTTGGTATATATCCCTCTTGAGTATTGGGTTGTTGATTTGGTGTTGTAAGTCCTGCTTGTGCCATGTTGTGTAGACAATGCTAATTTCTTGTTTAGTATGTCTCCATGTAATGTGACATTAGTATGTCATTCTTTTTGCATTAGTGTTATAAAAAAAGGTGCTTTCTAAGCTAATGTTTCATGGGTCCTTGGTGTGGACTTACATGTCCACAAGAGACATAAAATCTCTAACTAATTGAAGAACTTATATTCACTTCTAAGAAAGTAGACCCAAGTCCTACTAGTGAAATCGTCACTAAAATATAGCACATTATTTTGATAGTGAAGTCAACATCTATTGGATTGAATACACCACTATGAATAAGCCAATATTTTTATGAGAAATCAAATAAAATTGAAAATAATTTTGTTTTCACTATATATAGTGTTGACAAAAACCAAATACAAGAGAACAAACAACAAGCCCCTGCACAAGCAATTGGATGACAATATTTCTTGGAATGTTGTTCGTAGAAGGAGGATAGGTCTTCCTTCTTCCTCTTCCCAATCTCATTCTCATGTTATGGGTGTTAGGTCAACCCTCTCTTGATTTGGGGTTGTCAAAGTGGGATGTTGGTGGTCATTGCTCTCTTGTTAGTAGTTTTGTAAGGTAACTTGAATGCAACTATTTATCTTTCTTTATTGTACTGATTCTCTAAAAAATTAGCTTTTTTGGTTTGTTCCATCCAACCTTTTGGTTTCCTTTGTAAAGGGTCCAGGACCCTTGTTTTCCACTTACCTTAATAAAAATAGGTCCCTCTACAAAAAAAATATTTTCCAAAGTCCTTAGACCTTTCACGCCAATATGACATATGTGATTGTGCTATAAATTTTTCTTCTGGTAAGGTTATATTCTCTTTGAGGTAAGACCAAGCTTGGATTTAATACACACGTGACCATTATAACTCTATAAATAGATCTCTTTATTGTAGGGTACATTGACAAATGTGTTAAGTCTATAAATCTCTTCACTACATTTACATTAAAACTATTGCACTATATGTAGGTGTTAACATCAAGCCAAAAGAGTTTACCAAATAAAACCACCTTCATGAAAACCATAGCTCCTCAAACCATGTTATTGTACCTCCATTTCCAAAGATAATCTACACTTTGTTGTCACATAAAAATGCACCCTATTGAAAAAGAGTTCAATGTTCTAATGACACAATGGAAACAACCTTAAGGTGTGGGACCTTTGTGCATATGAGGTTGAATCTCCAGAGAAGGCCGACTTCCTTTTTCATTCCTAGTGCGATGTGTTGGTCCAAACGAACACATGAAAACCTACCACTATCCAACTCTAACAACTCACAAGCGAAAAGGGTTAGAAGGAATGCATGAAAGAGAAATGGAGGTGTTACACCAAGATAGAAGGTTGTTTCTTTTTGACCTAGACTATACTATACATCATTGAAGAGGGACCAAAAGACTCACACAGTTCTTTGTTTGGTTGATTTCAGAGACAAATATGGAGGTTAGGGTTTCACAAAGCGTAGGAAGGAAAGAGTTTCTCAACACAATAGTTGCAAATAATTTAACTCAAACATGCATACATAAAGATACAAACAAATACTCAAACATGAAGGTAATGAAATATTAATCATACATAAAAGAGGAGAGAAACAACAAAAATGATCAACTTCATTAATGCAAAGGCATGTAGCCAATCTTTACAATAACAAGGATGCAAAAATGTAAGTCTACCAAAGAAAAACCCTAAAAGAACCAGAGGAAGAACAACAACCCTTGAAATGGATATATTTCTTGCCTTTATAGATCAGGCATAACTTAGAAGCACAAATCAAACCCTAACCCTAACCAGGGTTAGCAAAAAAGACTATGTGTGCAAGATATGATCCATCCCATGAAAATCATGATTAGGGCATGGATCTATCAGGAAATTCAACAAAGAGAAATAAATGGGCATGGGTGCCCATGAAATCCACCTGTAGAAGGTGAGGGAAGTAATTAATGTCATCCTTGAAGCCCAAGAACCAAGACAGGCCACTCAAAAGTTGAATTGAACATTAAAAATGTCACCCAAAAAACATGTCAAAATGTTGAAAGGTTAGGGCATCGGGCCCGAAAGGAAGCATTTACAAGCATGAATTAAATGGTTCAGAGCCTCAAAATTTTTTTTGTTAGATTTAGACAATCAGGCGGTTGGGATTCAGGCTTCTGGCCATCGAAGGTCACTTACTTCATAGCTTATGCGCATCGGCATCGGGCCATCGGAGGTCAGGCTTCAGGAGTATTGCTTACCACATGCTGGGAAGAAGGAAAGAAGTGAAACCCTAAATTCAAAAGGGAACATCGCGGTAAGAGATAAGGATTACCTCTAAAAATCAGAGCTAAAGGGGAACGTTTACCTTCTACAAAGGAGAAGGTGAAAGGGGAAGACCGGAATACCACCAGAAGTAAATTTTCAAAAATTGGAGGAAAGCCTTACCTCTTACCTAAAGAAGGTAAGAGGTAAGAGGTGAGAGGTAAGAGGTAAGGGTGAAGTCCAATAGAAGAAAGGCACAAGGAGGGAAGAGGAAAGAGCGAAGTTCGACCCTCAAAGTCCGACAAACCAATACTTAGACAAGTCTTGAAACTTAATCAAGCTTCGATGGTTGGGGGTAAGGCTTGAGGCTTACCTTTAGAGATCGATAAGGGGTAAAGGGAAAGGATGAAGGTAGAAAGACTTATAGGAAATATGGGGAATGTGAAGGAGAAAAGGAGAAGGCATGAAGGAAGCAATTAAGAGACAACTTGAAAACTTGAAAATATGGTACAACCAAATTTAGGAACCTCCAATGAAAAATCATGCAAGATGGCCCATGTAGGATCTCTCAAATCAGTTATCAATGATGGGAAATCAAAGGAGGGCATGAAATGTCAACACACTCCTACATCATTTATTTTATAAATAGATAACATGTTTCATGTCAAACTAGAGGTGTGTATAACTATAGAGATACTCATGGTTCTCCTACTAGAGAATAGGATTATAACTCTCCCATGACCAAAAATACTAGAAGTTAAGAAATTTTTCTAATATATATCTTCTCACCATCAAAATTATCATAGTCTAAAAGATAATCCTAATGGAGATTCATGTGGAAATATTTTCAGAAATTGATCATCCATTTATCCTCATATTCATGTGTATCCAATGTTACAAAAAGTATTATCTACATCCTCTTAAGAAGATTCGTCGAAATCATCATCATATTCATCCTTATTTTTGTTATTTTTTATCATTCTTGTAGTCTATTTTAAAATGGCTTGTCTTGCTACAATTCTTTCATTTTACTTTGGACCAACAAGGAGACTCAGATCTCCCACATGACTTAGATCTTCCTTTTTTATTCTTCTTGTCCTACTTCTTTCCTTTCTCCCTCAACTATCCATGCAAAATAAATTCTTCTTTAGTTAACTTATAATCCTTTTGCTTAATCTCTTTCAATAGTAAATCATCCACTACTCTATCAAGCATATCATTTGAATAAGTAATTAAAATATAAATAATCACATTTTCCAAGGAGTCAAGCAAATAATATAATTGGATTAATCATTGATCTTTGTCTTTTATTCTCACACAACTAACTATAACTATCTCACAATTGAATGTATAATTTTTCATTGATCTTTATGTATAATTTTTATAGAATATTTTTTTACTAGGGATTTAGCCTAGTGTATATTCCTCAACCTTTTCTATATTTTATTTTGTCGTGGTTCTCTTGAAACATTTGGGAACACGAAATTGACTAAGTAAATTTTGATACACTTATTGTATTCCTATCTAATGCAACATAGTCTATAAGTGACATTGACACAAAAAAATCACAAAGATCACAACCCACATATCTTATTCTATGATCAATTAATCCTTAATATTTCAAAACCCAAAACATGTTAAATCTTTCCACCTCCAATCTATATGTTCTTGCCATCTTCCCTAAAAAAATTATCTCCTCTACATATGGTCCCACTCAAACTAAGATTAGTTCAATTTATGAGTAGGATTTGAAACCAAATTAAAGGAAACTAAGATAACATAAAAAATTTCTATATTACTTTATGAGAAGTGTGCAAAAAATATGATCAAATATGTATAGGAAAGAAAATATGCACAAAAAAAATTACACAATGATACCCTAGAAAAATAATTAAAAAAACCTAGCCTACAAATCTTGAACCTGTTGTATTCCCGATAACACCAATGATTACAATATAACTCTAGGCTCAAGCCTATATAGGAGATAATTCCAACAATAAACTTATAGAGTTTCAATAGCATAATAGTACTTTAAAATACACTATATTAATCTTCATCTCAAGTATTGAATAAGTAGAGAAGACAAAAAGATAAAAACACAAGTTGTATCATAAAATCATGAGCCTACACACAAGAGGTACACTGCCCAAACTAACATGGTTTAAATTTTGAGCTCATAGTCTAAGATTGGTCTCTAACTATTTTTATAGATTCTCTTACGCTTGTCATAGCTTGTGATAATATGTGATAGTCATCTCCCAAACTTAGGCACTTTATTTTTTTTCCTTTTTTCCTCATTCAAATTTATTCCTTGTGACATTTAATTTTTACACATACAAGTTAGTCAACAAGTTAAGTCAATAATGTAACCTTTATCTTACCTACTCTTACACACATGGTGTATTCTTTTTCACCTCTTACATACTCTTACATTTTCATATATTCTTTTACACAAATATCAATGCACGCACATGATATAATAACCATCATAGTAAGATTCTAGTTTTTGCAAGGGATCACAAATAATTAATAAATTAACTAGTAGTATTGTAAGGTGTTTGACACAACTATCCCAACAAAATTGGGGTAGGGGTTGTTGAATATTATACAAATTATTTATCATGATATATTGGTTAAGGCTTGAACACTAGACGTATTCTTGAAAAGGTTTAATTGAACCATAAGATTGATTTCTCTACCATTTGTAGATGCATGAAAATTCTAGTTCTCGATATGATAGTTGGTTGATATGTAAAAACTTGTCTTTTTAATATTTTTAAATGCATAGTATGAGGAGTACATGTTTTGTAAATTTTAAATCAAAACTTAAAGGGAGTAGTCTAAAATATAGATAAAATTTTATTAAAAAAATTAAGGGGGTTTTAATGAAAAAGAGATTATTTTATCAATCTTAAAATTTGAAAGAAACGAGGTGTAATTTAGATGCACTTTCAATTATTTTTATTAAAATTGTGATTGAAGTAGTTACAAGTTAGAGATACAAGCATTTGTTTTAATTTGACATATTATTGGTTGAATTCGGCACCTAATTTTCAAATCTTTGAACATGGCCACATATTACATGCATGCATCACCTAATTCTTGATCTATCTATATGTAATGATGCTTTCAAAAAATTGGTGTTGCATTGGTTGAAATAATATAAGGAGGTTAAAAGGACTAAGAGGATGGAGGCTTATTTATATCTCAAGTTAATTTCTTGGCTGGAAATGGTACACTATTGAGAGGCACTATATCTTCATACTCATTCCCTACTTGGATCAATAGTAGCTTGGCATTTTTTTAGAAATGGAGGGATTTATTCCTATTGTGCAATAGAGGGAGAATTTATACGCTCAGAGGAGGGTGTAATCCAAAGAAGGGATTTAATCTCATTGTGCATGAGAGGAGGGATTTATACTTTGAAGTCTTGATTTTTTCTCTTGTGTTGTACATGAGATTTGAGATAGATGGTCATGAATTCCACTTATTATATTTGGTTTGGTTTGTCCTAGTTAGTATTTAATACTTTAGTGAGTTGTGTTATACATCCTACTTCATCATGAAAGATAATTATGATGATTTTTTTTAACTAATGTAATGAGGAGAATAGTGCTAAAAAAATATATTTAAATAAATTAGCAAATAAATAATACAAAAGAGACAACACAAGATATATTTGAGATTTTTTTGTGAAAAAACCAAGCCTTTTAAGCACATGTAGCCAGTGTATTTTTCAATAATAAGTATTACAATACAATATCATAGCCTTAGTTCTCTATAGAAGATGAACACTCTACATGGAGAGGAATTTAGATAATATAATATTACTAAAAAATAAATATAAAATTTTCATCTCAAACCCTTAATATATAGGGTAAGGAAACCCATAAAACCATAAGTGGTTTACCAAAATGAAGAGCCAAAACATGAACCTAAAATGGGACCCAAATTAATGTCAAAATTGTTATGCCTTCTCACATGTGTGAGGCCCCAAAGAATAGAAGGTAGAAATTTTTACATGTTTGATAATGTCTTAGATGCTCTTATTCATCTTATAATTTCATAAATGCTTACATACAACTATTATTAGTTGATTAAAATATGTTCTTATAAGTCCACTATGTAACTCCATCTCATAATGTGTTTACATGCTATTACCCATCATGGTTTTTCTCATACATCTTACAATTCATACATGCACTCTTAACATAGATGCAATGGTCATAAAATGAATGACATGTAACAAAGAGTGTCACTCAAGGAATCTTGAGATACCCTCCACATGTGAGACACCCTTTTCCATGTGGAAATATATTTTATAAAAATATTAAATAAATACAAACATTAGAACTTTAAAAGTGTACAACACCAACTTGTCTTAACACATCAATTGCTTATTTGTGTTTCTTGTGTTATTCCAATACTAGTGTCCCTACTTTTGTTTGTTGTGATGAAATCAAGGGAAATCAGATTTGTTCTCTCTTGCTACATATGATAATTTGGATGGGCGGTTAGGACATCCATTGATATGTTTGGTTTGGTGAGTCCTAATTAGTTTTTTATACTATAGTCAGCTATGTGAATGTCTTGGTTCATCAAGTTTTTATTTGGACTACTTGTCTTCATTCAATTTCAATGTCCCTACCTTTGTTTAGAGTGATGTAATAGCTATAAATATTGAAAATATTACAACATAAGTTAAGAGATAAATACATATTAGTTTATTAGGTTATTTAAATTTAAAACTTGTTAGTCATTAATTATATTGTTAGCTATGTTGGCTTTAAATTATTTTTTAAGTGGTTTGGGTAGGTGAAATCTACAAATGATTTATAAAAACCATATTAGAGTCAATATAAAATAAATATTAAATACCTTGATGAAATGATAGTATCCTTGTTAGTCATTTCCTAGCTCCGCAACTATAATGGTACTAATCTTTAACTAATTATTATTGTTACTTAACTGTATTGTTAGGTATGTTAGCTTTGCATTATTTTTTGAGTGGTTTGGGTAGGTGAAATCTACAAATGATTTATAAAAACCATATTAGAGTCAATGAAAAATAAATATTATAGACCTTGACGAAATGACAATATCCTTATTAGTAATTGCTTAGCTCCATAACTATAACGATACAAAATTTTAACTAGTTATTATTATTGCTACTTAACTATATTGTTAGGTATGTTAGCTTTGCATTATTCATTGAGTGGTTTGGGTGGGTAAAATCTACAATTAATTTATAAAAACCCGAAATTATGAAAATAGGTGTGTAGGTGTCCTAAAATGGAAAAGGTAGATCCAAATAGAGACAAAGGGGCCCTATTATTCTTCAAATCATTAGGAAATAGGATCCACATCAAACAGTGACTATCAACCCTTAGGTGGGTCAACCCAAGATGTGAATCTACTGATTTCCCTTTTTGTTAGGATGGGGGTCTGAGTCAAGTAGTGCTTTGGGGAGGCAAACTTGAAGTAACAAAACAACTCTAAACCTAGATCCACAAAGTGTAATGAAGAGATTTATCATAAAATAGAAATAAATAATAAATTTTCTGGAAAATCATAAGGTAATAAATGTTGTGCACCTGTCAAAACTTGTTTCTGCAACCCTAACAGGGACTCATTTTCCTTATGGTGAATGGGTCTTGATAAAATTTCTCGAGTGATTCTAAATTAGAAATTGTAGCTTATGAACTATGAAAACATGTTGCCTTTGTATCCCTAATAGGGACTCATTCTCCCTATGGTGAATGGGTCTTGGTAGGCTCTTCCAAAAAACTTTGAATCTGAATTTGAATTTCCAGACTTGTAATTCCTTCTTGTAACTTAAAATTTTGGCTTTTGGATCTAGATCTGCCAATAATCTACAAAACAATTTTGACGTTTGTTGGTAGATAGGGGTTTGCCTCATTCAAACCCCAAGTTTGGTAATTAAACCTTGATAGTGAATAGAAATATAAAACATGAAATGTGTGTGCTATCCTAACCTCAAGTGTGTCTAAGATTAAGATATCTAGTGATGAAAAGAAACCCTACTCATAGGATCCTAGAATGAAACATGAACAATGCAAAAAAACCTACTTTAGGAGATCCCAAATCCCCTTAATAAGTCACAAATCTGAATATACCTCTCTTTAGGATGAAAATAGAATGATCATAGAATATGGAATCACTTAGGAAACAAGTCATTAGGCTTGGTTGAATCTCATGGTGCTTCTCCCAAAACCTAGAATCCATCATGATTCTCCATAGGCATCTATCATTACTTCTTCAATAATTCTTGATCTTTGACAAAAAAATGAGCTTCAAGGCCTACAAAAACACTATAATGTTGCTCCAAGACTTCAATCTTGTTTGCTTCTTTATTTTGAATGCTTGATATCATGAAAATTTTCTTAGATTCCTCTCTCTTTTTTAATTGAAACATAATGAAATTAACCTTGTATTTATACCTAACTTAAGATTAATTCCCAAAATTCAAATATCACAAGTCGAAATTGAATTATGGATTTCAAATCATTAAAATACCACCAAAAACATATTTTAAAGAGGGGTCCTAGGTCTAAGTGAGGACCCATTTTCCATGTGGCGAATGGGTCCTAGGCCACTTACCTAAGACACACTTCAGACAAGGTGAAATGTCATGTAAAAATAGGGTCCTAGGATCTAGTGAGGACCCATTCACCATGTGGCGAATGGGTCCTAAGTCACATACCTAGGACACACACCTTCTAAAATTAAGTGTTCTGTAATGGAATTTATGAATGTCGGGTTTTATCTCTCAAAATTTACAATTAATAAGGCTTGGATTTAAATTAAAGGGGCCAATTAAGGCAAATTAACCTCAATCAATTAATAAAGCCCTAGATTAGTGTGAAAGTGTAAAGATACACTTCACAACACCCTAAATAAGGCACAATTAGGTTGATTTAGTTTAAAAGGGCCCTAAACTTAATGTGAATGTGTAAAAAACATTACAATACTAAATCAAGGCAACATTAGGCTCATTTTAATATTAATTATTCCCAAATTAAGGAAAAAGGGATACTTTTTATGTTATTACAAAACCATATTAGAGTCAATATAAAATAAATATTATATACCTTGATGAAATGATAATATCCTTGTTAGTCATTGCTTAGCTTCATAACTATAATGATATTGATCTTTAACTAGTTATTATTATTGCTACTTAACTATATTGCTAGGTATGTTAGCATTGCATTATTTGTTGAGTGGTTTGAATAGGTGAAATCTATAAATGATTTATAAAACCATATTAGAGTCAATGTAAAATAAATATTATATGCCTTGATTAAATGATAATATTTGTCTTAGTCATTGCTTAGCTCCATAACTATAACAATACTAATCTTTAACTAGTTAGTATTATCGATACTTAACTATATTGTTAGGTATGTTAGCTTTAAATTATTTGTTGATGTTGGCATAGGTTTTTATTTTCCCGGTGGGATAAGTTGTTTTCCCTTAGTTCTAGGTTTTTCATACATTTTTACTAAGCTTGCTTAGGATAATAAAGTGAGTTTATTATTTAATAACTGGAAGATAAGTGATGTGGTGTCCCCTTCCTTAAAGGGTGGAACACTTTCCACTTTTGGTAGAATCCTCCACTTTTGGTGGTTGATTCCTATTGTTTGGATTTTCCACCTCCATCCTCTCCTTAGTTCTATATAAACTCACTATGCAACTTTTATTTTTCATCTTGTAAGCTCTTAATGCAATTCAGTCATCTTGACAAAGAATATCCTTCAGAGTTTTTGGTTTGCATTGTTTATGTTTTTCCAGTTTATGTAGCTTTGGATTTCTCTTATAAAGTTTCTTAGGTTATTCAATCTATTTCAAATTTCTAACATGGTATCATAGCTTGTTCTTTGAGAATTATAAGTTCATAGATTCCTAATTGATATTTTGAGCTTTTTATGTGAGATCTTGAATAGATGAGTTTGCTCTTCTCTTGCATCATATGATGACTTGGAGAATAAGAAAAACTTGATAGAAAAGACAAATTTGGAGTTTTCTCTTTTTGGATTTGTATTACAAGTTCATTTTAGAGAATTTTTGTGCAAATCTAAGCTCATTATTGAGTTTAGAATATCCAAGAAAGTCAGATCTAGCTTTTGTTTCACTCAATTTGGTCACTGTTTGATAGAGTTCCAAACTAGGGTTTAAAGCTCAAATATGAACAAATTTTTATTATAGTATTTTTGGCCCAAACACACCTTGTCATTGCACTCAGATGGCACCAAAAAACCTATTCTCATATAAAATTTGTCTATTTTAGACGAATTTTATTTTTGGCAAATTTTTATTTTGCTAGGGGGGTCATCACTACAAGCTAAATTCAACCATTTTAAAATAAATTCATAAATTTTTGCCAAGATCTCCAGTTTTTGCAAACAAGATATCATCGAAAAGCTAGAGATAAGAAATCTCCATCCATAGAGGTATTAAAAATATTTTTTCCATTTTCTATCAATTATTGTAGGTTGAAGTTGTTTGTTGCGAATTTCTTCAATAGGCCATATAGCTTTCACCTCGATGCTCCATTTTTTGCAAATGAATAGGTGTTAGAAAGGTATTGAAGAGCACTATATGACTATAGGGATAATATTTTCATATTTTATCTCAGGTTCATTTTATATCACAAGTTATAATTTTGGTTATTTTTGCAAACACGCTAAACTATAAAGTGCCAACCTTATAATATTTGGGGGGTGATTTTTGATACTAGTGAAAAGGATGGGGGTGTTCTTGGTGTTCTTGTGTTCACTTTCTTTCAACACTTTTTTTTTAATTTATTCATCATGGCTCAAACAATAGTTACTACTCTAATTACATACAACTAGTTTGAGTCAAAATATCAAATGAACATCCACTTAAGGAGACTTGGTTTGCATGAAATAACAATGAGACTAGAAACTGAACCAAAAAAAGATGAAGAAAAGACTAAGTGGTTCAATAGATGTGATGAAGCATATGGAACATTGTATGTTCCTATTTGTCTTGACTTTCTCTTTCATATTGAATCTTTGAATACTCCAAATGAAATATGGAAAAAGTTAGAAACTCTATCTAGTACTCAAGATTCTATGAGATGTCATATGTTGGAAAATGAACTAATCAGTTTAAATCTAGGAAACTTCAACACAATTCAAGATTTTTTCACCAAATTGAAATCACTAAGGCTACAGTTTAAGAAATGTGGGATTGAGAAGAAAGATGAACAACTAATTCTAAGTATTCTCTATAAGCGAAGTTCTGAATATTTAGTATTTGTTTCTACCTTCTATGCTACTAAGGATTCACTTGGGTCTACATTCACCATGTCATCTTTCGATGATTTTTCTACTTCTCTCACATGGGAGCAAGATAAGATAATCTAGATGGGCACTCTAAAGTCTTCTAAGTCACATGCCTTGGCTTCCAACCATTGCACAAATGAACAACAACGATAAAGTAGTAAAAAGGATAAGAAAAAAAAAGAATATCAAAGAGAAGAAGATAAAAAAATAGCTACTCCAAAATTACCTAATGACACCTCATATTCAAAAGGCAACAAGCACAAGAAAGAGAAGGTCAAATGTGCCTATTATAAAAGGCGTGGTCATGATGAGCACAAATTTTTAAAGAAACAAGTAGATCACTTGACACAAATTCTTGAAAAGAATAATCTCAGTATTCTTGATTCCACCAAACAAATCTTAGATGAGGGATCTCACAAGGCTAAAGACAACAAAAAGGGGAAAGGAAATGAAAAGTCCCTTATAGTAGTTGTTTTTCCACCATCCACATCGGTTATTGATTTAGGTTCTTCACACCACATGGCTTCATCTAAGGATGAGATTGCATCTTTGGAGTCGTGTACTATTCCTTCCATTTTGATGAGTGAGAACACTTTTGTTGAGGTGTGTGGGAGAGGGTTTTTTGATATGAGGGATGACACATTTCATGATATTCTTTGTATTCCGTCATTGTCAACTAATCTCATATTGATCTATCAAATCACTCACATAGGTACAAGCAAGCGGGTTGAGTTTACTCCTTATGAAAGGAAGCAAGGTATGTGAAAATGCTTTCTAACACCGATCTAAGAGGAGAGATGTATAGTTTTAATTCTTTTATAGTTACTAGAGAGATGCACAATAAGAAGATTATTAAAATAACAACACATGCAAGTATAAAAATATCACAACACATGATATACATGGGGAAAACCCTTTCAAGAGAAAAACACTCCAAAACCTACATAATGTATTGTTTAATCAATTGATTACAACACACTTACAATGCAAGTTCTTCCAAGAGTACACAAATGTTGATTTTTGGAGCTATTCCAACAAGATAATGATACCTCCAAATTACAACATACTAAACCCACTCCAATACATCCAATATATAGAGAAATACAAGCATGAAGGTAGCTTCTAGAGCAAGATACAAGAAATGGGCATCCAAATCCATGTGGCACATTTTTCCAACACATAGTGACTGTTGTGACACTTTTCCAATGATTCCTTACCCCCCTACATGAATCTATACTTGGGTGCCCCAAATTTTTGCCTAATAGGTATGAAAAATTCCTTATAATGTCATTGAATCAACCAATATGACAACTCTTACAACTGTAAGAGAATATATCATAACTCACTAAAAATAGAAGATGAATCTTACATTCTCTTACAACCTATCATAAATAAAAATTGGGTGCCTACTTCCCTGTGTAAAGATGCCTTCCAACACTTGTCCAATCTATCATAGAATTTGGCTCTTACATGTCATAAGATCATCAAAGGAATCCATCATAAGATCTTCATAAGAATCTATCATAAGATCATCATAAAATCCCTCAAAGATGCCAACACATGTCAAAGAATATCTTCCCAAAGTAGGACATCTATATTACCTTGTGGGGACCACAACACCCATGTAACATCCCATGTCACCTCCCAATATGTTGAAAAATCGTGCCAAGTCATATTAGATGACAAATCAATATGAGCAAGAAATTATAACATAAGCATTAATAAATTAATATTTTAATGCTAGTAATTTGTAAAGGTTGAGACAACTTAATTCCCAACATTTTCCCACTTGTTGAACACCTTTCAAGAGCCAATCTAATTAAGTAATCCACTGCTAGGGACCGAAAGACCTGTAGAATTTGAACACCATCTAAACTTCTCCCTGCTCATAGGCTTTGTCATGAAATCTACAATATTCATCAAAGTATCAACTTTTTCAATTTGCACTTTACCATATTCCACCATGTCATGGACAAAATGGAATTGAACATCAATATGGTTCGTTCTAGCATGAAAGGTAAGATTCTTTATTAATAAAATATTTGATTGTCACTACAAATAGTAGTCATCCCTGCATTAATCCCAACATCTGAACATAATCTTCGAAGCCAAATGGATTACTTACAAGTATGAGTAGCTTCCATGTACTCTGCTTTTGTAGTGGACAAAGCGACTACAAATTGTCGCTTACTCATCCAATTGATAGCACCACCAAACATAGTAAACACATAGGAACTGGTGGATCTCTTACTATCAATATCACCTACCCAATCTGAGTCCACAAATATAAACTAAATACAAAGATCATGTAGGATATCCATGATAACATAAGGAATACTCAAGAGTAACCCGTAAATACCTAAATACTCTTTTTACCACATCCCAATGTACTTATCCAGGATTACCCATAAATCAGCTAAGGACTCCCACTACTTGGGCAATGTATAGTCTTGTACAAACCATGACATACATAAAACTACCAACAACACTAGTATAAGGTACTCTCATCATATCCTCCACCTTACCAGGAGATTTTAGACAATCTAAAATTGATAACTTTGTCCCCATCACAACAAGAAGACACAATGGTCTACAATCTGCCATGTTGAATCTCTCCAGCATAGAATTCACATGCTTACTCTAGCCTAACCAAAGTTTTTTGTTTATCTTGTCTCTTCTAATTTTTATACCTAGAATGTACTTAGTTGTACCTAAATCCTTCATTTCAAACTGTGATGAAAGTTGAGACTTCAAATGAAAATTAAAATATTTACCATTCCTAATGAACAACATATCATCAACATACAATGCAATAATGAGAATGTGATCATCAAGAGCTTTGAAATAGATATAATGATCTGATTTTGATCTCAAAAATCCCAAACTCAACATAAAAGAATCAAACTTTTGGTACCACATCCTAGGTGATTGTTTTAACCATACAATGAATTCCTTAATTTGAAAACCAAATTTTTCATACCTTTCTCAATGTAATGCTTTGGCTATGACATATAAATTTTTCCTACAAATCACCATGAAGGAAAGTTGTCTTCACATCCATATGTTCAATCTCTAAATTGTATGTAGCATCAAGTGATAGAAAAAATCTAATGGATGCTAGCTTTACTAAAGGAGAAACAGTCTCACCATAATCAAATCCCTCAACTTGGGAATAACCCTCTGTGACCAACCTTACCTTATATCTCTCAAAATTTCCATTTGAACCAAAAAAAATCTTAAACACCCATTTGCAACCAACGAGTTTACGTCCATCAAGCAATGGCACTAGATCCCAAGTGTTATTTATTCTTAATGCATTCATCTCTTCATCCACGACCTTTATCCAGGAATCTACAATATTTATACCTATAGCCTCCCTTCCAGTCTTAGGCTCATCAGTGTTAGAAATCAAAGAAAAAATATAACTAGAATCATGCAATGAATATCAAAAAGTATCAAGTTGTCACCTTATCCGTGTAGACCTCCTCAAAGGTTGAGGTTGAGGTTCTTCATCTTCATTTGAACTTTTAGATCTACTTGAGCTCTCCTCATCATCAGATCCATGAGATATTTTTTATTCTTCTTTCTCAGGGGTAGGAGGAATATGAACCACATCCTCTTTCTTTTCTTCTTTCTTTGGATGTGACACAACTGTAGGAGTACCAAGTTCCTTGAAAATCACATTTTTGCTATACATAAATTTTCAGCCATAGGATCCTAAAGTTTGTATCCTTTCACACAAATGCCATAACTGATGAAGATACATTTTATACCCTTGTTCTCCAACTTAGACCTCTTCTCCTTAAGAACATGAGCATATTCCTCACAACCAAATACTTGAATATGTCTCAATGAGGGATTTTTACCAGATCATACCTTCATGGGTGTCTTATCCACACACATTGAAGTAGGAGACCTGTTAATTAGGTAGCAAGTAGTGGCAACAACTTCGGCCCAAAATTTTTGTTTGATGTTATCTCCACTAAGCATACTCCTAGCCCTCTCCATCAATGTCATGTTCATTCTTTCTACAACTTCATTCCGCTGAGGGGTGTAGGGAGTTTTCTTATACCTTTTGATCTTATGTTCTTTACAAAATTTGTTGAAATCTACTGAACAAAAATACCCATCATTTTCAGTCCTCAAACATTTAATCTTTTTATCCTTCTAATTCTCTACAAGAGCTTTAAACTTTTTTAATCTATTAAAGACTTCATATTTGATTCTAAGGAAATAAACTCATGTCCTTCTACTATAATCATCAATGAATGAAATAAAATAAATAGATTTTACAATTGAAGGAACATTAATAGGACCAAATAGATCAAAATGAATCAAATCCAACACCTCAGAAGATTGTGAGAAGTAGAATAAAATTGAACACAATTTTTCTTTCCATAAATGCAATGTTCATAAAATTCAAACTCAAGACTACAATCATTCATCTCAGGGTTCTAAGACCCTTCTCACCAATGTGCCCAATCCTTTGGTGCCATAACATATTTTTCTTTGTTGAAAGTTTCATCTCCATAGAATGAGCACCCTTGGGTACCTAGAAAGCACGTTCATCAGAAGTACATGCAATAGTCCTCTTCACTGGTGGTTCTGATGGTGAGGATAGTGAATCTAAAGTTATCTTCTTCATAATAGAAGAACTATTACACTACATAGTGCATGCATCAAGTTGAAATAAAGTTCCAATAGAAACATCCTTAACAAGCACCTCATGTTATCATCTTGCATCCTCCATTCGATAAAACTGCCTACACACCCACATCATTCAATTTACTTATAGATAATAGGTTTTGTGCCAAGTAGGGATATGTTATACACCAATTATCCCCTTCCCTTTACCATCAAGGAATTGAATCAAAACTCTTCCATGACGAACAATATTTAGGTGAGAGTCATCACCCAAGTACATCTTCCCATCGTAAAAATCTTCATACTTAAAAAACCAACCATATGTGAGGTCATGTGGAATGATGCAATAAATTAAATCAACCACACATCTTCTAATGCATGCATTACCAAGGTAGTGAAACACTTCACCATCATCTTAAGAAGACTTATATGATTCAAAATCATTATTTATCTTCTTCTTTTTCTTCTCTTTGCACTCCTTGTAGAAGTGACTAGGTTTATCAAAATTCCAAAACAAGGCCTTCGCCTTCTTACCAAAAGACTTAGATCTTCTTGGAGACTTGGACTTGACTTCTTGTCTTTCTTCTTTCCTTTCTCCTTTGATCTACCTTGAACAACAAGTGCCTCCTTAGCCATCTCATAAGACTTTCTCTAAGTTTCTTCAGATAACAATGAAGCAACCACCTAATCCATATTGAATGTGGTTGTTGTACTACCAATAGCCATCAACAGGTGATCCCATGAGTATGAAAAAGAACACAACAAGAGCATGAAATGATCTTGTTCATTAATCTTTCCTCCAATGGAACTTGGTTGATCAATCAACATGTTGAATGCATTTAGGTGATTTTACACAAATCCTCCATCTTCCATCTTTAAAAAGTAAAAATTCTTTCTTAGGAACAACTTGTTCATCGGGGATTTAGCATGATAAACATCTCCAAGTTTCTTCCAAAGGTCCTTTGCAATTTTCTCTTCATGGACATTTAGGAGAACAAAATCAACCAAATAGAGTCTTATCAAACCCTTAGCTTTATGATCCAATAGGTCCCAATCTACCTGGGTTGTTATAGTTGGTTTGGTTCCAGATATGGCAGGCCATGGATCTCTATCTATGAGTATATCCTCCATTTTTAACTTCTAAAGTTTAAAGTTTCTGCCATTAAAATTATACATCTTGATTCTTCCAGATGTGTTAGCCATCACCCCTGCAACAAAGATTTAAAACTCACTGAACAATATCCCACTCAAATGAAGATCAATACGAAAATCCCTCTACCCAACAACTAGAATCAAAGGTGATCAAGCTTTGATACCAACTAAAAGAAGGCAAGGTAGGTGAAAGCACTTCCTAACATTGATCTAGGAGGAGACATGTATAAATTATTTATTTTATAGTTACTCTAGAGATGCACAATAGGAAGATTATTAAAATAAAAACACATGCAATTATCAAAATCTCACAACACAAGATATATGCGGAGAAAACCCTTTTAGGAGTAAAAACCCCACACTCCAAAACATGCACAATGTATTATTTAATCAACTAATTATAACACACTTGCAATGCAAGTTCTTCTAGGAGTACACAAATACTGATTTCAAGAACTATTTTGATAGCATAACGATACCTCCAAAATACAACATTATAAACCCACTCCAAGAAATCCAATATATATAGAAATACAAGCATGAAGGTAGATTCTAGAGCAAGCTACAAGAGATGGGCATCCAAATCCATGTGGCACATTTTCCCAATGCATAGTTGGCTCCTGTGACACTTTTCCAATGATTTCGTACCCCCCTTATTGGTGTAAAAGGGTTTGGATGGAAACACTCACTGTTCCATGCTCCAGGTCACACCTTAGCAACTCCCTTTGGTGGCTCTCTCCACCAACTCAGCCTATAGGTCCTGACTCATATGCAGATACCCCTGGTTCTACTGTCCATCCCCTCTTCCAACCATGTCACACAACACAACCAATACTTGGTGCTTAACATCTGTTTCACCCTTGACCCTTAATCTTCCCTAAAGGCCAAATACACACAACACTCAACTAGATCCTTGTAGGGGTGTAAAGATATGCTATCATGCTTCCTAGAATATTTTTCATGGATTCTTGGTCCCTATACCAACCTCTTCAAGATTCCCCAAGCTTTAGGCCTTTCCTTTCCGTACACAGGTATGTCCTTAAACTTTGCAAAATGTAGGGTTTTGAGCCAATTCCTGACCACTCGGTTGGACTGTCAAAGAGTTTGCCTAGCAAATGGACTATTGGAACCTCCTCCTTGGAACCAAACCATTGTGAGACCTCCTTCCACACTTCTACCATGGGGTTTGTTCTGGAGAAGTCATCCCTGCAAGTTATGTGCTTTTTAGCACTGTCCTTCCTAGCCGGGCAAATTCCTGACCACCCGGTTGGACTGTCAAAGAGTTTGCCTAGAAAATGGACTGACTTGTGGAATCAGTTGATAATTCATTGTGGAATCACTTGATTCTAGGTCTGACATACAAAATTCACTCCCAAATCTTTAACTTGCTTTGATACCAATCTGGTGTAAAAGGGTTTGGATGGAAACACTCACTGTTCCATGCTTCGAGTCACACCTTAGCAACTCCCTTTGGTGGCTCTCTCCACCAACTCAACCTATAGGTCCTGACTCATATGAAGATAGCCCTGGTTCTACTAGCCATCCCCTCTTCCAACCATGTCACACAACACAACCAATACTTGGTGCTTAACCTTTGTTTCACCCTTGACCCTTAATCTTCCCTAAAGGCCAACTACACACAACACTCAACTAGATCCTTGTAGGGGTGTAAAGATATGCTATCATGCTTCCTATAATCCTATTAGGTTTCTTGAACAACCATTAGACTCCATTTCTCCATCGCTCCTTCCAAACCCTCACTTAGGGTTAAAAAGGCTACAAGCCTAGAGCCCCTATTTGCTCTCCTAACCCGAGAAAAGTGGATATCTCTCCAAACTCGTCCAAAGAACCTCAAATATTTTTCATGGATTCTTGGTCCCTATACCAACCTCTTCAAGATTCCCCAAGCTTTAGGCCTTTCCTTTCCGTACACAGGTATGTCCTTAAACTTTGCAAAATGTAGGGTTTTGAGCCAATTCCTGACCACTCGGTTGGACTGTCAAAGAGTTTGCCTAGCAAATGGACTATTGGAACCTCCTCCTTGGAACCAAACCATTTTGAGACCTCCTTCCACACTTCTACCATGGGGTTTGTTCTGGAGAAGTCATCCCTGCAAGTTATGTGCTTTTTAGCACTGTCCTTCCTAGCCGGGCAAATTCCTGACCACCCGGTTGGACTGTCAAAGAGTTTGCCTAGAAAATGGACTGTTGGAACCTCCTCCTTGGTACCAGACCACTGTGAGACCTCCTTCCACACTTCTACCATGGGGTTTGTCCTGGAGAAGTCGTCCTTGCAATTTATGTGCTTTTTAGCACTGTCCTTCCTAGTCGGGCATTGCCAAGCTCGCCTAGGAAGAGACTTTCCTCATGATTGCTTGCCTCCTAATGACTCCTAACCCTACTAAAAATATAGGAATAGAGCCTAGCCACTGCTTCCAAGATCCCATACACTAGGTACAGGGGAAAGGTGGTCTAGGACTCCATTTGTTGCAGCTTGCCAGTTAGAATTTCCAAAAAAACAAGAACCTAGTTAACTGAAATTAAAAGCTTTAACCAATGAAACAACTTCCTACAGACCCAACCAAAGCTTGGAAATCAATTATATCACACTCCCCATGTATCAAGATGCTTGATTAATCCATTAACACACTACCAAGAACACAATATAGAAAATTCAGTTATTTCCTACTGTCTTCGTTTAGCATTCATGAAAATTGTCAAATTACAAACTTTTCAAACATTCACAAAGCCTTACAACCTTTCACATAGGTTGATTCACACCTTATAAAGTTTCAAAAGGTGGTTATCCTTCCCCTTGGTCAGACATAACCACCACCTTAGGCCAAAATTGCTTAAAGCAACATTTTGGGCTTTATTTCCAATTACTAGAACTTACCCACCATGAGTGTCTAAACTCACAACTCTTCCACTCCTAATAGCTCCTGACCACTACTTGTTCCTAACCTTCAAACATAATGCAATGGTCAACATGACCTTATATAAATGCATAAAAAAAAACATACTTCCTATTGCTTAGTATTTGCCTAGGTGTTCTTCTAGGTGCTCCTGCACCATTCTCCCCCTCCCTACATAAACACTATGGAGTAGAAGGAGAGATCAATGAAAAATCAATGCCAAGCTTCTTGAACTGATCCTCTTGTACCCATGTAGCTTCTGATTCATGCTTATGCTTCCACTTGATAAGGTGCTCCATGTACACCTTGTGTCTTGTAGACTTTTGTACCCTTGATTCCAAGATCCTTTCAGCTTGGTGCTTGTCCTGAGTAGGTAGGGGTATGTTGTTGATGTCCTTGAAGATCTCTTGACTGTTCTGATCCATTTCCTTGACTGATCCCTTATATTTGATCAAGTCAGCAATATTGAAAACCAGTGAGATTCCCAAGTCAGTAGGTAGTTCAATCTTATATGCATTTTTCCCATACTTGGCCAATATCTTTCAGGGTCCTACTCTCTTCATCTGTAGCTTGGTTGACACTCCCTTCTGCAACCTGGATTTGTTGAGGTGAACCATGACATACTCACCTACTGCAAATTGGTCATCCTTCCTTGACAAATCTACCTTCTCCTTCAACTTTTGTGTAGCTTCGGTGATTGTCTTCTTCACCTTCTCCTGAATCTCTTTCATGGTCTGACTAAAGTCTTCAGCATGTCCACTTCTATGTTCCATAGCTCCAAGATCTCTGAGCTCAAAAATTCCTCTTGGGTGCATCCCATACACAACCTCAAAAGGACTCTTCCTTGTGGTTCGGTTGACACTATCATTATAGGCATACTCTGCTTGTGAGATGACCATATCCCATGTCTGTACATATTCCTTTGTTAGGCACCTAAGAAGATTACCCAACACCCTGTTAACCACCTCTATTTGACCATCGGTCTGAGGATGGTAAGTTGATCCAAATGACAGGTTGGTACCCAATCTTTTCCATAGAGTCTTCCAAAAATGACTCATGAACTTAACATCCCTATCTGAAACAATGCTTAAAGGTAGGCCATGAATCCGTACAACCTCATTAAAGAAAAGATGAGCTATGTAGCTAGCATCATGAGTAGTTTTGCAAGGAATAAAATGAATCATTTTGCTAAATCTGTCCACCACTACATAAACACTGTCAAAACAAGACTTGGTCTTAGGGAGTCCTACCATAAAATCCATGCTCACACACTCCCATGGTCTGTTAGGAATGGGTAGGGGTTGATAAAGACTAGCATTACTAGCTCCTCCCTTAGTTTTCATACATACAACATATTGTTCCACATACTTTCTAACATCTCTTGCCAACTTAGGCCAATAGTAAAACCTTTGTACTAACTCCAAAGTCTTGTTGATGCCAAAATGCCCACTAAGACTGCCATTATGCTTCTCTTGAATGAGGTTTTCTCTCATTGACCCTCTTGGAACACATAACTGATTCCCTTTAAACAATAGACCACTTTGCAATGTATACTCAGCATATTGACTATGAAAATGATTCTCAAAGTCAGAACATACCTTATAAGCTTCTGAGAAGTCTTCATCCTCTTCATAGAGATCTTTAAAGCTTTCAATCCCTATGCTCTTCACTTATATCTCTTGAACTATCAACAATCTCTTGCTCAATGCATCTACTACCTTATTCATTTGTCCCTTCTTGTGCTTGATGGTGAAGGTAAAATCTTGGATGTATTCCATCCACTTCAAGTGTCTATTGCTCAACTTCTCCTGGGTGTTCATATAGCTGAGTGCCTGGTTGTCTATAAAGACTACAAACTCCTTGGGTAGAAGGTAATGCCTCCATTTCCTAAGTGACTGAACCAAAGCATAAATTTCTAACTCATAGGTTGAGTATTTCTTCTTTGCTTCATTAAGCTTCTCACTAAACAAGGTTATAGGCCTACCCTCTTGACTTAGCACTCCTCCTACTACAACTCCACTTGCATCACACTCAACAGTGAACAATTTGTCAAAACTAGGTAACAAGAGTATGGGTTGAGTTGCCACTTCTTGTTTCAGTTTCTCAAATCCTTTCTCAGCCTCTTGAGTCCACACAAACTTGGTTTTCAAACCACCCTTAATTTTTTCTAGTACTGGTGCACATATACCACTAAAGTTTCTTATGAATTTCCTATAAAATTGAGCTAAACCATGAAAACTCCTTACCTCAGTCCCTGTTGTTGGTGTAGGCTAGTTTAGGATGGCTTCCACCTTGCTTGGATCCATCTTCAATGATCCTTGAGACACTACAAATCCCAAATATACAAGTTCTTTTTTGAAAAATTCACACTTTTCCAGGTTGATAGCCAACTTCTCCTCTTGCAATCTTCTAAGTACCAACTCCACATGTTTGAGATGCTCCTTTGTTGTTTTGCTAAAGATGAGGATGTCATCAAGGTATACAACCACAAATATCCCTATAAATTCCTTCAGTACTTCATTCATGAGTCTCATGAATGTGCTAGGGGCATTGGAAAGGCCAAATGGCATAACTCTCCACTCATATAATCCATCTATTGTCTTGAATGTTGTCTTCCATTCATCACCATCCTTGATTCTGATCTGATGGTATCCACTTTTGAGATCCAATTTGGTGTAGTATTGAGCTCCTCCTAGACAATCCATTAAGTCTTCAATTCTAGGAATAGGGAACCTATACCTAATGGTGATTCTATTTATTGCTCTAGAATCAGTACATAACCTCCATTTTCCTCCCTTCTTGGTTGCCAAAACTACTGGTACTGCACATGGGTTGATGCTCTTTTGTATCAATTTTTGATCCAACAACTCTTGCACTTGTCCGGCCACTTCCAAATTTTGATCCGGTGTAAGCTTATATGTTGCTTTGTTTGGTAATGATGCTCCAGGTATGAAGTCAATTTGATGACTAATAGCTCTTTTAGGAGGTAAAGTTGCAGGTGTTCCATCACTTACTATGTCTTTATACTTTTTAAGCAAATTCTGGATTGCTCCGGGTATGACTGGTTTTTCAGTCTTATCTCCCTCTTTGGATTGCAAAAGAACTACATATTCTTCTCCACCTTCATGTAGGGTGTTGAGGAACTCTTTCCCACTACTTAGTAGCACACTTGGTGTCTTGGATTTTCCTTCATCTTCTTTCGACAATGACTGCAATTTAAAAGTCTTTCCATCCTTCTTAAATGAAATTGTATTCTCCTTTCCATCATGCATGGCACTCCTATCATATTTCCATGGTCTTCCCAATAGTAGATGGCATGCATCCATGGGTAAAACATCACAAACTAACTTGTCCTTATACCCTCCAATGGAAAATTCCACCATGACCTGCTCATTCACTAGAACACTCTGCCCTTTGTTAAGCCATGTGACCTTGTAGGGGTTAGTGTGGGGTACCTTCTTCAATTTCAGTTTCATTACTACCTCCTCTGAGATAATATTGTCTGTGGAACTTGAGTCTACTATGACCTTGCATACTTTACCAAGTATCTTGCACCCTACCCTAAATAGAGCCCTCCTTTGTTTTGGTTCTTCTTTGACTGGTTGTCTAATCAAAACTCTTCTAAACATCAAACTCTCTCCATTCTCAGATTCAATATGACTGACCTTATTTTCCTCAGGACTCATGGTGTCCTCTTGTGCATAAGCCACTCTCTTCTCATTGCTTGATGAGGATGCTTTCTCCGGGCACCTATAAGCTGGATGTCCAACTTGACCACAATGGTAGTATTTCATGTTTGCAAAATAGGAATTACTCCTGCCTACTCCTCTTCCTCTATTGGATCCTCCTTGAGAACCTCTATCTCTATTATACCCTCCTCTAGAAGGTGTTTCATTGCCATGATCTGTGGATTTAAACTCTCCTTGGTTTCTTTTGTCATTACCTCTACCTTGGTAGCCACCACGCTGGCCTCTTTGATCTCTTTGATCTCTTTGATCTCTGCCTTTACCTCTACCTTTAGAAGCCTGATCTTGCTTTCTCTTGCTTCTCTCCTCAATTTTGATAGCTAATTGATAGCATTGATGTACTGTCTTTGGACTTAAAAGAGCCATCTCCTCTTGAATGTTCCATTTCAATCCATTAAGATACCTGGCCACCTTGAGGCTTTCATCTTCTGAAACATTAGACCTCATACAAAGTTTTTGGAACTCCTCTGTGTAGGTATTCACATCTAGGTCTTTCTGCCTTAGGCTTTGTCTCTTCTTGTGTAGCTGAATCTCATAGTCATCAGGCATGTAGGCTTCTCTCACCTTTGCAACCATACCTTTCCAAGTTGAGATGGGTTTCTTTCCTTCCTTCTCCCTCTCTGTTTGGATGAATTTCCACCATGTCAAAGCTGATCCTCGCAATATTGATTTGGCCACCTTCACCTTCTGTGCCTCTGTGACTCCATCACACTCAAAATGATTCTCCATGCCTTCTATCCAATCCATGACTAGATCGGCTTCCATCTTCCCACTGAACATTGGTATGCCTTCTAGTGCTTTCCCACTCAAAGTTTTCAATGCCTTCAAGAAAGGCTCCTCTTGTAGAACAGGGTCAAGTTCAGGGATCTTGTCTTCCTCTGCAACCTCTTCTTTCTTTGGTACCTTATTACTGTCCTCACCATCCTTGTTTAGCACAGTGCTCAATGTCTCCTCCAATTGTGCTAGTCTTTCCCTCAGTCTTCTATTATCTTCTTCTTGGTCTTCAACCTTCTTTGTGAATTCAGAATTTGTCACCATGATTGTGGAATCACTTGATTCTAGGTCTGACATACAAAATTCACTCCCAAATCTTTAACTTGCTTTGATACCAATCTGGTGTAAAAGGGTTTGGATGGAAACACTCACTGTTCCATGCTTCGAGTCACACCTTAGCAACTCCCTTTGGTGGCTCTCTCCACCAACTCAACCTATAGGTCCTGACTCATATGAAGATAGCCCTGGTTCTACTAGCCATCCCCTCTTCCAACCATGTCACACAACACAACCAATACTTGGTGCTTAACCTTTGTTTCACCCTTGACCCTTAATCTTCCCTAAAGGCCAAATACACACAACACTCAACTAGATCCTTGTAGGGGTGTAAAGATATGCTATCATGCTTCCTAGAATCCTATTAGGTTTCTTGAACAACCATTAGACTCCATTTCTCCATCGCTCCTTCCAAACCCTCACTTAGGGTTAAAAAGGCTACAAGCCTAGAGCCCCTATTTGCTCTCCTAACCCGAGAAAAGTGGATATCTCTCCAAACTCGTCCAAAGAACCTCAAATATTTTTCATGGATTCTTGGTCCCTATACCAACCTCTTCAAGATTCCCCAAGCTTTAGGCCTTTCCTTTCCGTACACAGTTATGTCCTTAAACTTTGCAAAATGTAGGGTTTTGAGCCAATTCCTGACCACTCGGTTGGACTGTCAAAGAGTTTGCCTAGCAAATGGACTATTGGAACCTCCTCCTTGGAACCAAACCATTGTGATACCTCCTTCCACACTTCTACCGTGGGGTTTGTTCTGGAGAAGTCATCCCTGCAAGTTATGTGCTTTTTAGCACTGTCCTTCCTAGCCGGGCAAATTCCTGACCACCCGGTTGGACTGTCAAAGAGTTTGCCTAGAAAATGGACTGTTGGAACCTCCTCCTTGGTACCAGACCACTGTGAGACCTCCTTCCACACTTCTACCACGAGGTTTGTCCTGGAGAAGTCATCCCTGCAAGTTATGTGCTTTTTAGCACTGTCCTTCCTAGCCGGGCATTGCCAAGCTCGCCTAGGAAGAGACTTTCCTCATGATTGCTTGCCTCCTAATGACTCCTAACCCTACTAAAAATATAGGCATGGATCCTAGCCACTTCTTCCAAGATCCCATACACCAGGTACAGGGGAAAGGTGGTCTAGGACTCCATTTGTTGCAGCTTGCCAGTTAGAATTTCCAAAAAAACAAGAACCTAGTTAACTGAAATTAAAAGCTTTAACCAATGAAACAACTTCCTACAGACCCAACCAAAGCTTGTAAATCAATTAGATCAAATTCCCCACATATCAAGATGCATGGTTAATCCATTAACACACTACCAAGAACACAATACAAAAAATTCAGTTATTTCCTATTGTCTTCGTTTAGCATTCATGAAAATTGTCAAATTACAAACTTTTCAAACATTCACAAAGCCTTACAACCTTTCACATAGGTTGATGCACACCTTATAAAGTTTCAAAAGGTGGTTATCCTTCCCCTTGGTCAGACATAACCACCACCTTAGGCCAAAATTGCTTAAAGCAACATTTTGGGCTTTATTTCCAATTACTAGGACTTACCCACCATGAGTGTCTAAACTCACAACTCTTCCACTCCTAATAGCTCCTGACCACTACTTGTTCCTAACCTTCAAACATAATGCAATGGTCAACATGACCTTATATAAATGCATAAAAACAAACAGACTTCCTATTGCTTAGTATTTGCCTAGGTGCTCCTGCACCACTTATATGCCTCCATACTTGGGCGCCCCAAAATTTACTCTAATAAGTATGATAGATTCCTTACAATGTCATAGAATCTGTCATATATGACAACTCTTACCGCAGTAAGAGAATCTATCATAACTAACTAAAAATAGAAGATGCCTCTTACATTCTCTTACACTCTGTCATAGGTCAAAATTGGGTGCCCACTTCCCCATGCAAATATGCCTTCCAACACTTGTCCAACCTATCATAGAATCTAGTTCTTACTCTTCATAAGATCATCGTAGGAATTATTCATAAGATCATTATAGAATCCCTCAAATATGTCGACACATGTCAAATAATATCTTCCCAAAGTGGGATGCCTACATTTCCTTGTAGGGACCACAACATCCATGTCATATCCCATGTCACCTCCCAATATGTCGACAACTCATCGTGCCAAGTCATATTAGATGACAAATTAATATGAGCGAGAAATTAACACATAAACATTAATATTTTAATATTTTAATATTTTAATGTTAGTAATTTGCAAAGGTTGAGACACCTTAATTCCCAACACCTGATTCAATGGTGATTCGTGAGTTGCACAATGAGTTGGGAGAGTAGATAATCCATCACGGCTTTATTTGTTCTCTCACTTTGTGCCTGATCCACCTTTATCTGTTCTACTCATTCAAATGATGTGAGTAATTTGTGGCATCAACGATTTGACCACTTGAACTACCACTATTTGTAGTAGCTCAGACAATAGGACATGGTTACAGGATTTCCTATAGTTTGGTTTTCTAATAGTGTTTGTCAAGGATGCATTCTTGGAAAGCATCCAAAAGTGAAATTTGACAAATACAAAGCTTGGAGAGCTTCACATCTTTTGGATTCGGTACATAGTGATTTAGCAGGGCTATTTCCACATCCATATTTCAATAGAGCCCAATATGTTTGACATTCATTGATAAATTTTATAGGTACACCTTTGTGTACTTTCTCAAATAGAAGTTTGAATTATTTAATTCATTCTTGGAATTCAAGGCTTTTGTAGAGAAACAAACTATGAAATCCATCAAAGTTATATGTATAGATTATGGGGGGAATATGTCAACCATAGGTTTATGCATTATTATGCTTTAGAAGGCATTGATTTGTAGCATACAGTTCCCTATAGTCCTTAGCAAAATGGAGTTGTAGAATGAAATAATTGATTCTTGAAAGAGGTGGCCAATTGTATGATTCACTCCAAGTCTTTAGCACCACCTTTATAGGTAGAAGCCATTAACTATGCATGTTATATCTAGACCCATGTTCCTCACAAAGTTGTGAAGGGGGTAACTCCTTTTCAAGCTTGGACCAATTGGAAACTGCCACTAAAGCACTTTTGAGTGTTTGGATCTAGTTCATGGGCCCACATTCCATCAGAGAAATGCAAGGCTATGGATCCATAGTGTAATCCTTACATATTTTTTGGTTACCCAAATGATGTCAAAGGCTACAAGCTTCTTCATCCTACCACACATGAGTTGTTCATTGAGAGGAGTTTTTTTTTTTAGGAGATCCCTTTCAATTCTTCTCTCAACACTTCTCCAACCACCATCAGATTGGAGTCCTTGCATCATGATGATAGTTCTTCAAAGGATGATAATACTTCCAATATTTATGAGGAGTCTTCTTCCTTCACTTTAGATGATGATAGTGATCATGAATGTGCATATAGTTCATCTTTAGAGGATGATGATTCTCCTCCTTCTCTAGTCATAGGGCCTCTTTGGGCTCGATAGACATTGTAGTCAACAGGGGATTGAATAGGGGACCCTTTAGATCATAGAAGAACACAAACAATAATTTCAGGAGGCTCCACATCTCTTCCTTGCCACAAATTTTAATCCATATTTTTTTTGGGAAGCTTCTAGTGTCTCTGAGTGGGATGGAACAATGCACAAAGAGTTCATTTCCTTGGAGAGGAACCACACTTGGGATCTTGTCCCACTTCCTAAGGGAAGGAAAGTTGTCTGATGCAAGTGGTTCTATCGAACAAAATTTATAGTAGATGGGTTGGTTGAAAAGCATGAGGCTCGCTTGGTTTCCAAGGGATTCTCCCAAGTTCTAGGGATTGACTAGACTTTGAGACTTTTGCACTGGTTGCCAAAATGAATTCCATCTGACTTGTCCTTGCTATAATTTCAATACATTGATGGGAAGTTCATCAGATGGACGTGAAGAGTTTTTTTCTTTGTGATGATGTTTGGGAGGAGATGTACATGGAGCAACCACAGGGGTTCATTTAGGATCCTTCACTTGTGTGTCGTTAGTCATAAGTCACTCTATGGTCTCAAACGGGCCCCTCAAGCTTGGTATGCCAAGATGGACTCCTTCCTTCTCAAAGCAAGATTCAATCAATGTCATTCTAATCCTAATGTCTATATTTTTCAGTAGGATGATACTCACACCTTCTCGGTTCTCTATGTCGATGACTTGTTGATCACAAAAATTCACTAATCTACTATTCGAGTAGTGAAAACTACCCTTCATGATCAATTTTTGATGTTAGATTTGGGATTATTGCACTAATTCTTGGGGATTGAGATCACTCAATCTTCCTTGGGTATCTCTCTTGAACAATCTAATTATGCACTTGATATGCCCCATAGGTTTCACATGGCTAATTGTAAGCCTGCGTTGACTCTGTTTCTGTCAGGGGTCAAACTTGAGGCTAAGTTTTCTTCACCCTTATTGGATGGAACTTTGTGTTGATAGCTTGTTGTTAGTCTCATCTATCTGACTCATATGAGGCCTGACATTTCATGTGTTGTAAGCACAATTTCTCAATTCATGCAAGATCCACAAGAGTTACACTCGAAAGCAGTTAAGCGGATTCTTCACTACATCAATGGTACTCACAATTATAAGATTCACTATGCATCGGGTTTGGATTTTGAATTGGTGGGACACAAAGATTTAGATTGGGTGGGTGATTCTTAGGACCAAAATTCTACTTATAGATATTTCTTCTCCCTTAGTTTTGATCCAATATGTTGGTCAAGCAAGAAGTAGTTTGCTATTTCCCTTTCATCTACATAGGTTGAGTATCAAGGATTAGTTAGTGCTACTATTGAGGACATATGTCTTAAGAAAAATATCATTGAGTTTGGAACTCCCTTCTAGAATCCCACAGTCATCTTTTAAGACAACTAGAGTTCTATTCAGATCTCTTGCACTTTGATCCATCATTAGCAGACCAAGCACATCAAGATCCATATGCACTACATTAGGAGTTGATTCATGGGGAGATCATTGATCTCAAGTATTGTTCGACATTAGATCAGATTGGAGACATATTCACCAAACCCTTCATTGAGAGAAAGTTCCTTTATTTGTAAGCTTTTCTTGGGGTGCAATTGGTGCTCTTCAGGGGGGCTACTTAGTCCTTATCACCTTCTTCTCTCTCTATTTTGGGGGGTGTTCTCTCTATTTGTGGGGGGCTTATTCTTCTTTGGGGGGAATTTGATATTTACATGGGTACCTAACATGACATCATTTGTCGGTACCCATAATATTTTACATCCTCCAAATCTATACTTAAGGAGGGGTGTTGGTGTACGTTTTTATTTTCGTAGTGGGATAAGTTATTTTCCCTTAGTTCTAGGTTTTTCTTACATTTTTATTAAGATTTCTTAGGATAATAAAGTGATTTTATTATTTAATAACTAGGAGATAAGTGATGTGGTGTCCCATTCCTTAAAGGGTGGAACACTTTCCACTTTTGGTGGTTGATTACTATTGGTTGGATTTTCCACCTCCATCCTCTTCTTAGTTTTATATAAACTCATAAACTAGCTTGTATTTTTCATCTTGGAAGCTCTTAATACAATTATTTCATCCTGACGTTGCATATCTCTTGGAGTTGTTGATTTGCCTTATTTATGTTTTTCTAGTTTATGTAGCTTTGAATTTCTCTTATAAAGTTCCTTGGGTTATTCAATCTATTTTAAATTTGTAATAGATGAGTGGTTTGGGTAGATGAAATCTATAAATGATTTATAAAAATCGTATTAGAGTCAATATAAAATAAATATTATATACCTTGATGAAATGATAATATCCTTTTTAGTCATTGCTTAGCTTCGTAACTATAACAATATTCATCTTTAACTAATTAAATTATTATTGCTACTTTATTTTAGCTATCTATTTTATTTTGTTATTGTCAACAAAGTAAAACACATAGATCTTTTCATGAGAAATGACTAAAATGTCATTAATTTCAAATACTAATTAACAAAAAAAAATCTTATTAGAATCCATGAGAGTAATTAAAAAATTATTAATGATTTTTTTACAATAAAATTCAAAAATGACAAGTGTCTCAAGTGTCTCAAACATTTATTAGCAATCTTATGGTGATGTGAATTATGTAAAGTCACATTATCATTAAAGATATACAATTGACAAGTGGCTTAACATTTATTATTATTAATCAAATGATAAGGAGACAAGTGCCTTATAATTTTTTATCCAATGCCAACATTCTTTAGTAATTAAATATTCTATAAATACAATACTAATAACTATTATTTATTATTTATATATTTCATAATTCTTATAACATATATTAATCACATTTATTTATACTATTCTTTTTTCATATATTTCACGTTATTAAGCAAGATTGATTGACATTGAGGATAAGGATAATATTCAATAAAAAAATAGTTTTTTACAGTTATTATAACTAAAGATGTAGAAAATTAAAGGAACCACCAAAACATATATTTGTTCAATAAAATTTCTCATCTTGAGACTTACATTAAACAAATAAATAATTATTTTTTTGTTTAGTAGAAAAGTTGTTACTTACATTATAGCAAGGTAACTATAACTTAATATTTGCTAGTTTTTTAATAGGTTATTATGAACTATAATTTTTAACATGTTGTAATGAAAGCTACTAGTTACTATGTGACACTTATTATTAATAATGTAATATTTTTTATTGGAAAAATGCATATTAATAAAAGAAAAATAATTTACAAGAGTATAGAGGTGTCTAGAGGAAGCACATCCCAACCAAAATGACTAGAAGAGGCCATAATACAAGAAACAGTAGAGAACATAACAACTAAGACAACTAAAAAAAACTCAAGGACAAAGTAAGTTTACAAGAGTGAGTAGCACATGTTCTTTTGTAATGATAACCATTGGGAGTAAAGATCCATTATGATTTTTAGAAATCACTGCTAGTTGATACTGAACTTTAAATAGTTGGGTTTGAAGCTCTAAGATGATACTTTGTTTCTCCTTCACTGCTTTAGCAAGAGTTGACTGCTGCAAAATAATATTCTGAAACATTGATGAAAAAAATTTGAAACTATATTTTGAGAACAATGCAGCCCTAAAAGAGTTGATTTCCATTTTATTTTTTTGTTAAACATGTTAGGAATAAGAGTCATAATTGCTTGCCAAATTAATTGAGTATGTTTACATGACCAAAAGGCATGTTTGATGGTTTTCAGCTTGTGACAAAAACGAAATTTGGTGGATTGATTATGTAGAAAGGTGAGGTGTTATCCCACAAAAAAATTGTACTGAATAATATCCATGCTAAAATTTGAGCTTTGGCCTCAACTTTTGATTTCCAAATAGCAGTGCTCAAGATGAACCATTTGGACTTAGACCAATTTAGATTCCATTTCAGATTTAATCTAGGATGAATTTTAATTGGAGGAAGGATATTAAGGTAAATAATTTTGAGAGGAAAATTATCAATATTATAGCCTAGAAACTACCTCCAATCCTTGAAAAAAATGCAAGAAACAGGAGTAGAAATTTTTAGAACTCCAGATCTAAAGGAACAACATCTTGCACCTTGTGAATTCCATTGATAAGAGCATTGGATAGATTGAAGTTCTATTTAATTTTTATGTCACTTTTCCAAGTTAGAGTTGTGAATTCCCTAATGCCCCTGAATTCCTTGATGCATTTTTTGAATGAGTGATTTCTATGCAACTAAGGGATAGTCACTAAAGGTTTCTCATGAAAGCATATCAATCTATTCCACCAAATAAATGGAGCAGTAAAACTCATGCCATGACTAAGATCTTTTCCTTTCCATTCAAGAAGAGGAGAAACATGTTGCCATGCTTTCCATATGCTTAAAAATTATCTAGAGGCTTAAGGTTTGAAGTATTTTTTCATTAAGATTTTATTTTTCCACCCAACCTCTATCCAAGCATAATTGGCTTTGGTTGTAGCAATTTGGTGCCTAATAAGAGATTTCCATGGTGTTGCTCCATTAAGAGATCTAGTAATCCATTTAGCAATGAGGCAAATCACTTGTGTGAGGGGATCAATTAATCCTAAGCCCCCTTTGTTTTTTGGTTGGATGTAGTATAACCATGAAGCAATTGGGAGGCCTTTTTTGTGAGCAAGCGGTATAAGTAAAAAAATAAATCAAGATGAATCTTGCTAGGAATGCAAGTGCCAGTTCTGTATCTTCAACTATTTCTTGCAACTGATCTCCTCTAACAAGGTCAATAAATATTTGTTGATAATGTTGAAAGAAGAAAGATTTAATATCATCAAGATTATCAAACTCGTGCCCCTCTTGGTCATCAATAGACATTATTCTTTCTTTGGAATGTTTATTCTTGTTAGCCTATCTTTTAATGAAGATAGCCTCACACATTGTTTAAAAGGTCTTGAAAATCAAAATGTAAATGCTAATTGGGCACCCAAAATGACAGAGTAAAAGAAAAAAGGAGATGGCTCAAAGTCTTTTTCTTTTAGAAGGTGTTGCTTCTAACTCACATATGAAGAGAGTATTTTAGGGTTGTTGTTGATTTTATTGAAGGAAAACTTCATTCATGGTAGAAAAGCAACACCCTATTGCTCAAATCACATGGCACGTTGTAGGTAGGGTCATGACACGTTGCATGTAGAAGGAGAATGTATAGGGTTTGAAGCCAAATCATGCCCACAATGAGATGATTGTTAGAGATTTTTTAGGAGTCCACCTGTGCTTTTCCCATGTTACAATGAGTTGTAAAAGTCTCAAGCCTTCATATTTCTCACATACATAACAAAGCCTACATGTTTATCATTACAAACTACTAGGTATGCCTCTATTACTAGGGTTTATATGTTATTAAATATTTCATAGAGTTGTATGTAGTTTTCCTTTTAGGGTTTTTGAGTTGCTTAAGTATTCAAGCCAAGGATATGCCTAAATAAATATTAGGGAAGGGGAAATCTTGTGGGGTTGGGATTAGGTATCCTTCATAGACTTTCCCCTTTGTTTTGTCCTTTTGATCGGACAGTGTTATGCTCTGTTATGTTGTACTTTTTGTTCGTACCTTGACTATGGTACTCGGCTTCTATTTGATAGCTATCTATAAAGTGACGTTATTATTATCTTTTGATGTGATGGTATTTTAATATGATGTTATTTTATGCCATGCTTTGAATTAGCATTATGGATGATTGAATTAATGGTGTTTATGCTTTGGATTATATTAGTATGTTAGATTTGTCAGTCAGTACTACTGTATTGGTGAAGAGGACGGTATCGCATCACTCGCTGGCGAGTGCCCTGCGATTTCGTGATTTCCTCTTCATGGTGTGCCTTATTTATGACATAATATTGCATGTGTATATATTCTTTGTTCGCAGGTTGACAGGTACATAACATCGACTCCACCTGGTTTCACAGGTTCGAGCGTGTCCATTGCCCAATGGTATTCGATTGGGAGATAGTAGCTAGGATTTATGTGCCGAGTCGTCACCCTAGTCATAGTGTGTCGTCGGTCGTAGTGTAGTCTAGTTATTCTATTTTGTTCCATTTGCCTTGTTTCAGTTAGTTTCGGAAGTTAGAATGTGTGGGAAATGTGATTTAAATTATTGAGTAATTTAATTTAATTTAATTAATAAATAATTTAATCTTATGGTAGATTTATTTTATTAATTGATTAAGTTATTTATGTTGAAATGATTTACATTATCTATTTTGGAAATGCATGCATATTTGAGTTGGAATTGAAAATTAAGAAAATGAATTAAAAATCAATTTAGAAATTCAAAAAAAATTGAAAATTGAAAAGAAAGACTTTTGCTATTCTGTTTTCAAAAAATTATGAGGGTGGTTGTAGGATTTTTTGGGAAAAATTTGCATTATCTTTGAATTTCTTCACAATCTTAAAAATTGAGTTTTTGGAAAAAAATTGAGAAGAGAAGGGGAAGGATTGCTAAATTTTGTGGGTTTGGACAAAAAGCTCAAGGAATCTATGGAGCTCAATAGGGTTTCATAGCACCATCAGGATCTTCAGCATACTCCAAAAGAATCAGGTTATCATCTTGTTTTAATTGAATTTTACTTGTTTCAAAGGCACATGTGTTTTAGGGAAAACAGTTGTAGCATGTTGTTTGTGTGTAATCAGATATCCATTCAAATTTTGCTTTCAAAACTTATAGAACACCACTCCTTGGAAAGATTGTTTGCAAAGTTTTAAATGAAAGTTTGTTTATAAAATTAGTTTTTTCTTCAACTTTGTGTTCTTCTATTTGTTGGAAATCTCATTTGGAGAGTGAAATGTACGTATTAATATATATATATATATATATATATATATATATATATATACATCTATGCCTATGTCTATTATATGTTTTTTTTAATTTTTCCCATACAAAGTTATGCTGGCAAAATTTTCTAAAAATAAAATTTTGCCAAAATTTTATCCTTTGTCTAAGTTTGTTCTTGCCTTACTAAACTTGGTTTTTGTATAAAAAAAAAAATATACAAAAGAAAAGAAAAAGATAGTCTTTGTGTTAATAAAAATATTTATTGGAAAAATAAAAATTAAATTTAAGTTGGGGGAAGTGGGGCTCACCCACCTGCTCCTCAGGAAGCGGGTGAGGGAGCCCAGCCATGTGTGCCTCCCTGATCTGACTGTGGTGTGTAGCCAGCGCCTACCAGAGGTGATCAGTGCTACCAGCCAGTGCTCCCAGCACCTCCCTGCACTGGTTCCTCCCAGCAGGTATTAGATCACGTCTGCGTTGCCAGCACCCACTGCTTGGCGGTGGCCACATGGCGATCGCCAAAGCCAATGTAGCCTCCTGCGGCCTTACAGTAAAGCATGATGCGTAAAGCACTGTGACGACCTTTGCCTCCTCCTGCTTCATGAAACACATGCAGTGCTGGAGGCCAACCACAGAGGTGAAATGAGAACCGGCAGAATACTTTGTTTTTTTTTTTAAAAAAAAAAGGGAAAATATATTTAATATTATAACTTTATAATATTAAAATATATTTAATATTGTAATATGATAATATAGAAATATATTTAATCAGTTTGATGTTATAGTATGGAAATATTAAAATCTATTGAATAAATTTAATCTTAGAGTGTGGTAATATTAAAATATAGTTAATTATTTTAATATTATGAGGTGACAACATTAAAATATATTTAAATATTTTGATGTTATATTAAGGAAATTGGTTTTCTTTTAATTATTGATTTATTTAATATCATTATTTTAAAGGGAGAAGTTTAAATTTTAATTTTACGGTTTCTCAAATCAAGGGAATGATTTTAAATGGATTATATTGAATAAGGAAAACAATATTTTATTTTAATCGATGAATTTTGATTCAATTGATAAACTAGTTAAATTATCATGTATTTAAAATGTTGATAGGGAAATCAAATGATTAGTATTAAGTTCTCCCTTATTGAAATGGCATATTTAATTCAGTTTATCTATTGTACTACGTTATTGATTGTTAAGAGGAAATGGATTTAGTGAATCCAAAGTAGATTTTAATTCCTGCTTTGGTTTTTATCTGTTCGTGATATCATTTGGAAAATGTGGGTCTTAGCATTTGTCAAGTCTTCCAGATGTGGTCTTTTAAATCCCATGGGTTGTTGTGTCATGTGGTCAACCTTGGGATTGCCTTGGGTAGGGCATGAGATGTTATCTGTTATTACCCAGTTTTCATGAATGGGAATGTTTTGTACCTCCTTAGTTTAGGAGTGGATTATGTGGTTAGTGCCTCCTTGTTAGGGTTGACTTTGTTACCTTGTTACCTCCAGTGTTTGGAGAGGGTTTGAATCTTATGTTGCCTCTTGAGAAAGGAGTGGTCATGGTATCGTGTTTGTTTGCACTTTGTACCCTTGGTGATTGGATGGTTATGTTTGGTATGTTGTCAGGTAGAAGAGTGGCTTTTGTAGGGGCCAGAGCCCAAAGAGGTAAACTAGATAACCTACGGGGTGTGGTTTAACAAGTGATAACTAAAACAATATTGAGAAGATTAGGTGGTACTTCACACTAATCAAGATAATTTTACCTCACTCATAGACACGAGGGCTCGTTTAGACTCGGGATGAGTGGGAAGGCTTGGAATGGCAAGGTCATCTATCTTGTTTGTACAAAAGGTATTTGATTCCACATGAGTGAGTATGGGGGTCGGGTATCAGTTAAGGCCACTAGGATAACCCTTAGTGGGGGCCGGAGACTATGAAGATTCCCAGAGGACAACCCATGACGAGCTGTGTGATGACACTTTGTCTAGGACAACAGTTGGTACTTGTTTATTATGAGTATGGTTTCCGTAACATACCTGATGTGACCACAGTTGGTATTCGATTCTGTGTATATGGTTCTCGTAACATACTTGTTCTGCTTTATTCCTAGAAGCAATGTGACCATATAGAGTTGTATTCATGTTGTACTTGCATGGTATTTGAGTTGTACTTGTGTTGTACATGTGATTGGTGGATTCAGTTTGGTTCAGTTTGTGTTAGTCTATGTCTAGTGGTAGATGGTCTTGGCTAGGAATCTTGGTTACTATCTCCTAGCATAGGGGGTGGGCCTTTGGGTTCCACTTGGTTGGGTGGCGTGCACCTAAATCCGTTGGGCTATCTTCATGTGCGTGTGGACGAGACTTCCAGTTGGAGAGCTCGTGGTTTCAGTTGCAGTTCTTACTTGTTTTCATTTCAGTTACTCTTGTAATTATTACCCCTCTTGTTATCAAGGTGGAATTTGTAATTGTAATCCTATTTATTGAACTTGTCTCATTCGGGGAATGAGTGTTGTAACCTTATTGTCTAATGAATGGGTTAATGTATTTGAAATTTATCTCTTATGCTTGTTGTAAAATTATCTTACATGGAATGTATGTGTTATTTCATTAATTAAATAATTGACATGGGTTTTATTTATGTTGTGATGAGGTTCTATATAACCTTTGTCTCGTAACCTTAGAGGTTGTTGGCATTAGTTAGTGAACTTACTTATTAATTGTTCTTAAACAAAAAAAAAAAAAATAGCCTGTTTAAGTTGTGGTTGCATCTTCCTCTAGGGTTGTGTGGTGGGGCGTTACATCATGACACGTTGCATGTAGAAGGAGAATGTACAGGGTTTGAAGCCAAATCATGCCCACAATGAGATGATTGTTAGAGTCTTTTTAGGAGTCCACTTGTGCTTTTCCCATGTTACAATGAGTTGTAAAAGTCTCAAGCCTTCATATTTCTCACATACATAACAAAGCCTACATGTTTATCATTACAAACTACTAGGTATGCCTCTATTACTAGGGTTTATATGTTATTAAATATTTCATAGAGTTGTATGTAGTTTTTCTTTTAGGGTTTTTGAGTTGCTTAAGTGTTCAAGCCAAGGATATGCCTAAATAAATACTAGGGAAGGGGAAATCTTGTGGGGTTGGGATTAGGTATCCTTCATAGACTTTCCCCTTTATTTTGTCCTTTTGATCGGACAGTGTTATGCTCTTTTATGTTGTACTTTTTGTTCGTACCTTGACTATGGTACTCGGCTTCTATTTGATCGCTATCTATAAAGCAACGTTATTATTATCTTTTGATGTGATGGTATTTTAATATGATGTTATTTTATGCCATGTTTTGAATTACCATTATGGATGGTTGAATTAATGGTGTTTATGCTTTGGATTATATTAGTATGTTAGATTTGTTAGTTGGTACTAATATATTGGTGAAGAGGATGGTATCGCATCACTCGCTGGCGAGTGCCCTACGATTTCGTGATTTCCTCTTCACGGTGTGCCTTATTTATGACATAATATTGCATGTGGATATATTCTTTGTTCGTAGGTTGATAGGTACAGGACATCGACTCCAGGTTTCACATGTACAGGGTTTGAAGCCAAATCATGCCCACAATGAGATGATTGTTAGAGATTTTTTAGGAGTCCACCTGTGCTTTTCCCATGTTACAATGAGCTGTAAAAGTCTCAAGCCTTCATATTTCTCACATACATAACAAAGCCTACATGTTTATCATTACAAACTACTAGGTATGCCTCTATTACTGGGGTTTATATGTTATTAAGTATTTCATAGAGTTGTATGTAGTTTTCCTTTTAGGATTTTTGAGTTGCTTAAGTGTTCAAGCCAAGGATATGCCTAAATAAATATTAGGGAAGGGAAAATCTTGTGGGGTTGGGATTAGGTATCCTTCATAGACTTTCCATTGTATCAAATCTATCTTTTAAGCATGGTTGTGTACACTATTTTATCACTCTCACTTGCACCAACAAACACATTATAAGACTTCAGTTTCCTCTTCATGATGGACAGTGCATCATGTATGAATCATTTCATTTGATTCAATATATAAGCATTAGCAACTCTTAGAATTATGCAAACTTCCCTTGAACTCTTTGGTTCCTTAATGAAAATGGCATCGTCATCAATAAGAATTCAAGATGAGGATGAATTATAGAGACAAGGTATTCTTGAAGAGATCTGGTAGCCAATGAGATAGTCAAAAAAAGGTCATGACAACCTTCAATGGAGGCCTTTATACCTGATGAAAAGTAGGGTTGATAGTGATAGTCCATAAGGAAGATATCTCAAATAATGGAAATGCATCAATACGGTTTTTGAAAAATTAATCTCTAAGATTCAAAAGCCTATGAACAGGCCCTAGGGTTTGCATAATATTTTAAGGCTTTGAGTGATGAACTAAAGCTAGCCATTAAGAGCAGGGAAGGTTTAAACAATAGACTTTCATAAACTCCAATGCTTCACAAGTTCATGGACAAAGGGTAAGATTAGTTATGGGCAGGCCACTCATATAAAAGACATGATGATAATTGACAATACATGAGGACATTCTCAAAGCTTGTATAGTTCATAATATTTACTAAAGATCAATCCTATGAAAGGCAGACATGGTAGTACCAAACAAGAGCAATAATCATAAATGACATGTTTCAATCATCAAAAAAGATAGTAACATGCTCTTTAATTTAACCATCATGAGGATTGTCAATAAGGGAACAAAGAAAGGTTAGAATCACTAAAAAATTCCATGAGAAGGGTGGATACACCAACAAGGTTTTCATTGGCATGAATGTTGCTAAAACTGAGCTTCATGGCCATAATATAACCTTTGATTTGAACTTTATGGTGGGTAGTAGTGAAAGCATGATAGTAATTTACAAGGTAGGAAGGCATTGATCATTAGAAAGAAATCCATATAGTGGAGTTGACAATGTACCTATGCATGATAATAGTGTCATTATTGAGGTGGCATTAAGGTCTTCGTAGCTTAGGAATGATAATCACATGTTAATAGCCAAGACTAAATGATTATGAGATAGTACCAAGGACAATGCTTAAGATCTTGTTTTGTCCTCATAAGATGACATATTTTAATACATGAAGACAATCAATATGATGGCAGTTCGTATGGTAGCTACAAAGATTTGACAGCCTTGGAGATAGGGTGATACCACAATACTAGTTTATAATTTTTGGCCAAATTGGACATTGAACTAATTTATTTTAACTAAATCTTCACTTTCAGGCACCTATATTTTTTTTAACTAAATATTCACTTTTGGGAACCTTGATAGGCCAAGATTGGGGTAAAGAATAAGAAGGATTTAATGCTTAATAATGAATTTCAGTTTGGTCTATACGTGTCAATCCAAGACGTAAACTGATGAAAGGTATCATGGCAATTTGTACAAGGGTTGAGAGTCATGAGATGAGTGGTCATGAATGCAACCTATAAAAATAAACCTACAACAAACCAAAATAACATTGGCGACAGGAACTGTCACTTCCTGACGATAGGACTGTGTAGAAATTTCTACAAGAACTATTATAGGAACAAAAAAAACCTATGACATTAACAATAACATTTCATAATAGTAACAACAAATTATGAGAAAATGTAAATGTATATCTTTAAAATGTTTTGATCTAGAAATCTCAATAAGCTAAAGAATAGATAAATGCTTCAACTAATGATATTATAGTTTATAATCAAATTATAAATGTTACACATTAGACTGTAGTTGGCATAGAAATCAATCCAATCAATAATATAAATAAAATGCAACAAAATATGCATTACAAAAATAAAAGATTACAAAAATTAATGGCATTCCAAGAAGTCAGCACCCTACCTCCTCGGTCTTCACAGTGATGAAATAACATGAGCCTTTCTACGTTGTTTCAATCATAAGAAACAATATTTTTGTTTTTCAAAAGATAATACAAATTTCTCCTCCTTTCTCGAGCTGATAGTACATAACATATTTATAGCTCAAGTCTATAACAATAGCATAAAACAAAATAGCTTTTTTTGGCCTACGGTCAACAAAATAATGACTCATATTAATCTTCATTCTTTGGCCACATAATGAAAACACTTTGGTTACAACTATAGATGAGAATAGTAGATCTATAGATTTATCCTCCAATGATTTAACAGTAAATCTCCACCACGGGTTTCCTTGCAATACACGCATTTCCATCGCAAGATTTTCCCTTCAACCAACTCTCAAAAATGTCATGTAACATGGTTGTAATAATTGACAAATCGCACCACATGTTGAAGTGGCATGAACAACTGGATTTAGCATGCATGTCCAATATAGTGGGGAATGTGTTCAAGCCAACCAAAAGAAGGTTTTCAAAGAACAATGCATAGTCAACACCAAATAGGTAATGTATTCCACCACGTAGGTTGATGATAAACACAGGATGAAGAAACTACAAGAGTAAGCACAAATTGTATGTGATAGGAAGTTCCTTCATAAAATATGACAAGAATTATGTAGGAAGAGTGACAAGAATTCTATGTGCATATGGCAAGAAGCATGCTACAAGATATATTTTCCAAGGCATAAAATAACAATTCTTATTAGTAAAAATAATCAATAATTATTTCCATATTTTAATCTTAAAACTATATTAAATATAAATTTATATATTTAATCATGTATGCAGTGAGAAATGTCAAATTGGTATGGAATGACAGGAAAATGGAAAGTCTGGATGAGTATGAAGGTGCATGAAATAGAGTAAATGGGGTATAAAATGGGACACAAATAACTCTCATCACACCTATAGTGAGGAATTTGAAGATGATGCAAACTAGTGATTTGTGAAATTTTGTCTCTAGATTCTAAATTTATTTTTTTCAAAAAAATTGGAATCAAATTGCATATATTTTTCCATCTCCTTCAAAAATTAGTTTTTAACAATAAACACCATTTTTAAAGAGTGACATCACTGGCTAACATATAACCTTTTTTTCTATGAAGGATAAAATTCTAATTTTTTCAAATTTAGATTTGTAACTACGATATCTAGTGCAAGGAATTTGTTTCATAGAATTTCATTGAATGTTCTTTTCTTAATTAAGTTTCAAAGTCAAACCTTTTACAATTTAGACATGATTCACTAGCTAAAGCATAACCTTTTTTGTATGCATCAAAATTCAATTTTTTTTGTTGGATTAAGGACATCAATATCTAGTGCACTAATATTTTTCAAAAAAAAATTATAATCTACTATTTTTCCACATGCGTAGAACAAAGAGCTTGATTTTTGATGAAAAGCCTATGTTTAATCAAACTAAAAAATAAAATATATAATAAAACCAAAACATATTAAAATTATATTTGATGGATAGCTCGTTCTAAGGACTACCATCATCCAATTGAGTTTGTGATGTCTCCTCCATTTTCATCCTCAACCCAAGCTTTGAAGGGAATTTTTTTGCAGAAATTTGGTGCAAGAGGGGGAGAAGGGGGAAAAAGAGGGGTTCACTTGAACCCTCCATTGAGCGAACCCCCTTGACCTTTCGAACAAATGGGGGTTCACTCGAAGAGGGGTTTGAGCGAACCCCCCTTTTTTCAAAATTTATCTTTGTTTTTATTCCGAAAAACATGAAAAATGAGGGACCCATCTTTTAATAGGGTTTGCTTGAAGGGGTGTTTGAGAGAAACTTCTTTGGGTTTGTTCGGACCCTAAGTTCGTTCGAACCCCCCAAAACCCAAAATTTTCTTCATGGGGGAATTTTTTACAATTTTCCTCCTCAATGGAATTGTAAACCAGTTTTGTGGGATCACCCGATAGTAAAGGAGTTTACATCATGAGAGGTGACAATGAACTTCACATAGTGCTTGATAATTGGTTGCAAACCTTAGAGCATGAGGGTTTTTATGAAAAAATTGATGTCATGAAGGTTTCATGCCAAATGGTATAGTAATAGGGCGTAAGAACAATGTACAGTGATTATAAAAAAGGGCAATGATAGTTTTTATAAGGATGGGATATTATAACCATGTCTTGATAATAATCATGAAGAGAGATTGCTTGAGCAACATTCAAAGATAAAAATTCTCATTGATAAAAGGAAACAATAAGCAACAGGGATTGACTTAAGATCGTGATCCTATTGATAGTGATTGTGATATAGAGACTATGACCTTGAAGTGAATACTTTTAGAGCTATGGTCAATGAGTGTGCATGAGAACAAGGAATTTTCCTTATGACAATTATTTATCATGATAAATGGAGTACAATCATAAATGGGTAGAAAATATAGTCATTAGAGGACAACATGATGTCTTTGTGATCTCCTAACACCTTACAGACTTATGCAAGGCATAAATGAAAGTGGGATTTTGACACACTTGCATTAAAACTTTTATTGAAAAATCATCATGCAAGATCCTTTATTAAGGCCTACAATAGTATTGAGAATGTTCAAACAAACTCATTAACAAGGTAGCAATAATCTATACAATAAATATACGTTGAAAGTGACAGTCCTAGCATGATGGGTAGAAGTACACAAAGTGACAGTTAATGATATAAGAAAGGGCAGATATCAGATTACATAAGACAATGAGGGAAGCCATGTCATAGAAGATAGAGTTGCAGGGGGTAGACTTCAATAGTAAAAGAAAGAAACAATCATGCAAAGACAAACATGTGTAAAGATGATTTAAGGAAATAAATTATGATGAAAGAAGACAATATAGAGATAGTTGATGATAGGAGGACCTTATGAAGCATGGATACTTTTGATCTTCATGGAAAGTGAGAAAAGTAAGTTGAAAGGGAGTTTTATGACTATGAAATAAGTAGCTTAGTGATATCTTCAATTATAAGGACAATCATAGGGAAAGATATCATAAGCATATGTGCTCAATCAAAGGGTTTTGAAAGTATAAGAAGATACCATGACCACCTTGTAGAAGGATAGCAGAATCATTTATGAGCAATGTAAAAGGCAGTTCCAATAGATTATATAATAAAGTCAAACCTTCATTGTCAAGCTCTATATAATAGTTATATGGATCTGATAAGGACAATCAAACCTTCAAAGTGGCAATCCTATGAACAATCAAAAGGTACAACTCGTGAAGTCAAGCAAGGAATAAAGAAAAAGGATTTTAAGGCCTATAAGATTGCAATCATCAAAGACAAGTGTAGAGTAACAAAGAAGATAGTGGATCAAGTTAGAAGAAAGCATAACAATGTTTTGATGATACAATCATATATATCATAGTAGGCTCATTGTTGGTATATAATCTAATGGGAGAAATCAAAGGGGAGTGAAAACCAAGTTAAGTCATGGAGCTTGATGATAGTGTGAAGTTCTCATTGCATCATAGTAAAAGGGATAAAGGATAGTAAAATACATCATAGAAGCACCTACAAACCTAAAGTTAAGAATTAGGCAGTTCCAAGTTTTAAGAGTGCATGGAGCAATAGAAGGATAAGTAATGAAGAATGAACCAAGGGTTTTGTAGGGACATGATCTAAGGGATATTTAACAAAGGCAATCAAGACAAATGAAACCAAATGAGGATTTATTTCTGCTAGAAGACCTTCTATGCCTCCTTAAGGTTTTTGACTTTTCCAAAACTTCCTACACATGTTTAAAATCTTGAATAATGGAGGTGGTGGTAGTTAAATGATTCATTGATTGTTTGAGTCAGTTGCAGGCATCTAGGAGGGGATTGTGGAGCAATTAAGGCAATTTGGTATCAGTTGGGACATCAATGAACAATTATGAGTAGTTGAAGAGATATAGCAGTAATTTGGTGACTTGGACAACAGTTGCAAATATCTAGGGGAAAGTGAAATCAATCAAAAAGTCCTTGTAGGCATTTAGGAGCTGAAGGTTCTCCCACTTTCTTCCTCAACGTATAGTTGCAACTACACTTGAAGTTAGCATTGAAGAAATCAACTAGGTGCCCAAAGAGTTTTTGACTTTTTCAAGCAACTATGACACATGTCACATACTGATTGCAACTAGTTATTGTAGACACATAAAATTGACCTAGGCTTCCAAACTCAATTTTCTCATTGATTCTTCTAAACATAATTTGATTATGTCCCTCTGACCAAATTCAACTATTAATTAAATAATGACCAATTATTTAATTAATTTATCTCTCGTATTCTTCTTGACTATTTAAATAAATCACATTTATTTAAATATTCCACTAATGTCTAAATTCCTCTTTAAGTTAAATAAATTATTAAATTTATTTAATCCATTAGTCCCTCTTGATTATTTAAATATGTCTCTAATATTAAAGTCTTCTTGTAATTAAATAAATCCCCCACAATTTATTTAATTATTAACCCACTTCTTCCACAATTAAATAATTTAAAATTAATTATTTAATTGTCTCATTTTAATTAATTTCCAAATTTAAATGAAAATCATTTATTTAAATTTCTCTTTCTTCAAGTAAATAATTTAATTATTATTTATTGCCACATGACTTCACCATTTTGAATTAAATTAAAATATTAAATTCAAAATGGCATTTCCCTTCACAAACTAAGTAATTTCTAAAATGACTTGATTTTCTAACTCATTTTTTTTCTACTTACTAAATCTTATCTCACTGTCATGCATATTATCATTCTTTGATTTAATTTCTTAAATTAAATCTTGTTCACTCATTTTGAATTTCACCCTAAAGTTGCCCTAACCCTAATTAAGGGGTTGTTATTTTGAATCTTGACCATTGATTCTAGGGCACTCTTCAATCTTTAATCTTGTCCATTCATCCAAAATTGCATTTTCTATAAAATGGCAATTTTGTCCTCATTTTGGCATCTGGAAAATCTTGAGAACTCTTGTAAATCTTGTATCTTGCAATTCTTGAGTCTTTCATTTGCTTGTCTTTGTCATTTAGTTAATTAATTTTCATGTAGGATTTAACTTCTCTTGCATAATCATTTGAATCCTTCAACACTTGTTTAGGACTAGTCATAATCTTAGATTGCTCATCATATATCTGAGGGCAACCTCATACTTTCAACAAGTTAGAAGGTGTAATGGAGGTCAGCCATGGAGAATGAAGAACTTGGGTGAGATTATTTCATTCATTTTCCATTTATTCCTTTGCACTCCATTATTTGTAGATTTATGTATGGCCTTTTTGTAGTTTTTGCAAGTACAGGTGTACGAAATGTCGCAAATGCCATTTTCTGCGACGCAAGTGCTCAGTTGCACCGCATTTTCCTTCACCAATGACACAAGTGCTCTATCGCGACACATCTGACCCACCGATCGACGCATCTTATTTAATGCACTGCATTTGATAGAAACCAAGCCGCATTCGATTTAGCAAGCTGCAGTCACAATTCCAAATGACACATTCGCCGTAGCGAGCCACATTCGCTCTATTGCGACACAATCGACTGGTAAAAAATTGCTTTCTATTTTTCCAGATTTCTTACTTTTTTTTGTTTCAATAGTTTACATATTTCTGGATTACTAATTTGTGTGTGACAACATGTGGCAAGCTGGAGTCTAACCCCTTTTGTTTGTCTATTTTTACAAATTTAATCAATCAAACAAACAAAGTGCAATAAATTCATGAGTTAAAATGAATACTCGTACATTTTCATTGGGCTAAAAATAACACAACCATGCATGTTCACTCATTGGATTAAAAATAAATTTCATGCATTTTCATTGGGTTAAAATGAACTCTTGATTGTCTCATACTACAAACGGTTAAAATGAACCCTTTCTTGATCACACTACAAGCGGTTAAAATGAACATGTGTCTGAAGTGTTTTGTGATTTAGTAATGACCTCCGCAGTGTGTATGCAATTCTCTTGCGCCTTGTGCAATATGGAGAAACAAAAACACTAACAAGTTGGTTACTTAATCACCCATTCATATTTCAATTTAGGATTAACAATAAACAATCTGGCTAGTGTGAGCTAAGTACATGGCATGTGTTCTCTCTTTGTTTATGCAAACAAAGATTGATTGAACTAAAAGTGTACTAACTCACTTTTGTTTATCTTAAAGGGCCTGCCTTGTGGGAAAAAGTAATCACCCCAGGGAACGACCCAACCGGTAACACGCTAAATGCCAAGCTATTTTCAGCCGGTATATAAGTGTGGATTCTCGAGGAAAGTTTGAGAGTCATGATCACCATTTTGAGAAAAGGGCAGCAATGGTCTCTTGCTACATGGATGGTGCCCCACAAATGGAATGACCGAATTAAAACCCTTGTTATAGTGTGACGAAAAACCTTTTCTATTCTTTGGTGCAACAACGGTCATTGTGAAGGCACCCACATTTTCATAGTTTTTAGTAGAGATGATTAGCCTGCCATGGGATATTCATGGGAGGTGGAAGTTTGGTTGCCCTGAGAAGTGAGTGCACTGTAAGGGGGAGCCCGTGGGGCCAAGATTCTAAATTCATCCTCTAAGAATATGCGGTTGGAGTCAAATCTACGTGGAATCCAAAAGAATACAGTCTTTTTAGCCATAGGGATTGTACATGTTTTCTATGTGTTTGTTTCCAAATTTTTCAAGACAATATGTTTTCCAAGTGTCTTCAGACAAAATGAAAAAATCAACATCCTTTTTCGATCTGAAATAACACTTCAAAACTGAAACATATTTTGTACTCTACAATTTTTTTTGCCAAAAACTAAACTTTGTGATGCATCTGCCATATTGAACCACAATTGATGACTTTTGAGCCATAATCACTCTGTTGCATCGCATTTACAACCTTAAACACCGCATTTTCCTGTCATACACCGCATTTTCTATATCAAACTCCGCAATTGCTCTGTCGAATCGCATTTGCCTGCTGAAACGCTGCAATCGCCTATTCTGTGACAGATCTGCTCTGTTGCAACACATTTACTTGTAATTTAATATTTCATTCATTGTCAAGAAACTGAGGCTCAACTTGTTCACACAAGATTCCATACATCTTCCTTTGTTGCTTCTGTCCACAACCAAACCAAGAATTGCTCAACTTCCATCATCCTTGCATTATAGGTTGCATTCTTAAATTACCATAGGATTCCATTGCATTTCTCTAATTACATTCTTAGGCTTTACCATCATTCTAGGTAATCATTTTGAAAATTTTAGGAGAGTATTCCTTACCATTATTTGTTAAACCTTTGCATTCAAGAGTAAGTTATCATTGGACATGATGAAACCATTGTCTTTATTCATTTCCTTTTGTGAACCATTTCCCACTCATTAGTCTAGTGTGGAAATTTCACTTTGTCCTCCTTAGTCATTTTTACAAGTCCATCGACATTCCAAAATTGAGACATTTTCAAAACATTGTATGGTTAAGTAAATCATCTCCTTGCATACATTGTATTCTACTTATTTTAGTCTCATTTTCATTCACCAAACATTCCTTATTCCAAAACCCAAAAACATAGTGTCATAATATTTGCATATTTAGGTCATCCTTCACCATTCCCAAAGTTGAGCAAAAACTTTTATGGTTGAAACTATATTATAGAGAAAAAGAATACTCATGGATTCTTTTGGTCAAGACACCAACATTATCAATTTTTCCAATGACATGAATACAAATACTTTCCCTAACAACATGAATGGAAATACCAACATAGGGAATTCTCTCATTGATCCGTTCAGTGAGATGTCCATTCCATCCTCTTCGTGCAATCCTTTTGAACAATTTTTCCGTAGAGACCAAAATGGGTAAGTCTTTGAAGAAGACATACAAGTTTCTGCCCAAAACCCAGAAGTGGCCTCCTTTATGGAAGAATTTGTTTTAAATGATTCAGCCAGGTATCTAGCTATGCTCCTTGACCAAGGGGCTAGGATACCAAAAGGATTTGACCTCAACACTATGAGAGCAACATCTCCTAATCCTACCAATCAAACAAGCCAATCACATGATGCAAACAATAATTCCATGGGAGCTACCACACAAAATGTCATCAACACCATTAATGCTACCTCCCTTGGTCATACTACCACCCATACCACAACCAATGCATCCAATATGGTCAACACAATGTCTATTAGGGAATCATTAACCTAAAAAAACACCACATCACACTCCATCCCTCAACAAACATCCATAGTTTCTTCACAAACTATTGGATCAATAATGGGTGTCAACACATCAAACCTCTTTGGGGCATCAACTACCTCTATGGGTACATTAGTGAACCTCTTATTAGGTTCCTCTAATGCAATGGAAAAAAACTCATCAAACCCTTTTGGGAGGAATAAACGAAGAGTTGTCATTCAAGGAACTCAATTGAATGTCCCAAATTCATCTCAAGTCAACACCAACATTCCCTTGAGGAAAAATACCAACATTCCTCACGGTCATACCTATCTATTTGGGCAAGGCAGTCAAGGCACCCAATATTCCACTCCATTTGGGCATCAGCAGTCTTAAGGCCAGCAAGGCCCTCAAATTCAATCCAACATGGTTGGATCCCACAACCCAACTTATGCTTCTCAAGTCCATACACAGTAGCACATCCCTCATCAAAACATGCATTTCCAACAACCACCAAATCTAAACACCCAATTTTCCCACCAACACCAAATTCCAAAACAACACATTTCATCACAACATGTGGGCACTCAATCCATACCTATCACCAACATGTGTGATGCTACCAACAACCCAATTGTGGAGGCTCTCACACTCAAACTTGTTTCTCTTCAAACATAGGTAGAAACCTTGCAATAGTCAAACAAAAAATCTTACATGTCATATGACCTATGTCCATATCCGTTTGACATAACCTTGTATAGGCCACCAGTTCCTTCAGGATATGTGGTGCCATATTTCCCTAAATACAAAGGCAAGACAAATCCCATTGAACATATATGAGAATTCACTACCAGTTGCATGGACATTGCCTATGAACACACCTATTTAATGAGACTCTTATCTAGGATTCTCGCAGGGCACGCACTAGAGGGTTCACATAATTTCCTAAAGGAATCAAATCATGGGATGAATTGGAAAACAAGTTTATTGAAGACTATGCCTATAATATTGACACGGACGTTGACATTGCCTCCTTATCCAAACTCACCCAAGAGGATGCAGGGGAGACCTTTATCCCATTCTTCCAAAGATGGAGAACTCTAGCAAGCTGATGTCCTGAAGAGATACCTGAAAAGGAAAAAGTCACAATGTTTGTGCAGAATCTCCTCGGCCCACTAATATAAGGCTTACAAGTCCATTGATGTACCACCTTTACTCATCTAGTTAAAAAAGGTGTCCAACTTGAAAAATACTTACTTTCCAAAGGTGAAAGTAAGTATCACAACAAAACAATCAACACTACCACAAACACCAACCCAAGTGCTTTCAATGACAAAAACAAATATTGAGTTAAAAATAAACACATTACCAATGATGGCGTGGTTGATGCGAAAACAATCAACACAACAGGTCATGTACTCAGAATCAAAGGAGTTCAAACTCAAAATGCACCTGTGACAACACCAACACCAACTGCTAATGCCATTCAAAACAATCTTTCTCAATTGAACCAAAGGCAACCTTGTCAAACAAAGCAATTCCCAAAACACACATACACCCCCTTGGGTGAACCCATCAAAGTTGTCCTAAATAAACTCATCCAAAATGGTGTCATAACTTTGGAAGAACCTAAACCATATGATCATGGTCAGTCTAATCCATCATGGTGGGATGATAATGCATTCTAAGACTACCATCGTGTTAAAGGGCATAAAACTTCCTCTTAGTGCCCAACTCAAAAATCTTGTCCAAGATCTTATTGAAAACCGCACCATTGAGTTGGGAGGTCAACTGTTTTCATCGAATGCGGATCATACAGTCCATAAGAACCCACTGCAGGACCATGGTTTAGGTAACCCCTCATCGTCTAACACAAAGAATAACAACAATCAAGCTAGTTATGTATGTGCTTCTTTCAACTATTCTGGTGGTACTATCATTAATAATCTTCGCATTGCTGATGAAGACAAATGTGTCAATACCATTACTATCAAAAAGACCCCATAATGCAATATCACCACACACAAAGGCAAGGTCACCATCCCATGCCCTTCTGCTCGTCAACCCAAAATTATCATACCAGGCCCATCTATCAAGAAGTTAATACCCAATCCAGAGTTCAAACTTATCGAGCAGTTAGATAAGACCGCTACCCAAATTTCCATCCTGGAATTACTTCATATTTCACCAGGGCATAAGGCCATATTAGATAAATTCTTGCAAGAGTCCTTTGTCCCCAATGATATTGATGTCAACCATTTTGAAACTATGGTTGGATATTTGACTTCACCTCACCACATTACCTTTTCCGATCTTGAATACTCACCCAAGCTATCTCATAATGATGCCCTGCATATTGAGGTTTTCGTCCATAAGCATAAGGTTAGACGAGTCCTAGTAGATGGTGGAGTAGGATTGAACATCTTCTCTTTAAAATTGGTTAAGGATCTTGTCTTCTTTGATGCATGTGTAGATGCTACCAAGAGTATTGTGATAAAAAGCATATGATGACGAGGATAATTTTTCTAAAGACATCATCACACTCCCAATTCGTGTGGGACCAATTATCATAAAAACAACATGCCAAGTCCTGGATCATGATATATATTACAATATCTTACTTGGTCGCCCATGGATTCATGCTTTAAAGGCCATCCCCTCCACCTACCACCAATTCCTAAAGTTCCCTTTCGATGGCACCGAAATTACTATCCCACAAGATCCTGATCCATTTCAATATTGCACCAACTTGAGAGCTATTGTTGAGCATCAAGTGCCTATCAATCGAGAGGCTTTAACATCCACTTCTTCTAAATACATCGATCCATCCACACTTACCAATTCATCCATATCTACTCTGTCCACTTCTGCCACACCATCCTCCTCAAATTCCATACCAAGTACTAACTTTAAGATCTAGGACATGGGTTGTGGAGAATTCAAATTGAGTACGGCTTACTATATCAACACAATACCTAAGCCACCTAAATTCTATGGTCGACCTTGTTTCATAGTGGAACCTAAGACAACTTTCAAGGTTCCTCCAAAAAGGGTCTTCACATTATGGGGAGACATGAGTGATGAAGCCATTATCGACATAGTTGATTGGATCTACAAGGACCCAAAAGGATTACCCTCGCTACTAGTACATATCTACGACAAAGGCTACAACATATGTAAAGCACATGATTTTGATGGAACTAGTGGGCTTATAAATTTAGACAAATGTACAACATTGATCTTATAAATCACTATTCTAAACATAAAGAATGGGTAAGCATCCCTTGGGACCCAAGTGAGCATAAACTATCACCAATAACTTCTACATCGTCCCACCCCATTCCTAAGCCCACCCAAAAACTTGACATACCTGAACATACCGTACATGACTCTGACTTACCATCCATTCATCATGATGTTGATCTATTTGTCCCATACTATGACTAAGAGCTTAACTCATCTGACTCTGAAGATGGTTTGTGGATCAAGTCTGACAGGGAAAGTGAAGATGACAATTCTGCCTTCACACTTGAGGCTTCCATTTGCATGTTTTCTGCATCTTCCCCCCCCTTTACCAACACTAATGATGGGATTTCCCTTCTCTACCCACAGTTCATTGATTGGGACCAACAAGACCCGTCCACCATAGATATTTTTCAGAATGACGAAGCTGTTGCAGAATTCATGGGACTCTGTGAGGGCATACCAAGTGGGGATCACAAGGCAGGATTCTCTATTGATCTAGATTGTGCAACATAATTTGGGGAGACTGTGCAATCCTCCAGTCACAAAAATATGAAAAAAAAAACAAAAAAAAACATGTCTTTAGGTGAAAACCACATGGCACCTTTTGCCAATTCAATAGTAAAAATAAAGGATGTGTCCAAAGGTGAAAACCTCTCTGAGGCACCTAAGGATGGAGGATTGGAATTTCTTCCTGTAACACAGGAAAAATCAACAATTCTTATTGAAGACACTATAGAATTTAACATAGCCACACCAGAGAATCCCAAAATGGTTCTCTTAGCCACATCATTGATAGAAGAAGAAAAACCTGAATTCAAAAAATCCTTCTTTGAAAGAATAGTTAACTTTGCATGGTCATATGTTGATATGCTAGGGTGGGACTCTGAGTTAGTATTGCACCATCTTCCTTTGATCCCAGGTATCAAACCAGTCAAGCAGAAATTATGGAAAATGCATCCGCAGATTGTGCTACTTGTTAAGGCTGAAATGAAAAAGTTACTGGATGTTGGATTCATAAGATCAATAGATTATGTTGACTAAATTTCCAACCTTGTCCCTATCACCAAGCCAAATGGACAGATCCACATTTGTATGGACTTGAGAGATTTAAATAAGGCCTGTCCAAAAGATAATTTCCCTTTGCCCAATATAGACATTATTGTTGATCTTACCATGGGATACGAGATGTTGTCCCTCATAGATGGTTTCTCGGGTTAAAATCAAATACGCATCACCCCCGAGGATCAGCATAAAATGGCATTCACATTCCCATGGGGAACATACTGCTGGAATGTCATGCCTTTCAGCTTAAAGAATGCAAGTGCCACATACCAGAGAGAAATGACAACAATATTCCATGACATAATGCATATTTAAATGGAAGATTATGTATATGACCTCTTGGCCAAATCTTTGACACGAAAATATCATCTCAGAGTCCTAGACAAAATATTTAGATGACTAGAAGAATACAACCTTCGTTTGAACCCAAAGAAATGTGTTTTTAGGGTTACTTCAGGAAAACTGTTGGGCTACACAGTTTCACGAAGAGGCATAGAAGTTGACCCTAAAAAAGTAAAAGCATTCTTAAACATGCCTCCACCAAAAGGAATCAATGAGCTAAGGACACTACAGGGCAGATTACAGTCCATGTAGTGCTTCATTGCTCAGCTAGTAGACAAATGTCATCCATTTCAGTACCTGTTGCACAAAAGTATTCCCTTTGTGTGGATAGATAAATTCCAAACAATCTTCGAAAAAAATCAAAGAATATTTATTGTCACCACCTATCCTAATGCCTCCCATTGAAGGAAAACCTTTGATCCTATATGTCTCTGCAACCACCAACACATTGGGGGCATTATTGGCACAAAATGACTATGAAGAAAAAGAAAGAGCCATATACTATATCAGTTACACACCGATCGAATATGAACTCAATTACACATCTATGGAACATTCCTGTCTCATCGTCATCTTCACAACCCATAAATTAAGACATTACATGTGGAATCACCAAACACAATTGGTAGCAAAGATTGATCCACTGAAGTATCTTCTAAGTCAGGTAGCATTGATAGGTCGGTTGGAAAAATGGGTCACGATTTTGAGTGAATATGACATACAATATGTTGAACACAAAGAAATAAAAGGTCGGGTAATAGTCGATCAACTTGTAGATGCAACTATCCAAGGCACTCATCCATTGATATTTGATTTTCATGATATGTCTATCTTCCACGTAGAACCTTCATCACCTTGGAAACTGTATTTTGATGGGTCTCATACTGGTCAGGACTCAAGAGCTGGTATCTTGTTCATCACACTGCAAGCAGATTCCATTCCTAAGGCATTTTGGATCGCCTTCCCTTATACTAATAATATTGCAGAATATGAGGCACTGGTCACAGGGCTCAAAATGGTAATAAAATGGAAAATTTAGACTTTGTCAGTATTTGGGGATTCTCAGTTAGTTATCAACCAAGTGAATGATGATTATGAAACAAAGGATAAAATTTTTTTGCCCTACAAGTGAATGGTGGATAGCTTCTTGACCTATTTTAGCTTAATCACCTTTGAAAAAATCTCTAGGGCACAAAATAAGGTAGCTGACGCAATGACAACTATTCGATCTCTCTTAGACATCCCCAAAAATGTGTCACAATTCGACTTCTTAATGGAACAACTGTTGGTTCCCACATACGATGTTCCAGAGTCAGAGATGGTTTGTGAACTTGTTGGTCCCAGCTTACCTTGGTACCAGGACATCTATGATTATCCAAAGCCCCAAACCCTTCCACCCAACTTATCCAATAATCAACACAAATCCTTCATCTTAAAAGCCACCTGATACACCATCGTCAGTGACACCCTTTACCGCCATAGGTTTGATAACACCCTTCTTCATTGTCTCAACATTGATGAAGCTAGTACAACTTTACGTGAGGTGCATGAGGGTATAGGCAGATCTTATTCGAGTGGCCCAACTCTAGTTAGGAATGTCACCTGTCTGGGGTATTACTAGACGACACTAGAAAAAGATACTCTTCAATTTGTCAGAACATGTCAAAAATGCCAGGTACACATCAACCTAATCCACGCACCTACATAGGAGCTGAGACCGATCACTTCTCCATGGCCCTTTGCACAATGGGGACTCAACCTCATGGGAAAAATTCACCCATCCTCCTCCAATGACCATAAATTCATCATTATCACCACTGAGTACTTCACTAAGTGGATTGAAGTCGTTCCCCTCACTTACATCACTGGTAAGCAGATTTAAAAGTTTATCCTTAATTACATCATCTACAGGTATGGTGTTCCAAAGTCCATCATCATAGATAGTGGTCGCCCATTCAAAAATCAAGATATTTGTGAACTTTGTGAGCGATTCCACATCCAACACCATTTCTCCACACCATATTATCCACAAGGCAATGGTCAAGTTGACGCATGAAACAAAATAATTCTTTGCATTCTTAAGAAGACCGTCAACGACGCTGGCTGATATTAGCATCTACAACTCAATCCTTCCTTGTGAGCCTACCGTACCAACATCCGCACACCCATCGAATTCACTCCATTTTCCTTGGTCTACGGATTTGAAGCTATATTGCCCATCGAGGTCAAAATTCCTTCTCTCTGACTCTCCTTGAAGGGAATGATCGATGATGAAGAATACAGATAGTCTCACCTGCATGAACTAGAAATGCTACAAGAAAGAAGACAAAATGGCTTGAAACATTTACAGGCATATCAAAATCATCTTTGCAGGAGCTATAAAAAAAGGGTGTTGATCAAAAAATTTGAAATTGGTGACTTGGTCCTAATGCAAAATCCAAGAAATCAGGGTGATCATGAGAAGCCTGGAAATTTTGAGCCTAATTGGCTTGGTCCTTATATCATTACTGTAGCATTTGGTTTGGGAGCATATCAGTTAGCCATAACTGATGGAGAATAGTTGACAGAACCCATCAATAGCATGCATCTACGAAATTTCTACACATAGAATCAGAGAGCTTGGCTAAAACCTTAAAAATACAAAAAAAATTGAAAAATCAAGAAAAAAATTGTCACCCTGATGAAAACCTGGAAAACAGGTGTCTTGGTAACCTCTCCCAATTTTTGTTATCTCAGAGTCATTTTCCTGTGGTGTCCAGTTTTCACTTGATGGAAAAAGTGTCAAATTGAAGCAGTGTAAAGTTGCAAAGTGGTGCAACTTTCATTTTGCAATTCATGTGACCAAAGTAACTGATCCAACGTGTCCCGATAGGTAGGTTTACGCTAGGCATGGTCCTCTTTCGCACCCAACACATGCGGAATTGATCTAAGTTGCGTTCAACCAGCTTGATCCCTTATGATGACATGCAAAACAATGGAAAATAGAAACATACAAACGATGGTTGAGAAGTTTGAGTATTCCACACAAAAAGTGTATGATCAATATTGCCCAATTGGTGCAGGAGCATCTACACCTCACCCTCAATGTTTGATTATCTGATGGTGAATAGGTTGGTCAATAGGTTGTTGTGGGTATTTTCAGCATGCTTTGTCTTGAATAAGGTCAATTAAAACCATTAGATATGTTTTAGGGTGAGTTTTGGGTCTAGTGATAAAAATGTGAAAATTTCAATCTTACACTAGAAGTTGTTTTTGTAGCCTTTGAAGGAAAATTTGTGAATTTGTATATAAATATGCAAGAATGGAGTTTTTTTGATGTAATAAGGCTATTTATAAGCCATTTGTGTGGGTTTAGAGGTCATTAGTTGTAGTCATTAGGTTGGAGGAGTCTAAAGTTGCAAATTTGTAAGTTGCTTAAAGCAACAAATTTGAAATGCAACGGTTACTTGTTTTGAAAGTTGGTTTTTAGTTAGTTGAGGGCGTCGATCAGTTAGAGAAGGGTGTAAAAAACTATGTAAAGCCTTGAGAGGCTTGAATGGAGGTTGTTGTTGAACTTTTGGAGAAGATCTATTTTTCTGATTTTTGATACAAACTTGTTGATACAGTACTTGGTATGACCTTGAGCTTTATCATACCTTCCCAAGGCTGGCATGGATTGAAAGAGGGCTGAGTTGGCTTTCTTTTGGTGGTGGTTTGGTGCAAAACCATAAAGGAATAGGAGAGTTCTTATCATTTTTCTGCAAGTGGTCTGACACCCTCAAAAACTAGGGTTTTGAGTGAAATTCCCTCATATCTTCCATCTCCAACTTGTGCTAAGGCTAGATTTGGGTGGAATGGAAGAGTACCATATATATTTTGATTCCATGTTGGTTTCATAGAATGGATTGAAGGTGGGAGAGATATCTTTGGCATTCTAGGCCTGATATCTCTATGTGACAGGCTTGATTTTGTGTAAAATCTGATTTTTGATTGTTTTCATACGTGTTTTGTGACAGGGGTTCTTGGTAGAATTTGATATGTGTTGGAAAAGTTTGTAAGAACTTTTTTGTGGCTGAGGGATGTTGAGGTTAGCCAATGCACTTGATTCCTTGCCTGGAGTAGCCTAATTAGGCCTACCTTGTAGCATTTTGTTTTGGCCTGTCATGGCTTTGTATTTTGTTGTCAAGACATGGGACTTTGAGAGCTTGTGGGAATTGGTATAAGATTCCTAGAACCAATGTTCTTGGTCTAGTTAATTCCTTTTGAGTGGTTCTTGTGTTGCCTGTCCAAATTGGTTAGGTTGCAAGGAATATGAGGCCTAGTTTGGAAGCGATAGGTCAAAGGTGGTTCCCAAGCATAAGGTGAGTTGTGTTGAGTTGGGTTGGTCATGTTGGGAGATTTTCAAGTCTGCTCCAAGTTTTAGTCATGTTTGGTTTGATAGATTCCATGGTTGGGTAGTTGAGTTACCCTGTTGAGTTGAGTGAATGTTGGAGTCTTTGTGGGAATATTTGAGAAAAGTTGTGTCAAATCACAACTTGGTTGAGCCACTATGCATCACCAATGGTGCTTTGCAATTGGAAGAGTCATTGAGAGTGTTCTGCTTTGTTAAATAGACCTATTCGGGGGTTTAGGACAATGTTGAGTCCATTTCTTATTTGTATTATAAATTATAACTTGATTTCTCCCGAGTCCATTTTGTATACAAGAAATAATATTGCAAAAAGTTGACATATAAATATTTTGACGTGTTTATATGGTGATGCATCAAGAACATATTGGAATCTTTTTATGAATCATTTAATGGAATACCAACTGAAAACGCATTTTTTTCTATTAGATAAAACTGTTTAGCATCAATCAATTAATATTCAAGAAAAAACATGAAGGACAACAATAATCAATGCTAGGGCTAGCCAATTAATAATTATACACGTGAATAATTCAACTATGTACATGTGAATAAGGGAAGCACAAGTACTCAAAAACACGTAAGCCTCAAGAAGTATACACACAAATACATAGTATACACAAATTAATACAAAGTATATGCATGAATACAAGGTATACGCATGAAAACACGTAAGCCACAAAGTATACATTGGAACACATGCACGTCACAAAGTATACACATAAGTTGTAAAGTATACACTTGAATACATGTAACTCATATATGTTAAATCAATTTAGAATGCAAATATGGACACCATCGATAAAATATATTTGTATTAACCAAATAGACATGTAGGCATACATAAATTTATGTCGATATAAGTATGAAATATATTTACAAAATAGCCATATAGGCTTACGAGAATTCCATATAGGCTTACGAGAATGCCATATAGGCATACAATGTCAAATTTGTCCAATAAAAAATATGTACAAAACTGCCATGTAGGCTTACAACAAAGGGCTCTAGAATCAAAAGTAATTGCTCTCCATGCTTTGGAAATAAATTATTTCCCTTTAATTTTTGATCGGATGGTGATAGGTGTGTCACTCATTTTTGTTGCGCTCGAGGAGTGCTCTTGCTACTCCTCCTAGGGTTTAGTTCATGGTGAAGTTTTAACTGTTACAATAAGAATTAAAGACATGAATATATATAAATTACATTATAAAAAATGATATATTTGACAAAATAATCACTTACCGCCATCTCATCATCTCTCTCCATGAGGGAAATATTCTCACGCCCATGCTCAGGCGTGCTCAAGCCCTATATAAACCATACAAATATAAATTAAACTACGCGAATAAAAAATGGATTGATTTTTCACTAACTAACATCTATAACAATGAATGTAAATTGAAATTTACTAATTTGCCTCATACCTCCCCTATCAGAGCCATCAAGTATTGTAGAGTAGATGACACACCAATCTCCATTTCCCTCGTCACATTCAGAGGTGTTTCATCTTGCAACATCTTAAAATAAAACAATCAATTATTCAATGTAATCAATGAAGTGCATATAAACTACAAAAATCTATTAAGTACAATTCATTAGTTAAACTATTTATTCTATTACCTCCTTGTAGGTTTGAGTAAATCCACTGCCACTGGGAAGTGTTCCCTCAAAACCTCCAATATTAGCCTGTTCAATTTTGAAGTTATGCGCGCATGGTGGACTCTGTCGTGGGGGAATCTAATGGTCCCCCTCTGCTCCCTCCTGACCCGTGCTCCCCTCCTTTCGAGACGTGTCTGGTGGGTACCCACTCTCTAGGATTTATGCTTTCTCCATCTGGTATCTTGAAGGATTTGGCTTCTCCGGGCGGTCCTTCTGTGCCGACGGTTGTGTTTCCTCCAGCTGACGGTTGGAAGAATGTCCTGACTTGCGAGAAACAAGTTTCCTCCTCGCTCTTGGCCCCCCGGAGTGTGTTTTGATTGCTAGCACGGTGTTTGACATACCGGATTTGATCAGTGACATGATCCTTTCCTCCATGGAGAATGTTGTGGTGGGGAGATTCCTCTCCTATCGAGCCACGGTGGATATGGTTTGTAAATGGGTTGCTGTGAAGTGGTGGTTTAAGGGAAGTGTGGAGATTCGCGCAATGGCTGGTGGTCTCTTCCTATTTCAGTTCGCTGCAGTTGAGGACTTGGTGTTCACTTTCTCGTCGGGCCCATGGGTTTATGGGAAGCACAACCTTGCTTTGTGTAGGTGAAACCTGGTTTCGATCCTACTATTGACTTTAGCATGTTGGCTCCTACTTGGGTGCGACTGTCAGGATTACCCCTCGAGTTTTGGGATGAAGCCATATTTAAGGATGTTGGCGATTCGTTGGGTCAGTTTGTTACTATGGATGTTGTCACTAAGTCGAAATCAAGCTTAGTCTTTGCCCGTTTTTGTGTCAATATTTGCATTGATAAAATTCTACCAAACTCTATCAAGCTGTGTTCCAAGCTGGGAAACTAGATCCAACCTGTTTGTTATGAAAATGCGGTGGTTTATTGTCAAAGGTGTGCCAAAGCTGGACATCTTATTTCTGATTGTAAATCCTCGGTCAGTAGGGATTCTAAGGAAGTGTTAAACCCCACGAATTTGACAGTGGACACCTCGAGGCCTTCGGGTGTCGCTGAGCTTGGCTCCCTGACCCTGGTCGGTCACCTGTTCTTTCCCCGCGCTCACCACCCCCTGCTTATCCTCACCTGGATCCGAACACTAGTGTCTCTTCGGTGCTACCTCGGGAGGTCTCCTTGTCTTAGGATCTTGGATCCTCGGTTGTTGATACCTTGCCTGAGGGGGCTACTATTGAGATCTTTGGTCCGGGTTCATCGGCTGTCGATCCTTGGTCTTTGATGGTCACTCAGGGGACCTGTGGTGTTTCAGTTGAAGAAGGTGAAATTTGGGAGGAAGAGTGCTCTGGCATGTTTGATGAGTCTACTAGAAACTTGGGAAACTTAAAGTTGGAGAAGGTTGAGGATGAAGGGATATGGACTACGCCTAAGAAGAAGGCCAGGAAGAAGAAGGTTGATGTTGGAGGGGATTCCAAAACTAGGAGACCCTCTTAGAGATCCACCAGAACACGTGAAACGACAAATGAGATTGCTCTGGGGAAGTAGAGGACATTGGATGTGTCCACAAAAAAAGGTCAAAAATGAGGATTTTGTCTTGGAATGTTAGGGGGCTTAATAGTTCGCACAAACAACGTGCATTCAAGAACTATTTAATGGAGCATAAGATTGATGTTTGTCTCCTTCAAGAAACTAAAATGTTGATGATTAATTTTGACAAAGTTGCTAGCTTTATGTGGCCTAATGCTTCCTATATTCACAGTGATGCTGAGGGAGCTTCAAGAGGTTTGGTCGTGCTTTGGAATCCTTCCTGCTTTCAGGGTTCTGAATTATTCCATTGTAAAAGTAGCATTGGAGTTTCGTTCTCTGGTGGCGGATTAGAATGGTCTATAATAAACATTTATGCTCCTAATATGAGGAACTTGAGGACTATTCTCTGGAATAATATGGTGGCTAGGATTAATATGAATAAGAGGGGTCGGTGGCTTATTGTTGGAGATTTCAACTCTCCCCTGTTACCATCTGAAAAAAGTGGGGGCCTCCTGGATTACACTGATAGCATGATGGATCTGGCAAACTTTTTGTGTTCTTCGGGGCTAATAGATATTGAACTTCAAGGCCATCTTTTCACCTAGTCTAATAGAAGGACTGGTGGTGATCTGATTCAGGTTCGGCTTGACCGCTTCCTCTGTTCTTCCCATTGGACTAATGCTTTAGAGGCCAATCTGGTTACTCTACCTAGGACAGTTTCAGACCATAATCCTCTCCTGCTGACCACTAATACTCATCCTTCTGGTGGCCCCTATCCTTTCCATTTTGAAATAATGTGGAACTCTCACCCTGATTTTAAATTAAAAATTGTTGAATGGTGGAATATTCATGTCCAAGGTTCCCCTATGTTTAGGCTCCGTTCTAAACTTAAACATATTAAAATGATGGTTAAAGGTTGGAACAGGAATGTCTTTGGGGATGTTTTCCAAAAGAGAAAACAGCTCGAGGGGAGGTTGTCCTTGCAGAAGAATATGGATGAGGGAGATGTCAGCCAAGGGACTAACAATCAGGAAAAGGATACCAGAATGGAATGGGAAAATGTTTTAAAATATGAAGAGGTCTTCTGGAAGCAAAAATCTAGGGTCCAATGGCTGAATGAAGAAGATAGGAACACGTCCTTTTTCCATGTGTCTGCCATCAAACATTGAAAAAGGAATCAAATTTCAAAATTAATTAATGCCTTTGGGGAGGTGATATCTAATCAATCTCATATTAAGTCCTGTGCGGTTAATTATTTCAAAGAGGCTTTCTCGGCCCCTATTGAGGCACCCAACATGGCAATGGATTGTAAGATTCTTCAGCACCTTCCTGCTTCCATCTCTCTAGAGGATAATTTGGGAATTCTTAGGTGTGTTTCCACGGAGGAGGTTTGGTTGCCTACTTTTAGCATGGACGCCTTCAAAGCTCCTGGACCTGATGGGTTCCCTCCTGCATTCTTTCAAATATTCTAGGATATTGTGGGTCGGGACCTCTTGCTTGCGGCTAGGGACTTCTTTAAATCTGGTAAGATTCTTAAACAAATGAATCACACTTTCATTGCCCTTATACCCAAGATTAGTGAGCCTCTTTCTATGTCCGACTTCCGTCCTATTAGTCTTTTTAACACCTGTTATAAGATCTTCTCTAAGATCCTTGTTAACTGGATCAAACCTCTGTTAGATAAAATTATAAGTCACATTCAATTGGGGTTTGTCCTGGGGTGACACATTCTTGATGCTTCTTTGACTACCCATGAATTGATCCACTCTATAGATAGATGTAATAATGCGGGGATGGCGCTTAAGCTTGACATTTCCAAAGCTTACGATAAGGTACTGTGGGATTTCATTCCTAAGGTCCTAGCTAAGTTTGGCTTCAACAGATCTGTCATTAAGCTCATTATGGAGTGTGTTTGCACTGTTAAGTTCTCGGTTATGGTGAATGGATCCCCTTGTGGATTCTTTTCGGCTGGTAGAGGGCTCAGACAGGGAGAACCTCTCTCCCCCTACCTCTTTATTATGATTGTCGATGTTCTTAGTAGGAATTTTATGAGTTTGTTGTCTGAGGGCTCCATATCTGGGGTTAGAGCAGCTACTTCTCTTAGACCGATTGTGGTGCAACAATTTGTGGATGACACCTTTCTATTTGGAAAATCCTCTGCTGTGGAAGCTAGGAAATGGATAGCTTGCCTTAACAGCTACGCTTCCTGCTCTGGTTAGTGCATCGATTACAATAAGAGCAAGATTTACTTCTTTAATTGCCTACCGAATTTGGAAAATAGAGTGACGACGATCCTAGGATGTGTTGGGGATTTTCTCCCGTCGATCTACCTAGGGCTCCCACTAACGACTAAGGAGGTTCACCCGGAGTTCTGGAATACTGTCCTGGAGAGGATCCAAAGAAAGTTGGCTGGTTGGAAGGGCTCCTTGATTAGTCATGTTAGTAAACTCCAACTCCTTACTGCGGCTATACAAGGTATCCCCACCTTCTTTCTTTCAATTTTTAAGATGCCCAAGTATATTGTTGAAAAATATGAACAAATTCAAAGGAATTTCCTTTGGTCCGATACTGAGGAAAAAAGGAAGATTGCTTTGGTTAAATGGGAAAAGGTTTGTCAGGCCAAAAATTGTGGAGGGATTGGAATACGGAAGATTGTTATCTCTAATAGAGCGTTGATGGCCAAGGTTGGGTGGGACCTGTTAAGGAACACCAAGGACTGGTGCAAAATTTTGAACGCAAAGTACCTCCAAAATAGGCCTTTGATAGATTGTCTCTCAGAACCCCATCCCCTTGGTTCCGTTATATGGAGAAGTATCTGCAGCACACAAGGCCTGCTAAAAAAAGGGATTAAATGGAAAATGGGGAACGAGATCAAAATCAGATTCTGGGATGATGCGTGGCTTTTGGACTCCCCCTTGGCTGTTTCTGATTTTGGAGTGGTGATGGATGATGCTCAAATATTCTTTGGTTTATATATTAGCGACTATGTGGATGGCCCCCCTGGGGCTAGGAGATGGAGAGATCTCTCCCTTTTCTGCCTTCACTCTCTTCACCTGTGTCGCCTAGTTTGATCCCTTCAGGTGTTGCTTTCCAGTATCAGGTTCCCTTCTTATGACAGGGAGGATGAGTTCTTTTGGGCTTTAGACAAGTAGGGGGATCTTTCGGCTCGGTCCGCTTACAAATTGCTGACTAATGAATTTTCTGTTGACGAACACTGGAGGAGGGTTTGGAACTGTCACATGATCCCTAAAATAAAAAATTTTTGGTGGATGGCCTGTCATAATAGGATCTTAACTCAGGACAATTTGAGAATTCGGGGGTTGTGTTTTCCCAATAGATGTTTTCTTTGTAAGAAGGGCGAGGAAACTGTTAGCCACCTTTTGTTACACTGCCCATATGTTGCTGAAGTTTGGGGGATGGCTTTTGAGATGCTTGATGTCGAGTGGGTTATGAGCAAAGACCTTTTGTCATTTATTCTGGGATGGAATGGGCCTTTTCTCCATCCTCTAACTAGTGAAATTTGGAGGCAGACTCCTCCGGTCTTAGGTTGGTGTTTATGGAAGGAGAGGAATAACAGGGTTTTCAGAAATATTGAGCAGAGCCCCAAGGAGGTTTTTGGCATTGGTGCTCGGCTCACTGAAGAGAATATCTCCCTCTTTGATGGGAAACTTCCTGAGTTCGGGCCGTTGAACTACGAAATTAAAATGGCTAAGGAATGGCACTAGGATCTAAAGGCTAATGCCTTTGACAATTCAAAACTTTTAGCTAGGAAGAATACCAAATGGGAGCCTTTGGATTGTGGATGGTTCAAAATTAATTTTGATGGGGCTGCTAAAGGTAACCCAGGAAGGGCAAGTATAGGTGGGATTATCAGAGACTCTATGGGGAATATGGTGGCCGGGTTTGCTGGTGGCATTGGGATTCAGTCGGCTCTGGTTGCTGAGGCTCGTGCGCTGTTCATGGGCCTCAAAATCGATGTTTCTCTCAGGATTGTTTATCTCCATATTAAAGGGGATTCCAAAGTGGTGACGGATGTGATGGAAAAAGATAGATTTATAGGTAGGAATACCAAGGACATTTTGTTGGATGCTAGCTTCCTTATGTCCAAATTAAGGGACAAAAAAGTGACTCACATATTTAGAGAAGCCAACTGTGTGGTGGATGCCTTAGCTAATCTTGGCTTAGGTTGGGATTCAGCTAGATGTTGGAGGAATAAGGAAAGATTGCCGCCAAATATTCAAACTTTGATAGAGCGGGACAAGGCTACCATGAGGTATAATGATATTCTACTCTTGGATGACGAATACTGATTGGGGGGCCCACTGGCTAATTTGGGTGTGCTGGTGGATAAATGTCATTAATGGTATGAAGTACAAGTGGAGCTTTCCTAATGAAACTGAGAGTGTGACGGGTAGAGATTGGAGCATCCACGTGTCCGTACTTTGGATTGGTTGGATGTCTTTAGTTCATAAAATTATGATGAATTGGCAAGGTGGGGATTTTTTTGAGAAGTTCATGTCTAGTTATGGTGGCATGATGCAGGTTAATTGGATGGGAGTGAGTTCTCATCAGGTGCGTGACCGTACTGTGCATGCTACTCTCTTGGGAATTGCTTTGATTGTTTTATCTCCTCGTTGCATTTGGAGGAGTGAGTTTATTTATAATGATGTGACTGTCTATAATGCGATTTGGCTACATTCTAGAGTCTTTAGGTAGGCTAGTTTAGCTAGGGATTCCTTAGGCTTACTTTGGAGAGTTACTAATTTTAGTTTATCGATCCGCTCGCATGGGTTTCGTGCTTTCCCTACATCTCTGCCAACTTTTTCCTTCTTTTCTGTAATCATAAATTCTTTAAAATTTGTGTGTTCTCTCACTGTGGTTTATTCCCTCTTCGCGCGTGTGAATGGTACACGGGGTTAAATTTGCCTTGCTCTAATCCCTGCCTTAACTATCCTTTTGAGATTATTATCCGCGACTGCTACTTGTGTTATTCCTTGTATTTCTATGAGCCTTATGTGCAGACTGGTGGTATGGGTGGTGATCGCGTTTGGACGGAACCAAATAATTATGATGAATTTCATAGCAACCCGCTGGTTTGGCACATTTGTGTGGAGGGAGGTATAGCTCCGTTCATGGAATGCTTAGTCAGCCATGATCCCATTTTATCTGGTCAGTTCGCTAGTTCTTGGAAGGACAGGAGGGTTTCCATTGGTGGGATTTCATTCAAAATCAGTGAGGAGGTGATTGCGCAGGCTACGGGTTTGCTCTGTGAGGGGAAGAAATATCCTAAACATACTAAAAAGCCAGACCATGAGAGCCTTAAGGCGTTTTTCAGAGGAGATGAGGCCCTGGTTAGGACCCAAGCGAGATTTGAAAGGGAAGAACTTCCTAAGCCATGGGACCAGGTTTGCATGGTGTTGATGAGATATTTTACGCTGGAAGGTAGATTCAAAACTTGTTTCTTTTATCATTTCCCTCTGTTACACCATCTTAGGCATAAAATGCTGCTTAGTTTTTCGTTTTTCCTTTTGATGGACCTGGAAAGTTCGGTGGAAAAGTGTAAATCGTCGGCCAGCCGAAATCCCTGTGACCTCCCGCCGCTCCCGCTCCATCAAGGGCTAATTCTTCGCCTATACCACTTTCATCTTGCCCTCTGACCACCTAAAGCCATCACTACTGTCCATGTTGAGAACATTGAACCCCTCTCTATGGTGCATATCTCTCCGGTCGAGTCCAAGAGTCCTCCCTGAAAGCCTAATATTGACAATATTGGAAATGCTAATACCAAATTTTCCACCAAAAAGCTTAAGGGTGGGTTTGGCAAGGCCCATGCCAGTGCGGCAGAGGGGCTCTGCGAGTTGAAAGCCACTCAGGCTGCCACGACTCCCTCTATCACTAAGTCGAAAAAAGCTAAGGAGAAATGCATGCAGGTGTTGTTTGTTAAAGATGGCAAGGGTAAGAATATGGTTAGGAAAGATTCTAGAGGGGATACGGTTGTGGGGAACACGAAGATGACTGGAGGGGAAAGTGCTAGGAGGAGATCGGGGAGGTTGGCAAAGAATAGCAAGAAGAGGTTAATCATCGAGGATTCAGAGGAGGAGTAGTCGAACAACAAGGGTTACAAGGAAGAAGAGTCTGAAGATGTTGAAGATGTTGAAGATGAGATGGTGGAAAGGCTCTCGCTTACTCCGAAGGACAACAAGCTCCCTTTTGTTGGCTCTGGCTCATACTCTCCGCAGCCGCTGGTGGATGAGCTTGGTGATACTCAAGATGCTATGGATGTTGGGGTAGAGTTGGATAAGGTGGTGAAGAGATTGGACACTCTGGATAAAAGATTTTGGGGGCTGACTCACTTTACCATGAAACTGGGTCACTTTGTTACTAGTACTCTGTCTAATGCCATAAAAGAGGAACTGGAGGGGAACAATAGCCAGGAAAACAAAGAGTGGGTGGGAGACGAGGCAGTGGACCTCTTAATTAAGAACTGGGATGATGCTAGTTAGTTTGCTCCTAGTGCTGGTCTGTCGGCTGTTTCTCGGCTATTGATGTGCTGCCTTTGGGCTATCTCTGGTTTTTCCTATTTTTTTTGGTTATGTTAGTTGTTTAATACTTGTCCTTTTTTGTCCCTAGTGGCTCGTTGTGTTGGGTACAACACCCTATAAATGTTGTTTAACTTTTCAAAAACATCCAAAATCACATATTAAAATACCATTCGTAAACCAATGATATAAACATGTAATAAATTAATAATTGTTTACTAGTTACATACCCCAACGATAGGTGTACTATAGAAATAATTAAGTGGGGGGCCAGTGTATCCAGTCTCAACATTGTGACCTTGCAATTTTATTAAAATCATAAAACATTTTTAGTTAATCTTGCATTTCAAAATTGAAATTTAATAAATAAAATTCAATGAACATGCTAACTTTTACCTGACTATTAATGCCATATGCCTCATGCAATATGTCACTTGCCCTCTCCATCTCCATAGTTGTAGATGGATCTTGTGTAGCAGCCTCCTATGTCAATGGGGTCATATGAACAAGTCGCCCCACAAGATTGACACACATGGGTTCGAAGGCCACCACTTGAAGACTCCCCTGGATGGCGCTATAGAATAGGGCTAGTATGATGGATGAAAATTTGGGTCAAAGTGTTGATTGCTTGGAATGTCTCTATGTCAGCACTTTCCTTCACGACGAAAGGCATAGCAACGTGCTCACAAGGTGGCCTAGCGAGAGCTCGTCTACCTTGTCGTGTAGCATCCAACTGTGCACCGAGTCTATCCTGAGCTGACCCCCACCTCTCCCATGAAAATCCCTCATATCAAAATAATTTGGGATTTTATTCAATATGAACTCACTGTATAGTTTCCTAACGAAATATTGCGGGACTTCACAATTGTTGCACGGTGGGTAATCGAAGACCATGTACCACCTATCATAAAATCAGTCCCTAATCTATTGCTGGTGGCACCAATGAATAGGAAAACTCTTCGCATTGAGGGCAAGATTTTGATTTGTGTGTGGGTCAGTGAATAGTGAGCACAAATCACCTTTTGTAATTTTTAAATCCTTTACATCTTTAAATGATAGTTTATTTGCATAATAATCCCTAGTTGCCTACCTCCTATCTTGCCATCCAGTTATTTGTTTGCTAATTGAATCTACATTTGTTAGCATATATTTCAATGAATTTTCTAGGGTCATTCTTTCTGCGGTTGAACCACTTGGATCACTCAACCTACTGATTAAATCCTCAATTTGTTTTTTGTTGTTCTCAATTTTACTCATTAAATTTTATTGAGTGTCAGGAGGGGGTTGAGTGATTGGTGGAGGAGGTTGTTGTTGTGGTTGATTTTTATCTTGAGGATTTTTTCCTTGAGGATTTGGTTGCTCTTCCTGTTGAGGATCTTGAGGGTTTGCAGGTTGATTTGCATCTCCTAAAAATTCAAACAAATATATATCAAATTCAACCTAAAACTAACTAATTCAAAACAAAAAGAAAACAATCCTTACCTCTCACACCTGCTCGTCATCGTGGTACCATTGTTGCGAATAAATATAAATTTTTGGTGAAGAATTTTGTTGAATGACTCCTTGTAGAACACAAACAAAAAAAATGGGGGTTTTGGCCACGAGGAGAAGAAAAAATAGTCGAAATGAAAATGACAAAATTTCATTTTTTTTCTTTTAACAAGTAATAACGTGCTCGCGTTACTAGCTTGTTGTTGTCGAGCCTTAGGCTCGGCACACTGAGCCATAACACGAGTGAGTTATAACGCGCTTGCATTATGACTTTTCAAAAAAAAAAATTGAATGTGGTCATGAAATGGCTACCCATTTCCATGCACCCGCCCAATCTTGAAAGATAAATTTATCATTATGTTTGGTGTCTGTGTTCATGCATTTACATGTGAGATCTTGTGTTTGATATTGCCAAAGTCAAAATTCCAATAAATACTTTCCACATCATCCAAATCATCCAATCTTGTCATCCCACATCATATCCTAATCATCACCATCTCCTTAATCTAATTAACATCATTTCACACCATGCCAACATTAGAAGACCTAGAACCCCAATTCCAAGACCTCCTCCAATCACTTTATCAAGCACCACAACCCTTAGACCAACGAATTATACACAAGCTCCAAGGCCTCATCCAAAAATCTAAACTTCAAACAAACCAATCACTTCAAATACAACATCTCATAGCACAAGCACAATACCTCATGGCCACTTGTCAAATCGAACACACACAACAAGTCCAATCACCACATTGAAACACATTCAACCACAATCCTATGTGTCACCTTCATCATCATGCCAAACTAACCCATCTACTTATCATGTCAATGTTACATCAACATATCCACCCATATCACAACAAGAACATTAGATCCCAAGTCCACCATCATCTAATCCTCCATCAAATCCTCGCTCTAAATTCAATTTTTTTAAAAGTAAACCTATGGCATTACCTGAATCCACCCATCGACATACCAAAGAATCTTCAAACACCATGCCCATTCTTACAACCCCATCATGTAGTCTCCCCCTTGAGCCTATTCAAGAATCTCCCCCATTGAGCCCAAGTCAATCTCCATCATGGCTCTATGTTGTTGACCATCTAGAACATGTTGAGCCTACTCAAGATTCATCCCCTTCCACCTCATCTTATGAATCCATACCATCTTATAATATTACCATATCCAACCCATTTGATGATCCAAGCATATCCACCTCGTATCATGATCCCATTATACCACCTCCATTGCATGACTCTAGTCCATCACAAGATTTTTTTTTTCCATCCATTACCCCATCTAATGATACCCCTCCCAATCAAGATCAAGATGTCACACCCACTCCATCACATGATACCCTTCCATATAATGATACCCATCCCAATCAAGATCAAGATGTGACACCCACTCCATCACATGATACCCTTCCATCTCATGATCCCTCTCTAAATCAAGATCAAAGTCTAACTTCTATTCCATGCAATAATCCTCTTCCTCTAAGTCAGGATCAAAGCATCCCTTCATCTCCATGTCATGAGCCCCTTCCATGTTATAACCAAGATCAAATGATACCATCCATCCCATCCCATGATCCTACCTTAAGTCAAGATCAAAGCACCCCTTTATCTTCATGTCATTATCGCAATCCTCCACAAGAGTCTATCACCCCTATTCAAGCTATCCATGGACCCCACACTTATAAAATGCATTCTTCTACCTTTATCCACTCTATTTTACTTCCAACACCTATAATTTCATCCATATTATATCCTCCACAACATGGAATCACATCTTATTTCATAAACAATACATATCCATCAAACCTTCCATTTATCCTAGTTCCTTATCCTATTCCATCAAACCTTCCATCTATCCTTGGTCCTTATCATTCAAACCCTAGTTCATCAACCCTTCCATCCATATTGGGGTCCTACATCCCTCATATCCCTAGTCAAGATCAATAAAGGTACACACCCTTGAAACTTTTCCAACATACCTACACCAATCCATCCATAACACCTTCATATAATTCATCTTTATCCACCCATACGATTGCTCTTGGAAGCAATTTGGGTGCTAGATATCAAAAGCTTCCATATCAAAATCCACATACATCAAATGATCAACATTTCTCCTCGAAGATACATGCAAAAATAAAAGAAAATCTGATCCAAATTCAAAAGAAAAAACTTCAAAGGTCACAAAGGCCCATAAAGAAAAAAGAAAAAATTCAAAGGCCATAAAGGCCCATAAAGAAAAAAGAAAAATCTCAAAGGCAACAAAGGCCCATGAATCAAAAATCAAATTCAAAAGCTCTGTGGATTCCTAAAAGTCTCGTAGAAGCAATAAAATCAAAATTGGCATCCAAACTTGCTTATCCAAAAACTCCATCTAATTCTAAATATCTTTTATCATCACCATCCATTTTGGGTCCTTATATCCCAAAATCCCCATCCACTCCTCCATCTAAATCTCTAAATTCAAAAGCCACTTCTCTCCCATCACTCCACCACCTTTCAAGGTGTGTGCCGATGTTGATACTATCATCCTTTATATCTATCCATCAAAAAGCCTTCTAACCTCCTATCCATGATCCAACATTCATCCCCCATTATCCTCTTGTAATCCAAACCTTTGCTTAAGTCCTTAGCTTCTTCCATCATGCGAAAATTTATGAGTCTATTGCCATGGTTTATTAGGGCACATATTCAAGGGATATTAGCCATGAAACTTGATGCTTGAGTCCTTCCTCCATATCCCTATCCACACCCTATCTTCCATATTCCTCTTGTACTTTACACTTGGGGGAAAGTTTCGTCCATCTTGTGTCACATATTGATTTTATCAATTATTTAATTGCAATTATTAATCATGAGATTTTTAATAATTATGTTAGATGATTATTTAAATTAAAATTGAAATTTAAATGCAAATGAAATGATTTTAAATCCATTATTATGTAATTCGAGGTTTGTCATTGTTGATGAGAAATTGAGTGCAAGTGAACGTAGGAACAGGTGAATGAGAATGAAGATGAGAATATTGATCAGGTAGAGTCGTTTTAGCCATTAGACGTTAATAAGGATGATGGAATCTCACACACCACTTAATTAATTAGAGCGCAATTTGCATGATTAAATGGTTTAAATTTTAATTATTATTATGGCTATGCTTTTGTTTGAACGCAATTGTGAAAAAAAGAATATAGTTGTTTTAAATGGCAATTTGATTATTTTTGTGAGGAAAATGATTTTTATTCTTAGAAATAATTCTTTATGTAAATCTTTGATTTTTAGTTGAAAATAATAATGCTTTTATTCTAAATTAATGGAATAAACTTCTAATTGTGAAAATATATATAATGTAAAAATTGTGTTATTGATTTATTTGTTATTTTCTCATTTAATAAATGAGAGAGGAAATATATGTTTAAATAGATAAATATTAAAATAGTTATTTAAAAACAATAAGAAGAAGCAATACGTTTGCAATGGAAATTGAAATGGAATTGAGAACAACAGTAAACAATTTGAAAACAATTACTTTTCAATCAATCTTGCATGCAATCACAAATGAAACTTGGAGTTCTGGAGATCTGATAATGGATCTGATATTATTGATCTCCACCATTTTGCATGATATTGAGGAGAGGAAATTCGAATTAAGGGGAGGAATAAATCCGTTTTGGAGAGTTGGGAGCAGAAAACACATATTTATTTTTATCTTTATGGGATTCATCATTTTTTTCCCATGCACGACCAGCAGGAGAGAGATTTGTATTGATTTTCCTTGGATTATTCTCATTCTCCTTAACACCCCACGCACAACCAGGAAGAGGGGGTCTTAGAAATAAAGTAGTCTCTTATCTCCCATGCGTAGGAAGAGAGGAGTAGACAGTGTTTGGAAAAAGATACCAACATAACTCTCAAGCGAGTGAGAGAAAGGGAGGTGATGCACACTGCCTGAAGGAGAATAGGGGGAGTTTAATACATAACATAGTTAAATTTGCCCTCCATTCATTCCACACAACCAACAGGTGAAGAGGCACGACCAGGGGTGTGGAGGGAAATAAGGGAGGAGAGACCAAGACAAAGGTAAGAACAACAAGAGACCAAGACAAAGGTAAGAACAACAATCTGCCCTCCATCTCACTCAAATAGAAAGAAAGAAAGAAAGAAAGAAAGAAAGGAACATAAAACAACATAAACAAAAGAGAATTTAGAACATAAAATTGACAAAGAAAGACAAAGATTCATTTCCAGATTTGAGAAAACACTCAGCTACAGGAAATAAACAGGTAGATTTGATAGATAACTAATTATTTCTCAAATTCACAATCTCATCTAATATCGAAGTTTAATTCTTTTATTTTTATTCTTGTATTTTAACTATTGGAAACATATCACTGTTTTTATCAAATTTAGGAGAAAGTTAAAACACCAAATTGCTTTTTTATCATAAAACTATTGAACAACTTGAACAGAAAACTTTAAAAAGATAGTAGATTTATTTATTTTTAAGAAATTCTGATTTAGTAAAGATTCACACTGAAAAACGTATATTTCATTTAGATTTAGAAAAGCTTCAAAAAAATCTAAACTATGCTAAACTGTGTCAATCTAGAATTGGAAATTGCAGAAAAGAAACATAAAAGATAGTGATTTTGATTTAAATAAAATTGTTGAATGTTTTTCCAAAATGACAAGATTAAATAATTTTGTCTAAAGATTTATGCTTGAAAAGTAATAATGAAATTTGATAATTCTCTAGAAATGAAACTAAAATTGCTACGAAACAGAAGTAAATATGAAGTGTTTACGTTTTTGAAAATATAACATTTTAGAGAAATATGAAAAACAAAAAAGAAAAGGAAATAGAATTAAAAATATAAATTACTTTGAAATGAAACGAAATAGAAAAATATTATTTCGAAGTGAAGATAAATTTTATGAATAAATGAACCAAAAGAATGTGTGCTCATTTATTCGTTCTTGTTTTATATGTACTTAGATTACATACTTGAGATACACCTTCTTTTATTTATTTATTTTAAATATGAACATAATGTTAAATTGTGATTTAAAATTGTGAGATTATTGTATTAAAAACCATGTTTGCTTGAAATAAAAGTGTAGTTAAGATGTTTGTGAAAGATCATTTTAATTTTGAATGGAATCATGCATGCTTGATAATTGAATGTGCATGACATGTGTTTGGAAAGTTACCTTTCGGGATGGGTGCCGAATATGGGTTTTAAGAGAGCGTAGTTTTGCTTTTCCAAAACTACTATTATTTGTTGTGCATGATATTTTACTTGGCCAAGAAACTTAAGGACCATTGAAATAGATGAAATGAAATTAACTCTCTACCATATCCTAGTATCGAACTTTCTTGTTTCTTAAATGAATTAGAAAAATGAAAATGCTTGTGGATTTACTAGTTATACTAGGCATGCACCAGATTCCATCTTGCTTGTTGACTTCTTTTTGCTAAGCGATTTGTGTAGGGTTGGGTATTCTTTGAATGAATAAGGAATTCCGGGGAAGCGTAAGCTTCGAGGTTGGGTGGAAAAAGTGCTTGATCCGTGTTCTCATCTTCATGTTTGAAGATAAGCTATTGGATTGAAGATCAAAGAATGATTTCTTCATATATCTATTCTATTTATTTCTTGTATGATTATTGTAGAGCTTAAGGCGACATAATGCCTAAGTCTTGAATTGTAAACTTTTGTTACAAATGCTTTTGTATTATTAATGTCATGTCAGATGAAATGTTTATGAAATTAATTGGAAGTATTATTGAATCTTATTGTAGACTTTAAGTCGATTGTTTGGAATATTTTGGATTTTATGTAATCTAATGAATGGAGTTTTAAATTTCTTTGGAATATAAATGAATTTATTTAAGGAATTGTCGATGTTCGGAATTAAAGAGTTTTGCTCTTTACATCCTGTCATTCATATCCATTATCCTCGTTACATTCATCCTTTACCTCTCCACCTTTACTCTTGACAAGGTTAAGGATATTCTTGAACATCATGCATCTTATCCTTCACCTTATCCATATTCCACCATCCTATCTAAATGCATCCTTTCTTCCTTTCCTTGGTCTTGATGAGGAATAGGGGAAAAATACTTAGACATTTGTGTACATATCTTATGTATTTGTTCTTCATCATCCTATTCATTAACCTTATCCTGGCATTCTTCTGTTAAAATGTCTTGAAAAATTTACAAAAAATCAAAACATTTCAAAAATACAAAAAAATTAAATATTCTGAAAATGCAAAAAAACCAAAATTTCCCCAAAAATACAAAAAAGGGAAAAAGGTTCTGAAAAAAGACAAAAAAATCAAACATCCAACGAAAATCCAAGAAATAAAATTAATCCATCTAATCACTTCTTTCAATTTCATTTAATCAATCCAAACATCCAACCATTCAACCAATCAATCATCTTCATCAAATTCATTCATCCATACATCAAATCCAAATGCAAGTCATCATCAATCCATACCAATCAAGTCGATCAATCTTGTCAAATTATCCAATTGCATCAATGGTCTTGATCCTAATCTTGCCGTAAACCAAATCAACCAACCAATCAATCAATTAGTCAATTAGTCATCCTTGTGTTGATCTAGGGATATATCGTTCCCCATAATGACAACACTATCTTCATCATCAATCAATCAATTAATCAACGGTTTACAACTTGATAGGGGCAATACCTTGTTTGTTTTTGAATCATTCGTGCATGCTTGCTTGCTTGCTTGTGTGTGTTATCATTTTATCTTGCATTTGTATCAAATTTGTATCATTCCAGCTAATATTCATATCTTGTGTATGTTGGAATGGATTTTTGCACTATCCTTGCCATCTAAGGTCATATCAGACCTTTTGTGCATTAGGACTTTAGTGCTCTAAGTTTACTTCCTCATATGTTTAGACAAGGTTATATTACGCTAGGGCATGCGATACATCATCACCTTGGTCCGTATACCTTGGTGCATAATGTCTAGTGCTATATCAAACACCATGATTGCTCACTTTCTTGCAACATAACGTATTATCCATCTCTTTATCCATCTCTTATCATTTCATCCATTTCGAGAGCATACCCGTGTCCTTCCAACCCACCTATCCTCTCGAGGGGGCATCATCATCATCCCATCATCATCATATCCTTACATCATCATCTTACCATCATCCTATCTTTCTATCATCATCTATTTTCCTCTATCCATACCTTAGCTTCTTTGAAATGATGTTACTCGATACAAATCCTCATCATATCAAAGAGGGGCAAAATGTAGACACCCAAAAATGTCCTCTTACAACACCTTGTCGCAACATTAGGTCATTTAGATAGACTAGCATGTTTCTCCCTAGGTACCCATGCCATCATCTAATTAGTTAAATAAATCTTATTTATTTGACTAATTTCATTCATAATCCCTCCATTCTTCTAATGTTAATTAAATAATTTATATTATTTCATTAATTAAATCATTTCTTTTCGTAATCTCTTCGTTCTTCTAATGTTAATTAAATAATGTAAATTATTTAATTAATGAAGTCATAAATCCAACATTAATTAAATAAATCAAATATTTATTTAATTAGTAAAATCTTAAAATATCTTCTCACTTTCTTTCTAAAATCAGAACTCACGTGTATCTAATTAATTTATTTAATTAGATAATTCATCACTTATCCTTCTCGTCTTTTCAGGATTTATTTCCTTTAAAACGAAAAATCAATATCTTTCTATTTTATTAGAATCTTATCCCATCTTGTTGTATTTCCTCTTTTGTCAAAATTCAAATCTTATCAAATCTTCTTCTCCATCCACATTGAAACTCTATAAATATGGCCTCTCACAAGCCATTTGGGATCGATTTCTTCTAGTACCATTACTCTATCAAATTCATTCTGCAACTTTTCATCATCATTCATCCTTCTTCCGTCATCCCTATCCTATCGTTATACTATAATAGTGAGCAATCAACATTCTGTCAATAGTCAAATCCTTCAAAGCTTGCATTCTTATGCGAGATTGAGAAGAACAGTGGAGTGAATCCCTGGTAACATGCATGTTTTTTTAGATTAGATTATTCATCTTGCATGTGTGTATGTTTTACAGGTAACTGCATTGAAGATGGTGAAAATATGAATCTTAATCTAATAAGGTTTTAGATTTAATGATTTTTCCCTATCTACAGTTACTAAGAGTTTGGGAAAGATTGTATGCTAAAAGACATGCCTTGTTTCTTTTCAAGTCAATTCTTGCAATTTTGACTGAGATTTGTAACTTAAAAACTTCTCTCTCTGGTTAGATACTGTATTGTAACTCAAAAAACAATCATATCGTGATTGTAAATGAATGTAATTTTCATATTTTCAAGAAAATCAGAACAGTTTCAGACTATTTGTAGTTGTAAAGACACCTTTCAACAATGAAAGTTTCAGTTCTCTACCTTCAAAAGATTGTTTTGTTGTGTGCAATTTGGAAATTTATCTTTCTTTCTATGATTTCATGGCATAAATCCTTAAATATATGTCTTATTTTTGACATCTTTAAACAAAAAACATATTTTGTGTATGTTATAGTTTGTGTTAATGTGAAAAATAACTTCTATTTGTGAATACCACTTCATTTTCTTCCTTCTAGGACTGAAATCACTCAACCTCTCTATAAAACACTGATACATAAGTACATTAAAGCTTGAGTTGTGTGAACATAGCTGAGTTATTGGTATTTTATGTGTCAAAACAACAGTCCAAGGTTTGAGAAAAAACATATTTTTGGTGCATCACCTTAATAAGAGCTTCGGTTTCATTTTCAAGTATTTTCTCCATCCTTTTCCTTAGTAAAGCAATAGTTTAACATAGTTTAGGTGAGGTATCAAGGGAACCAATCCTCTCTAGAGGTTCTTTTCCCTCATAGGTGACCAACAAACTTGGGAAAGATCCCATGTTTCACCAGTAAGCTAAGTTTGTCGCAACTTAGCAAGGGTGTGTACATAGTTGATAACAGTTCTTGAGATAACTAAAAAATAATTTTATTCCCTTGTCTCCTTTCATCCAATGTAGCCTAGCCCTTAATTATGCTCCTCAACCTCGATACAATTCAAATATTTTGAGTTTTGTTTCAACAACAACAACAACATGTTGAAGAGAGATATTTGTAGGTTCAAAATTTAAAATAGGTCTACTTTTTTCCAATTGATATCTTAGATTTTTTCCATTCTTGATATTTTTCTAGCCATCTTTTCCCATATGCTCTTAGGAAAGTAGAGCAGTGTACAATAGCATCATTCCACCATTTTAACCAACTTTCGTTTTGTTGAGGTTTGGGGGCATCATTCCAAATGGAAAGCAGAGAAGCAAGGCAATTTGTTTGGTTAAGATGGGATGTGTTGAGCTTGAAGGGAAAACTATTGGTGTGAGATGGACAAGGAGAGAGATAACAGGACAACAAAATTGGAAGGTGGTTTGAAAGAGAGGTAGGAACATCAACTTTAATAAGAGTATTCTGTGAAGAGGGGACAATGAATAAAGAATCAACTAAATAAAATCAGTCAAGACAACTAAGCTTTCTCAATTCACTTTCTCATGAGTTAGACCATGTAAACCAATGGTTTGAATGAGAATATGTTTTATCAACAATGGGATAAGCAACTCCAATGCTATTCCTAGTTAAGATCCAAGTGTCATATTCTTTTTGGGACAACTTCAGAGGGATGTACTAACTTCTATCTTGGTGTTTTTCCACCATGTTAAAGTCACCTTCCCAAACCCATTTGGTTGCTAGAAGATTATTTACCATCCAATCCCATAATTTTCTATATTGTAGTTTTTACTCTTACCATTTCAATAGCATGCTTTGATAAATGTTGTTATAATATTCCCATTTAAATGTTATTTAATTATGTCTCCATTTGATCCAAGTTTCAAGCACAATTTCAAGTGGATGCATGGATGTTCTTAAATACAACAATATAGAACACAAATCAATACAAATGCATGCTATTTTGGCTTAAACAACTAGAAAGAAGGTAGACAAGGTTTACATTTTAAATTTTAAATTTTTAAAGTTCAAGGTTTAGGTTTATGATGACATAAACAATTTGGGTCATTTATGTACTTGCAACTTTAATCCAAAATAGTTAATAGAAAATCTAAAGATCAAAATTGATTTTTAGAGATGGTTAATAATGAGATTAGGATCAAGTAATGACATAATCAAAGTTCACATAAGAATACACTACTCTCTAATCAAAGTTAAAATAAGATCAAGTGACACTTTATTTATTGATGAAATTGAATGATTCACAAACAATCTACTATTTATACAAGACTTATCATATTAAAAAAAAAAAAAAAAACCTTACAAATAAATTATTTATACTTTACTTCCATACCAATAAATTATACAAACAATTATCACATCTCTTAAAATAAATAAAAAATTAAAACATGATCATGCAATTTTCACCTTACCATCATTCAGAAATAACTGTCTACACACCCGTGACCTAGGTATCAAATATAATATTAATTTCAACATGCGGTGTGGGAAGCATGAAATCAGTGGATAAAAGCTGAGTGGGAGATCCTATTGACCACCGACCGAAGGAGCGGGCACTGATACCTCACGTGCTACTGATATGGGCCCACTCCATTCCATGCTGTAGGCCAGACTTAAAAGCGCCTTCCTTTTCAATCATAAATAATTAAAAAACCCCAATACTGCGATGTCATTTCATAACCAGAAAAGCTTTCGACAATACCTGCGTTTCGTCTAGTTTTTTCAGGCCTACACGACCCTATATACGGAGGTCCCGTTCCCAAAACAACAGAGTATATATTTTTTAATCTTTACAAGGGCGCCATTTGGAGAGAACAGGAGTGGCTTCCTGCTAAAAAGTAAGCATCTTTCTAAATCTGAGAAACTCCATAGGTGAAGTTTGACATGTGAGGCGAAGTATGAAGAACTGTCTTTCTATATCCGCGAAGGGAATCAAATTGATTGGCGAGTTGCATGTCCACATAAGCCGTCCTGTATGTTATTATTAGTTTGGCAAAAGCAAGACGGTGACTACCGGTTCCTGTAATTATTACAGCTGATTTATAGTAAAATTCCTTTATATTTTTAGCAATCTTCCTTCATAAGAAAACTGTGACAAAGGCTAAAGCAATTGTCTTGTAAATGGTGAAGGCAAGAGAAATTTAAATCAACGATCTTGTAGTTTGGTGAAGGTGAGAGAATTTTATAGAAGAAAATGGAGGAGGAAAAGCAGGATCCTTTAATGACTTCTGGTAAAAGAAAAATGTTTGAAATAACAAGTGCTGACGAAGAAGTAAGTCAGAGTGAGGATGAGGACGAGGAGGAGGAAGACGAGGAAGAGGAGGAGGAGATTGAATGCGGTGAGAAAGAAGCAATGCAGACTACTAATCCAAATGCAATTCCTCGAAGGTGAACTCTTTTTTTTGCTTATTTTCCTATTCCAACAGCTTTATTTCGTGACTAGTTAAATTCTTAAGCATGCGTGTTTGCGTTCCACATTGCTGTCTTCTGTTTGTTTTCTTCTCTTATTTCATATTGTTCTTTCTGTTTGTTTTTATCTGTTACTTTAAAAAAGTTCTGGAAGGAAAATATATTTGGAAATTTAATAAACAGTGAAAATTCGTCTGCGGAAAACAAACAAACAAAGATTTGGAGAAAACCCGTCTAGTTAAAACACACGCGAGTGATCAGTTTTTGGAAGAGGATCACCTAGTGTTATCTAAAAATTTGATTTTGTTTAAAATCTTCAGTTTATCCTGGAATTTGTTTTCAAAGCAGGTCCGGTATATTTATGATTTTAAGAATGAGAAAAAATTTCCTCTTTAAGTACCACCTGCGAATTTTTAAACAGAGAACGTTTGGGACTACATTAAGATGTATGGATGTGATAGGAAGAACTATAGTTTGGTACAAGAAACTGTCATTAGGACTTAACTAAAAAATATTGTGACAACTAATCTCTATAACAAAGGTCGACAACTAATTAATAGTTTAAAAACTTAATTTTTTAAGGTCATGGGAGCATTTTTATTAATTTTTTGGAGTTATCTATATAAAGTCACCCTCCTACCATGTCTATCTATTCTGATGATGAGCTACTACTGACGATAAATAATTCTCCACATGGTTTCTATCCAGGAAATCTTTTCTCATCGACTTGTAAAGTGGAAACAGAAAATCTCTCATTTTTAATGATGTTATGTTAGGCCTGACACATTGTTGCAAGAGACCGTATGTGATTTTAAAATGATCATATATGGGTTTTTAAAAACCAAAACCTAAGCGTTTTATTTACCAGAGTTTTGAAGTTTCAGTAGTTCATAGTAACTGAAAAAAGGAAATCAATTGTTTTTTATTAAGAGAATTGTCTTTTTACTTTTACAACACACTGATGGATCAGTTAAAATCAAGTGCGATTTAAAATGCTAATGTCTATGGTCCATATTCTTCAGTTTGAGTAAGTACTAAAAAAATTCTGTAAGAGGGTAGTAATTAAACGTTTTAAGCTTCCACAGTACATCATTAACTTTCAATTGATAGAAATTTATAAGAGACATCGCTGCATGAAATTCATCCCCTAAAGACTAATACTCATGAGTATAATCTAAATAGCTTTCTCCAGTATTTTGTTGTTCCCCTTCACCTTCAGGACCTTCTTCTCTATCTAGATGCTGATCCGATTGCTGTTCTGGTGCTGTTATTATTATGGTTTGAGTTACTACCCTCCCCATTGTGAATTTGATTGGCTCTTGACGTGTTCATATTTTGTAAGAATTGAGTTATCAAATTTGTCAACTGCTGTTGATCCTGTATGAGATCATCGAGCTGCAAATCTGTGTTATTCCCTTCATTATTAGTCCTCCTTTTTCTGTACCCCATGATTTCTTCAACCTCACAATCTGCAAATGGGAACCTATTTTCTGGATTTTCAAGGAAATTAAGCTATGCTCCTTTGAGTTCTTTCTGATAGTAACTATTTTCTCTACCACTGGGATGCATATGAGATGTAGTCTCACATCAAAATGTTAGCTTCTGAATAGACTAGCAGGGCCACCAGCTCTAATACCATCGAAATGTCCCGAACTACTTTTTGTTTTATTGCTTGATAAATGTTTGGCAAAATGTACTAGAAATAAATGGACAATATAATGTACTTGAAAGGATAAATCGGATATTATTTCAGCATGATAATTCATTTAGATCAGTCATACATGAATCTAAATTATTAAACTCAATTTTTTTTAAACATGCAATGTTGGATGCCACTGCTGTAATACCAAACTGAAATAATATTACTAACTTATATTTTCTGATACGAGAGCTGCTGGAGAAGCCCATTGATAATGTCGATAACAAAATTTGTATCTGAAAGATACAATCACTTAGACCCTTCCTTGCTGTACAGTACTGTTATTGGCTAACAAATGGTTGTGACCAGCAGGTAAGAGTAAATGACCCCAAAGATAGGGTCCAAATGGGTATTTGTAAGCTCCAAACCAAGGTTACCCCAAGTTTCCGGGACGGGGACGGCAGGGGACGGCCGGATGAGTCCCCAAGTTTCCGATTTTTGAGGCCAAAATTAGGGACGGCTATAGAAAAATATAGGGAAATTTTAAATATTCATATGATAACATGGATAAGGCATGCATAATACACATTATAGAACACTAACATATAACATTTGTGTCCAACATTATGCCAATACTCAATACGCATTCAAAATTAATATACACGAATCATGAAACAACCTCCAAGTTATAATTTATAAACTTATATCAAAATGCCCAAAGGCTACATTGCTGCCATATAGTTTTCAAGTTTGCTATGAAAATCAAAATACAATGTTAGTAATGAATACAGAATAAACAAAGTCAAAGAGCACTGCTGCCCCTAATCATCCCTCATAACCGCATCAAAATCAGAGTCATCCTCTGAGTCACTGCCACTGTGATGCTCCTCCTCAACCAACGGAACCCCAACCAAACCCTCAGCTGTCTCCTCCTCATCTACTTGGGCCACGTCCTCGGGATCAATATCCCACCGTAGAGCTGGAGTTTGTCGATACTCTGGAGTTTGCCGATCCTGAAGCCGAAGAGCACTATGAACGGCCACTAGCTTCTCCGCTCGTCTAGAGGTAAGTCTATTCCTCTTGAGGGAGTGGATAAAGCTATACGTGGACCAATTCCTCTCTGCAGCAGAGGAACTAGCAACCTGTGCAAGAAGGCGAGTAGCAAGTGTCTTCAACTGCGGTGTATCCCTCCCATGATAGGTCCACCATCCAATAGGGTTTGATTGAGCTAATATAGCTCTATCCAACCTCGCCTGTGGTTTACTCAAGTTTGGGCCCGAAAGATTTGCAAAGTCTAGGAATTGTGACCGAACTAGTGAAGCCTGCTTTGCTGGATAAATCTTTTCAATGGCCCGTGTGAACCCATCAAAACCTCACTATCATCACATGGAGGCACCCTACCAGGCCTTGGTGCATACCATTTTGGATTTAGAGCAAAGGCAGCCATGTGAAGCGGGGTGTTCATTATATTCCACCTTCGAGTCACAATGGGCCCAATGTGTTGCTCATATAAATCCAAAGTGGGGTCCTTTGCCGAAATAACTTGCTTGATCTTCCCAAGCATACTGTCAAATGTCTCATAAATCTCTCCAAGACTAGGAGAGTCTGTATCAGCATATCTGATGACATCTACAATAGGGGAGATGAAGGAGCAAATATATCTGCAAAATGCAAACAAAAAGTTCAAAATAATTAGTTGACAAGTTAATTGACATGTTAGAAACTTCAAAAGTTGGAACATTGGACAATAAAATTAAAATATTAAAATCAGAAATTTAATATGAAAATCAGCCATCTAATGTCTTACCTCACATTGGCCCACCAATTGTCATCGAGGATCTTATGTTTGACATTCTTTCCGTTCGTAGAACTTGCATTAGGCCATCTAGCCCACTCTGCATTGACCATCATTGCTTGTAGAGGCTCACACACCTCTACCATCCTCTCTAACAAGATGAAGTATGTGGCATATCTACATTCAATGTTCATTCATTGATTCAATGATTCATTAAAAATTTAAAATTTAAAACAAAATCAGATTATGAATACAAATTGAAAGTGAAACAAAATGAAGTGAGTGGCATACCTTGTCTCAATAGGTTTGAGAAATTCCTTCTTTGAAAATGTTTTGAAGAGAGCAAGTGAGGTGTGGTGATTGCAAATAAACATTTGAATATCTCTAGCTTTTGCCACTATTTTCTTCACCCAATCCAACTTCCCTATGTCTTTCAATGCATTATTCAATGCATGAACACAACATGGGGTACAAAATATGTGCCTGTACTGACCCTCCACCATCAACCTAGCCGATTTGCACACATGTGCAGAATCGGTGATCACTTGCACCACATTTGCAGCCCCAACCTCCTCTATAGCATCTCTCAAAATGGAAAACTGGAATTCTGCATCCTTACGTTTCCCCGAACAATCTATGGCTCTAAGAAAATAGGAACCAGCAGGGCATGTGACTATGACATTGATGAGTGGCCGACGTCTACAATCAGTCCACCCATCCATTGCTATAGAGCACCCCATCCTCATCCATGTTTGCCTCATGTCCTCCATTAACACATTAACTTTGGAATACTCTTTGTCTAGGAGGGTGGTGCGTAGCTTATGATCTCCAGGGGGTATGAATGAAGGACCAACTGTGGCTATTTCTCTCACCATTTGTTTAAAATAAGAGGAACGGGCCACATAAAATGGAATGGCATGTGCAAAAAAGAATTTGGCAATAGCGGATTCAGTACTCTCTCGTGCTTGGTTATTAAATAGGGACTCAACTGAGGTTGCCTTTTCACTACCACTACCACTCACCTTCCTCTTTGCTCTTAAGAGAACTCCACTACTACCAACCGTGGAAGGACTAGGAATAGGCATGGATGATTGTGCACTTGGGAAAGAAGGAGACCCACCTTGAACCCCACCACCATCACACTCTATTTGAATTCTTTGGCAATCTAAAAATAGGTCATATGTCAATGAAGGACACACTCTAACTCCATGGCCCACCTCACCCAAAAAATGAGACCTAATTCTTGTGTAGCTGCCCCTAAAGTCTTTTTCACAAATATGGCAAAACCAAACCCTACTTCCCTCCTGAATTTTTTTGTCTTTCACTCACAGGTGTAACATATCGAAGGAATGGTTTTTTTGGGTTTAATGGGTGTCTTGCATAGTCTTCCATAGTTTTGGTATTGGTTGATGAAGGATGGCATTGGATTGGGGTTCTTTCACTTCTTTGCTCTCTAGTTCTACTACCACCCCCACCACTTTGCCTTCTAATTTGCATTTCAACTTCACTATCACTTCCATTCTCACTGCTGCTCATGTTTTTTGTTTTTAGAATGCAAGTTTAAACTGAAAATGCAAAAAAATAAAAAAAATCAGACAATGTATGCTTCACATTTTGCAAAAAATTGAAAAAAAAAAAAGTAGGAAAAGAAAATGCATACCTCTTTAGTGGATTTGCACTCCCTTCAACACTATTTCAACCTTCTCTCCTCCTTCAAGCTGCTGCTCCTTCTCCTTCAATGGCTGCAACTTCTTTTGCTCTCAAACCCTTGGCTGCTCAAACAAACAAAATGCAAATAATGAGGTTAGAGAGGCCCTTTTTCATTCATAAGAGAGTCAAAATCCATGGGGCCCACACATGCCACGTAGGTTGGGCCGAAATTTTTAAATTTTATGTTTTTTTTATGAGTTTGAAGTGACTAAAGCGCGGGGGACGGTCGGCTGTCCCCTGGCCGTCCCCGGGAACGGTCAGCCGTCCCTCTTCCAGTCAATGCCGTCCCCCCGTCCCCGGTACGTTTCCTGGGTTTTCTGGGAAAAGAGGGACGGTCCCCTGCTGTCCCCTTGCCGTCCCTCGGTACCCGGGACGTCCCGGGAACAGGTACGGGGCATTTTGAGGGGGGGACGCGTCCCCGGGTTTCCTTGCTCCAAACCTCTTCAAAAAATAGCGTATTTCATTTCTAAGCCAAAAAAATTATTCTAAAATCTCCACACCTCCTTTTAACATTAGTACGACTGATCCCCTTATGTAGAAAATATGGTATGGCCAAGGATAGGGAATGGTACGGCTTGTTTAGGGCTTACTCAGCCACCAGAATAAATGTAGTGTCCCCAATTAAAATCATGCAATATTTTGTGCAACTTTGTGACTTATTGTATCTTTTTGAATTTTGAAAACCAAACCTGACTGGAACAGCAAATAAAAGTTGAAAACAATCGATTGGTAACACTTTAGCAAACCCTCATTTGTTGATACAACTCTTCATACGATCAATCTCATCAATTACAGTTGCTTATATAAACCCTACAGTTGCTGATATAAACCCTAGGTTACTCCAAACACTCAAATCTGAATTAAAATAATATTGTAAGCATCATTCCAAATCATATAGTCAATATGGGAAACCTTGGAGATTTGATTTAATTTTCTCACCAAGGTGAAATGATTACAGTGCATGAAACAATATTTTATTTTGATTTTAGTCATAAAAGATCACTCAAAAAATGCAGATCTGGACATGTCATGAAACCGTTGAGTACTTGGTATGAATTGTTGTAGGTCATGGTGGGGAATTTAAGACTCTGGCAGTTAGTAAAATGGTGTAAAGAGTTGTTGTGCAACAACATATAATGCTGGTACAACTCACCCAAGTGTAATGGAATCCTCCTTGATGCTGGTATTCCATTGATCAAGAATAAATGCAAGGCAAACAGCAACCGATGTGCATGCAAACCCTTGAAAAATAATTTTTGAATTTTTGTGCAGTTGGGCTACCTCTGAAAATAGTGCCAAAACCCTCCAATGATGTTAACCAACAGCTGGTATGACTGTAACAGCTTAAATTCAGCCCTTTAGGATGCTCAGAAATTAACCAAAAATCTGAAACTCAATAAATAAACCCTCAAGTATGTGTTGGTGATGAAAAGATGATTTTTGCTTGCAAAAAACACTATGGCACTATTGTAGTGGCATTGTAGCAGATTGAGAAATGTCTTCAAATCCTCAACAAATTGGCACAATTGTGATCTCCAGATGGAATCACCCAAAATGGGAAACAAGTTTTTTTTTTTTTCTTGATCCCAAATGTGGAATTTAAGAGAATTTTCATCCTCTCAAAACTCAAACAAACCAAGGGTTTTCATCCTTGGATGCCTTAGATTGAACAAACTGCTCAAATTTGAAAACTTGATGCAAAAGGATAACTTGAATGCCCATGAATGAGGAAAAGTGCTCCTTTTATATTTGCCTTTTTTCATGCCCTCCATATATATATATTTTTTTTTAATTTTAATTTTATTTTCCATCCAAGTATTAAAAATACCTTCTATATTTAAGTGTTTGAAAAAACACCTTTTTAATTTATTAAAATAATATTATTTAAGTTGCACCAAAAATAGAAGTGACTAGATCCAACTTAAAAAAATATTATTAATTATTTTAATCCAAAAAAGGGGACATGACAGTCTACCTTTCCCAAAATTGCTTGCCCACAAGGAATTGCACACGCAAATTATGAATCCTATAGAGTCAGGATCCTATACTTGTCAGATGATGCATCTTTTACCAAGAACACTATGGGTTCTATGCAAACCCGGATATTTGAGTGTCACCATGCCATTGTCATGAATCAAATTGTAATATCCATGTGACAATTTCTGCCCTAGGGTTCTCTTCCCGAAGACCAAGAACTTTAAGAAGCTCTCCAAAAGTGAAAGTGAAAAAAAAATCATGCATAAAGAAAATGAGCTTCCAAAGCCTTTTTTATATCCTTCACTTTAATTCCCGCTCAAAATAATAATAAAGTGACTTTATTAAGTTACTTTTTAATTTATCTTCAAAAGTCACTTTATAACATATTTAATTTATTATTTAACATTACCTTTTTATATGTACTTTTCTCGTCAGGTAATATTAAACAATTAAATAAATTAATTTCCTTTTCCCGACTTTAGCCTACGAGAATTAAGTAGGTTAAAATGTCCTCCTGGGCAATCACGAAGAAGGGGACATTATGGTCCTCCCTTCCCAAGATTTCTTGCCCTCAAACAATTGCAAATTGGGATGCTGCAGTATTTGTTCCCCCTCCCAAGTTGCGTCCTCTATTGGCAAGTCTCTCCATTTGATCAAATACTCCTAATTACCCTGTTCTTCAATCTCCTCTCAGGAGTATCAACAATCCCCTCAGGAACCAAAACCAAATCCCCCTCCTCATCCAACAAAGGAAACTCTGGTAATGAAGTAATTTGTTGCCCCACTACCTTCTTGAGGCACAAAACATGAAAAACATTGTGAATTTTACTATTCTCGAGCAACTCCAACTCGTAGGCTACTTCCCCCGCATGCCTAGTTATCTTGTAGGGACCATAGAACCATGGCTTCAATTTCTCAGCACCACTTCTCTTCAGCGAAAACTGCTTTTAGGGCCGCAATTGTAGGAAAACTGTAATGTCCCCTTTTTGGGGATAACCCTAAATCTGCCCTAATTTATCAATTTCAAGTGATCACCTTGGTTTTGGGGATGTTTGTAGTGCGAGTAGGCCCCTTTAAAACAAAGTTAGAGAATATTTACAAGATAATATTAATTGGAATACATATAAGGAAAACCAAGAGAATATGGTGAGGGATACAACTACTTGTTTAGACTTGCAAATATGTTAGTAGACATTTATAAATAAAGACATCATAATACAAGTATATTGAATTTTCTTTAGATTTTCTAATTCATTCTTCCTTGAATGTAATGGTTTGATAGGGTGCCCAAGAAACCCTCTACCCTAGGCCCAAGAGCAGAACACCCCTCTTGGCCCATGTGGCCCTTGCCATCCATATGGGTGGGGTACCTAGTGAGGCATCCTATCATCGCTCCCCTCATCAGAACCATTATTACTTAATTATGTAGGTGAAATGAACCAACCAATTTTTTTCAAGATTTTCAATGAACAATTCAATACAACAAGCACCCATTAAGGTTAGCTAAAATCCAAATCAACTGCTGGAATGTAACCCTATGCCAAGAATGTACATCAGGATCCCAATGCTGGGCAAGGTGTGAGCATATGGCGTCGGGGATTGTTAGTCTTCAAATCGAGAAAGTACAATGCTGAAAAGTAAATGTATGCAACTCGACCGCGTATTTCAACGGGAGCAAGATGACGGCTAAGCCAATCAGTAGTATGATGATTACAATGCAAGTACAATAAGTAAATGGTCGGCTTGCTGACCCCTTCTGCTTGTTCAACAGGCAATACATAAAGGGAAGTGTAGTAAAGAAAGACTGGAGCAAGACCAGTCTCTTCCACAATCGTGGGAATTACAATGCAATTTAGCAAGAAATGAAGGTAGCTGACAGTACTACTATTCAGCCTTACAATGAGATAGAAATTCCTGCCAATAACATTGAATTAGAGATGTCTCAATGCTGCAATTATGTATTATATCTCTCCTATCACCAAAAGACTCAATTCACACAAACCCAACTCAAAATGGCAAACTTTATAATCTGTTATGATAGACCAACAACTATGCAAACCACTAAAATGCTCATAGAAAACTCTAAACTGCTCCGAATGACATAAAAACAAATGCAAATGAACCCCAAGAGGTTGGTGCCCAAGCTCTAAACAAGAAATGACAACAAAAGACTAATTTATTTTTGCACGACTCCCAAGATACAACCAGAATGGTACGGCCTCAAGAGGGGCGATTTTCTCAAGATAAAATCAGCAACATCAAAATAAAATCTGCAACTCTCCAGGAAGGGTTGCCCCTAGCAGGAAAACTCATTAGTCAAGTACCCAGAACCATACAAAAATTACTCTAAGACTTCTATGCAAAATCGACTTTTAGCTATGCTAAGCCACCAAACTCAAAAATGCTCAAAAACTACTACAAACTCCATTGAAACTCAATCCAACTTCCCTGGATGAGAATTAGTCTTCAATCACATAGGTGTTATCTCTCAAACACGAATACTGATCCTTGCTAGGAGGTATGCATTCCTCGAAGCACTTTGCTTGGAATCATTCTTGCAGCATAACGGTATGGTAGACATGAGATGATGAAATGAAGAACAAACACCTCCTTATATAGATTCTGAAAAGAGTCTCCAGATGCTTCTAAAAAGTGCGCCCAAAGTCCAAGGAGATATTTGAATTTGTGTTGACTCATTTTCACTCCTTCATGGTGGCATCCAACTTGAGGGAGACATAAATCTTTTAATAAAATAATAGCCTTTATCAAAAAGGCGTCCATCTCCACAAGGCAACAATCAAACTTTAGAAATATTAAAATCACCTCCTGATGAGGCATCCACCCTCAAAGTCCCCTTTTCAAAACAACTTGAAGTTATGACATTAGGCCAAGGGGTCATAAAATTAAAATATAACTTTAGAAACTTAATTAATTCAATATCCACCAACAATTTTGCCACAAAGCCAAAATCAACATTACCCACTGAACTGCCTGAAGAGGAAAGCTCACTGTACTAATGCCAACAAGACCACTGCCAAAAATAGAATTTACTAAAAGTAGTAAATTCAGAAAGTTGCTAAGAACAAAGTGCATGTAATACCGTTGCAAAGCTCTCTGAAAACCCAGAAAGAATCTGCAAACCAATTTCCAAAAATCCAAATGCAAACTTCTAAAAAAGCTGAAACATCCCTTTAGAAAATAGGAAACCCTAATTTCCACTTCCGAGTAGCCTACGGGTCTTCGGAATAGGCTAATGGCCAACTGCAATATCATTGCTGAGAAAGGGACATTACAGTAGGGGATTTGACGGTGCAACTACAGTAGGGTGTCTTGGGCAATCACTCCCTCTAAGCCCAAGAGCAGTACACCCCTCTTGGCCCATGTGGCCCTTGCCATCCATATGGGTGGGCTACTTAGAGGGTGACCCATATGCCGTTTCCCCTCCTCATACGTCCTCAACTAGCTAGTGTTTGCAATCAGACATTATGAAGCTCAAATCAATGAACATTATTCCATAAGATAAATGCGCCGATTCTAATCTCGATTATTGAATCAATAATATAAGTGGACACATATTCTATTTACATTAAGCCAGTAATTTAGGTTCCTTACTTGTATTTAGCCAATATAGATGATGCAGACTTAAGCACATGTTCAGACTAGCATGATTAATACATATCAGGTTCTCTTGTAATACTACTATGCCTATTTGACTCATCTTTAGCTTATAATGTATTTGCAAGACATCATAATACAAAACTATTATTTATATTCAACAATAAATGATTACTCGGGGTTATACAGGTGCATAGCCTATTATTATTCTAACCAATAGATATAGGTTTCTTGCAATTTACTGTATCCATAATTAAATACATAACTCGTTTATCGACAAACTGATAATATATAGATATATATATTGTGAGCAGACTTACCTTGTGCGTGGTTGCTGTAGTTTATTTCTTCTGCTGCTGCTGTGGTGTGTTTTCTCCTCTTCTTTCTTCTTTTCCTCCCAACCCCCTCCATGGTTGTTTGATGATAATGATAAATATAATTAACAAAATATATATAATTATTCACAATAATTAGGTGTCTAAAACATACTAGTAATGCTGTAAGAATTAATAGTGATGTATTATTTTATTATCCCAAAAATGAGATTAATGAATAACATTAACTAGATAAATATCTTCATGTGTAAATTGTATTTTACCACATTTTAGTTTCATGATATATATGTGAATCTTTGCTATCTACCCCTAATGTGTTTATCAAATATCCTTGTTTAAATATATTTATCAGTCATTAATTATATATTTATCAATCATAATATATTTAAATATATTTATAAAGCACCAACTGTCATTTAAATTACTAACATATTTGTTGATCATTAATAACTAAATTCACCATTGTATTTAACAGTTCTTATTTCTAAATACATAAATTTGGTTATCAATTTTATTTAAACGTATGATAACATTTACCTTACTGTTCGATTTGTAGAGATTTGACTGCTTTCTCCTTAATTTCTTAATCTGCTCTCCCCATCCTTTGATTCTACTTACGCCTTTCAGCAGGATTATATTTACAACTTCTTAAGTATTATCAGATGATCTGCTGTCAGTATTTTATCTCCTACTTTCCCCATATCTCTTTATCGATGCTCTAAGCATAGTAACGAGACTTGGACTCGGCTCAGACTCGGCTAGGGTGACTCGACTCGGGACTCAGGGACTCGAGACTCGGACTTGGCGCAAATTCAGCAAAATGAAAAAAAGTTGAAAAAAACCTAGAAATTTAGAGATTTTTAAGGATTTAAAACTTGTTTCAAGCACCCTTTATTGAATACAACACAAATAAAAGAAAATTTGATCACATACACAAGTATACAACGATCACATAAGTATAAAGTACACAAATTGTAGTTGCGTTGCTGAAGGAAATAGCATACTTAGATATATAAATTATAAAACTAGTCAAATGTATACAAAAGTCATGGAATATGAAATCCATAACATCAAATGTTCCATACAAATATGAAATATCAAAACAATAGCTATGACTCTATGACTCTATGGCATAGTGGAGCCAACATCCTTCCTACGAAGGCATCTAAGGCTCCTGGATGATGTTGCAGCTGCAGCCATAGTCTCTGCCTCTGTCTGACTCTCCATGCCACTCTCACCAACAGCAACTATGTCTCCTCGTGCTCTAGCCTCCTCCTCAGCCATGGCTACAACCTCAGCCTCTCTCTCTGCTTGGTCCACCCAATCAAGGTCCTCATCACTAAAGACCGCATCTGTAGCCTTAGTGGTCCACTCAGACTGTGGATCAACCTCATCTAGATTGATCGAGGTGTTGTCGTGGTCAAAAAGCTTCCTGTATCTGAGTCGAAGGTTGTAATGAACATAGACCAAGTCATTCATCTTCTCCACTGTCAATCTATTGCACTTCTTGGAGTGTATGTGCTCAAACATACTCCAATTGCGCTCACAACCAGATGAACTGCATGGCTGGCTCAATAGACGAATGGCAATATTTTGCAGGTTCCGTGTATCAGAACCAAACAACCTCCACCAACTATCTGAGATGAGAAAAAGAAACAAAATCAATCTCATTTCAAGTTTCAAGTTCAACATTTAATAATAAAATACAATATAAAAAGATGATAATTATGCCCTTAAATATATTTTTACTTGGTAGTAATGTTGTCCTACTGTCTTCGCTCATTTGACGTGCAAAGAAGTCTCCTTGTGCCTTAGTGAAGGCATCTATCTTCTGCACTATCTGTGTAGTAACAACGGGCAACATCCGCTCTATCGTCGAGTAGAGCCCACTAAGAATTTCTCTATCTCCATGGATATCATGGCGGAATTGGAAGGCCTGATTTAAGAAACATGCGGTTGCATGGATGGGCCTATGAAGTTGGTTTTTCCATCTCCTATCAATGATCTCCCAAATGGGACGATACTTCTCCTCAACTCCACCATCGACTGATCTAATGGCCTCTTTGGCCCTATCCATGCCCTCATATATGTAGCCTAGTGCGGGCTTCTCCCCATCTGCAACTCGTAGGAGAACTAGCAAGGGCTCAATAAACTGCAAAGTGCAAACATGTTTCACAAATAAATGTGAATGAAAATAAACAAATAAAAGATATGATTAAAAATTAAAACAGAATAAAGAATTAAATTTTACCTTCACAATCTCCTCCCCTGGTGTCCAAAACCCTTGCTCATCAAAAATGCAATCAGCCACACCAATCCCTGCAGTGCTTGTAGAAAACGATGAGGAAGACCACTCCTCACCAACAAACATGCGCCTTAAAGCTGCCTTTGACCAAATCAAGGATTGCAATGTGATAAAATTAGTTGCAAACCTAGTCATGCCAGGACGAGACGACTCCCTCAACCCCGTGTATTGCCTCATAAGGTTAAGCACCCATGTGTGATTGTATATAAATTTGCAAATGTCTCTTGTTGCATCCACACATGTTTTGATCCATGGGAGCTTGCCAAGATCCTCCATCATGAGGTCAATGCAATGGGCGGCACATGGAGTCCAAAATATAGTAGGGTGCCTCTCCATCAATAATCTACCAACAACAACATAATTTGCTGCATTATCTGTCACTACTTGCACTACATTCTCTTCCCCCACATCAGCTATCACCTCTTCTATAGCCTCACATAGATATGTGGCATTTTTGAATTGAGCAAAAGCATCAATGGACTTAATGAAAATGGTGTCACTTGAAAGAATAAGCAAAACCAGTTATTCAATAAATTAAAAAACAAAAATCAGCCATATTAATTTATTAATCATTAAATCAAATTCAAATTTCAATGCATTGAGGGAAGTACAATTACCTCCGGAGGACACTAGAAAATTAAGTAGTGTCCTATTTCTCCTATCGGTCCAACCATCAGTCATGATGGTGCAACCAATCCTCCTCCATTGCACACGCTGCTCCTCTAAATGTGCTTTCATATCTGCCACTTTTTGAGTCAAAAGTGGGCCCTTTAATTCATCTTCAGAAGGGGCTTTGAACCCCGACCCACATATGGTTATGGCATCAACCATGTTTTGCCAAAAAGGTGACCTGAAACATGTCATAAATAAATTAATAAGTTACTTACATAAGTATTGTAAAATGAAAAGTTTTAAGATTTTAACTGCACTAAATTTGAATTCGATAATGAGATACATCTAGATTCTAAAATAATAAATTTTAAAACAATTAAACGAAAAAGAATTACTTGGCTACATGGAAGGGAATGGTGCAGTAGTACCAAAAGTCTGCAATTGTCTTTTTTGCTGCATCATGTGCGTCCTTGTTCCAACCCATGCTCTCAAGCGACAGTTGGGAACCAGGAGTAGTGCGTGGTACAAAATATGAGTCCACCCTAGATTTACGAACTCTAGGGCCAATGCTAATACTACCACTACCACTAGGAGTACTAGTGCCACCAGCAGTAGGAGTATGCACAGGGATAGCTGGTGCAGAAGCAGTACCACTAGCACAAGCATGAGCGCTAGGACGGTATGGAGGCATGGAAGAAGCATCTCCAACAGCACCAAGTCCCTGTCCAACTGTAAACTCACCGATTCATGCTTCTGTCTTTTTTTCATTTCTATTTGCAATTCAAAAGTTTCTAATTGCACCTACACTTCACGAATAGCCTCAGGAGGTGCTATAGGGCAGCCCATTGCATCATGGATGGGTATGTGTGCAATATGGTATTTTAATCTATTTATGCCTCCATGATATATTGTTTTGCAGTATTTACATTTTGTTTCTCCTTTTTTCATTCCGGGAAAGATTTCAGCATGTTTCCAAGCAGGGTCTTTTCTGCCTGGGGTTTGAGACATTGTGAAAATAATAATATGTTTTGATTTGCAAATGAATGTGGCTGCAATAACAAGTAGGGTTTATAAAATTATTTAATTGCAAGTAGGGTTTGTAAAAAAAAAATGCAAACTAAAAAAAACAATGATTTTTCAAATTACAATGAATTATTTGTTAAAAAAACACAAAAAAAAAACAATAAAAATCAAACTTACCTCTTATATTTGGCTTGGAATGCAATGCAAACTCCTCCCAATCACTGGTAATAAGCTCTCAATGCACCTCCTTGCTGGTATGAAGCTTCCCAAATGATATATGGCCCTGTATTTGTCTTCAACAGCTTGCTGGTTGCCCTCTCTTGTCCTCCTATTTTTCTTCACAACTCTCTCTTCTCCTCCTATTTTGCAAAATGAATGAAATGAGGTTGCTTTTAGGGTTGGGGAGATAATATAAGGCAAAAAAAAAAAAACTTAAAAGCCAATTTTTTGATTTTTTGATGACTTATTATGCTGCTGTCGCTGGCCGCGTCCAGGGCTCGGGACTCTCCGGGAAGCGGCGAGTCCGGCGAGTTCGGCCAGGACTCGGTAAGACTCGGCCGCACCCGGGTCCGGGCTCCTAGGACCCGGCCAGGGATGCTCGGCTTGGGACTCGCCGAGTTTGGGCGAGTCCCGTAACTATGGCTCTAAGACTTGTATTGACCCCCCTCTTATAGCCGTCGATACTTGGATGTGCCTCTTCATTCATTCGTTGCATCTTTTGCTGGGAATCGATCTCAATATGGGTCGTCCTCTTTTGATTGGTCTTAGCAATGTTTGATTTGTTTGTTTTAGTTAAGTGCCTTAGGTTAGTAGTCGCTGGGTATTAATGGTCTTTGTTTGATGTTTTATATATTTTATTTCATTTCTTTATCATATTTTATATTTATATGGTTTTTATGTATTAACATTATAGTAGATAATATTATTACTATATCATTGTACATGTTATAGATGATCATGTTTGAGATAATAGTGATTAATTTATTAATAATATAATTATAATATAATTTATGATGATTATAATTATATTAAATTGTAATTACTCATACTTGGATTTTGATATTTATTTGAATTTGATATATTTGATATTACAATCTCAGGGACATGACAAAAACCAAATTCCCCACCCTCAAAATTGTGCTCAACCCTATGCCTATCTGCATAGGTCTTCTGCTGACTTTTTGCCACCTATAGTTCTCCTTAAGAGCCTTAAGAATATCTTGGCTCTCCTGCATCCAATCCTTGGGTTTGGGAGCCTTACTATCCCCAAAAGCCAAATCTAGATATGATGGTGCATCATAACCATATAATGCATGGAAGGTGTCATACCAATAGACATATGGAAAGTGGTGTTGTAGCAATGCTCCCCCAAATGCAACCACTTTATCCATGCCTTCTACTGTTCCGAGACATAATTACTCAGATACCCCTCAACCCACTCATTCACTATCTCAATCTAGCCATCTGTTTGAGGGTGGTAACTTGTACTCGGAGTCAACTTGGTACCTGCCAATTTGAACAACTCTTGCCAAAATGCACTAAGGAACTTGCTATCCCAGTCATTTACGATGTACTTCGACAACTCTTGTAGTTTAAAAACTTCTGAAGAACAACTCTGCCACTTGCGGTGCCTTGTACTCTGAAGAAGTATCAAAGAAGTGAGTGAATTTCATCAATTGATCTACCACAACATAGATGTAGACCCTACCATGAACCTTCGGTAGATCCGTAATGAAATCTGTTATCCTCAATTTTGAATTCTCAAAATTGGACAACCCATATGAAATTTTGCCTAAAGTTTTTCCCCTTGTTTTGTCCAATTTCAGGATTTTTGATCACCATTGCAAGTAGGGATCTTTTTGTGTCAAGGGATGCTTTACGAGGTGAAAAATCTCTGTTTCAAAAATGGAAATTATTCCTTGGGTCATTTTGAATCTTTGCTCCAAATTTCATCGCATTCCGACTTCATTTGCCTTGTCTTTGAGTCAAAATTGGGTTTTTGAGTTGTCATTGCAAGTGGGAGGATTTTGATCTTCATTGCAAGTAAAAATACAAGTCACTTTTTACTTGCACTTGTAATACATGTCTAAAAGTCCTATTACTTTTCATGTTTTTGTGCTTTTAAATCATTTTGGGTTTTACCATTGCAAGTGCAAGTTACTTTTTGTTTTTGAGTTAACTTGTAATGGGCTTCATGAAACCTGATTGCACTTTATATCTTTTTAAGTGACTTATTAGTCATTTCGGGTTTCTCAACCTCCATTGCAAGTGCAAGTTAACATGTCTTTTTATGTTGTTTTTATTACTTGCAATGAGATTTTAAAAACCCGATTTCACTTTTACATGTAAAAGTAATTTGTAATGGATCATTAGAAATTCGATTTGCTTGAAATAGAGTTTTACATAGCATTTTAAACTTATAAAATCATTTTTCCACATTGCAAGTCTTATCATTTTTCCTTCCCATACTTGTAAAGTTTACTTGTAATAATGTTTTTCCACATTGCAAGTAAGTCACCTTTCACTTGCACTTGTAGTCAGCCTTCCAAAACCCGAAATTGAGCTTTGGCCCCACTTTTGCAGCCTCTTTGTCTTATTCTCGTTAAGTCTTGTTTGCACACATGACCTAACAAATCAATAATATAAGGCATGGGCCTTATTTTTCAAGCAAATTCCAAGGCTGGAGAATGATACAAAGAAAGAACAACAACATGACGAAGCCACATAAGGAGTTGAATAAGTGACATGATTGAGCATAGAATGCTTTCAAGATAGAGATGGAAGGATTTTCAAACAGCAGCATGAAGACCCAATCAAGGATGATGTAGTTCAAGTCGTGTCTTCAGACGCTTAAAATAGTTTCAATTGTGTACTTGTAATTTAGTTTTGACAAATTACATGTAAAATGGAAAAATGGAATTACATGTGATAGTATCACTTGCAAAGTTGTAACTTGTAATTACATTACAAGTCAAATTACAATAGGACTTGTAATGTTGAATAAGTCAACTGCAGTTAGTTAGTGGTTGAGAGAATTTCTCAAGTTTGTTGGGATCCTCCCACCTTTTTCTCAAGGCTTCTCTCTTATAAATACTTGAGGGGGTCTATTGTGATATCTATCTTTTGGTTTTGGCAATGCAACAAAACTTTGCCAGTTTGTATGTGCACTCTAAGACTTTGAGCTTAGATGTAAATCAGATTACAGTCAATTAAAAGAGGCAAATTGCTTTTAAATTTTGTGTTGATTCAAGGTGTTATGTGACGACATTTTCTGCATATTGATTATGAGTTTTGTGGTGTTATACAAGAGGGATTCAAGCTCAATTTTGCAGACTTTGAACTACTTAGTGCGTTTGGAGTTTTAGATTGGTTATTAGATTTGATATTGCAGACTTTGAGTTGTTTGTTACGTTTGAAGCTATTGTAGAATGCTCAAGCAAAGGGGGTAACTTGCAGACTTTGTGTTGCTTTTATTTTCTATGTTTGTACATAAAAAGTGCATCATGTAGTTAAACATTGAGCTGCTACATACTGTATTTGGTTACCAAAAAATCATCTAAAAAAGTTGATAGGAGAGTAAGTTGTCAAAGACTTTGTGCTTTCAATTTGTTTTCCCATCCTGGAGGAGCAACAGAGAACTTTGTGCCTTTATGGAAACTTTGCTTCTTTATTTGTTTACTTCATTAATCATTTATGCTTTCAGCTGTGATTCTTTTTTGAAATAAGATAAAAAAATAAGCATCTTTTCTGAAAAAAGAGAACAAGTCAGAGTTTCATCCAGATTTAGAATAGATTTATAGTTAGAGTTTATTTCTGAATTGTTCATTTTCAAAGGGAGCCTTCCCTTTGAAAATAAGAGAGTTTATCTCACACACTATGGCTGAAATCCATAGATATGCTCTCCCACTTCTGCTTAGAAATGGGTAATGGTTGCAACAACCTTGCTGGATGGGTATGCTTTGACTTGTTCTATTGACAAGTCACACACTCCCTCACATACCACAATACATCATCCTAGAGGCCCTTCCAAGAGAACCTCTCTCTAACCTATCGGTATGTTTTGAAATACCACTGATGCCTTGCCAATGGAGTGTCATGTGAAGCTCTCATAATTTTCTCTTTGAGCTTGGATTCTGGCACTAAATATATCTTGTCCTTGTAGAAGATGGTGTCATCCACTACCCTGTAACGATCATCCTAGACCTATCTGTTGACATGTGTTTTATGACTACACCAACACAGAATAAAAATGCCCAACGGTCATTCTATTCTCTCTTGATCAAAGTATTCCGCATGCTAAGATTGCGTGAAAGTTCATGCGTTCAACTCCAAGGTTCCTTTTATTACGAATAGACTCAGTTGGCTAATGTGAATATGCTGGGTATTCAAGGGGACTTACGTAGTTGTTCGATTTTGTGAAGCAGTTAAGACATGAATGATTTGACAATATTGCTCTGACTCCTAAATTAACCGGGAAATACTGAATTTAAAGGGATAGGGATAGGAATTCTACAATCTACTTCTAAAAGGTGGAATGTGAGGATTAGTTTCAACAACCTTCAAACCAAACTTTGTTTCGCCTCCCCGTCGGACAACTTTGACAAAGTAGGTGCAATATTCAAAGGATAAATAAGATATTCAAATTATGATTCAACATGTGCACCCCACCACAACGATGCAAATGAACACATACAAATCACAATCGAAGTTAGGTTCCGAAATTCCAGTTGACCACGCAGGGCGGACTTACCATCAGCAAGTCCGCTAGTGGTATGGATAAAGGAAGACTTGTCCAAACTCAACACCACATTCCACAATTAACGACTACTTGCATGAATTAAAAGTCTATTTTACTCTATCTATCTTGAATTGGAAAGATGAAATGGCCTTGCTAGCTACTCATAACAAAAGAAGAAATCACCAAGCAATGAAACTCTTTGTATTATGAAAAGTGTTCACAACAACCGTTTACAAAACTTTCAAAGGAAAGTTTTCTTCCCTCCTCAATCTAAGCTAACTTCTAAGCTAAATGCTATATGCCTTCTACTCTCTAGCTCTGATTCAACTCTGATTCAATTCTAATTCTAATCTATTACAAATGAGGGGGGATGCCCCTTTTATAGTTAGCCCATTTCAGTGGACGACTTAGATTCAATTACAATAAAGGGCTAAGATTGAGCCACCTATGCCCTAATTAGGGTTTTTGCCCTAAAAACCGTCACAGATAGGAGTAGGGCAATAAATGCACAGAATATTTTCCACTCCCCTACAGGAACCATAATGAGCAATTAATGCCCATCATCATCTTCCAGAAGATCTTCATCCAGCAGAGCGTTCCCATTGTCCTGTTCTCTAACTGCAAACTCGATCAACCGGGCCAATACCGCATCAACCTCCTGAACTGAAATTGGTGGAATATGGTTGAGCTGAAATTCCAAGACCACTACCGTTTGTCCGTGCCGAGTGTAAGACTTCCTCCATGCCACCAAGGCGTCCTGGGTATTCTGAATTATACTGGAGAAAGTGGAGACATTCTCAAAGTCATCCTGGACAAGCGACCTCACAGCTGAGAAGAATGGAGCCAATTTGTCTCTCAAGCTATCAACAGTTATTTCCTCTGGAGCCAGCCTCCTAACAAATATGGCCTCTAGTGTATTAAGAACTCCCTCCAAGATGTTACCCATTGCCTTCTTGGTTCTGGCCGAATCTGCCCTTGCTGCATCATGAAACCCACGACCTGTGACCACCGAGGAGTACCAACTGGTGAAGTCATACCTGTCACCTTCCTGAATTACACCTCCACCCACCAAAGTTTGTAGAGGTATATGCATCAAAGCCCCTAGATGAAGAACAATCTTCGTTTGATAGATGCGGGTATCGCCCCAGGCTTGATCCACCATATCTATGCACGCCAAAACATTTGAGGCCTGCTGATAAGCATTGGCGAGGTCCTCCATGAATTTCCCTGTCTCAGCACGAACATGGCTAACCCACTTGTCTGCTTCCGTTTCCATCTTCTTTATATCTTCTAAGCCAATAACTGATTCCCTCGGAAGCTCTGGTGGGAGTTCTACTGCTGGGTTTGCCTGCTCTCCTGGACGTGCTAGACTCTGCACATATCCTATCAAGGTTTTGTGCTCCTTCTTCAATTTCTTATACTTCCCCTTCGTGCGGAGCAACTGGTCCCTCAGCGCCTGATAGGAGTTATCGAACTCCTCAACAATTTGGGCTCCCGTAGGACGACCCAATTCTACAGTGGTGATCACGTAATTTTCAGGACTCTCGGCTCGATCACACTCCTCCCTTGGGACAACAACCTGAAGCGTGTGAGAGCCTGACTCATCAGTTGAGATCTTTGAGAACTTCTTGGCTCTCTTCTTCTCTGGCGGCGCACTAATTCTTCTGAGGAACTCCTCCATCTCGACAGCCGGATCCATATCATCCTCGGGGTCTCTTCTCATTCTATCTAAAAGCCAATCTGGCACTGTCTGCTGTGGATTGCAAATGACGAGGGGGTGCTCTTCTGTTGCCTCCACCTCGTGTACTTCTTCTCTTTTTGCACTGTTCTATTCGGGTTCATCATCTTCCACGAGCTGCGTATCTCCTGACCCTTGGGTCCCCTATTCTGTGTTTTCCTCTTCCTCTAATGTCATGTCCAACATTTGCTGGAAACGGGTGTCGGCAACTGTTTCCTCTTCTTCCTCTTGTCGGCCAGCCCTGGATGCACTAACACTTATACTATCTGATTCTCGGATGTTGGGCTGATCCACCTCCTCAAGTTCCCGCTCTTCACCCAATCCTGCCCTCTGATCAACAAATAATGAAATCACTCTCAAACTCGAAGATTGAGTTTGTGAGTGCATAGGTGATGCTTGTTCCATCCTCAACGGTATCGGCTGGGTTGGTACTTCTGCTTGTGCTTCTGGTGCTTGAGCAACTTGTTTTCCCCTTTTCACCGATAGCGGCCTTTGGTCACCCATCAAGTCATAAGTAGGGGCGATTGATTTGCTCTTAAGTTTGCATACATGTCTATCGACCCAAGCCTTTGTGAAAGTCAACACCGGAATAGAGAGCGTGTCCAAGTCCATGATTTCTGGCTCGGACCAATCAGGTGGTTGGACCAGAGTATCCCTGACTGAATCATAGTCAGGCTGTATAACGTTGACATCTTCTTCCACCTGGTCGGGAACTGGAATGATCTCACATTCTGTGATCAACTTGAGGGGAAGCCTAGAAAACATCCTTTTCCTTATTTCAACCTCATCAACAGCATTTGCCCAAAAGTACTCAACGTTCTGTATCATTCGGATGTTTCTGTAAGGATCGAAATCCTGCTTGCCTGTGTGATACGATAGATGATAGAATTGCAGCTCATCCTCTGCCTCTCGAGCTGCCTGCAAGGAGGGACACACCTTAGTGGAATTCCCCATGGCAATAGGGAAGTCAAGTCCTCCCTTCTTTTTCTTCTTCTGAATCTTATCATAGGCAATCAATTGCCTAGATACTTCAAGCATTACTATGTGATCGGTGGGGTACCTCGGTAGCCGGTATGGATACGAAGTGAACCCCTGCAGCCTACTGTAAGTGAATTTTGGGAATTGGATGAGCCAATATTTGTATTCCTCTATCAATGCCTATGCCTCTTTGGATATTCTTTGCTGCGTTCTCTGCTGAAGGGTCCTCGTGATGTGCATTGTGAATGCATCATTAGCTCGCTTGTAACTGGCAGGGTTAGTTAGATGTAACTGCGTGCAAGCCTCATGGATTTTGAACTGGTCAGGGGCACTGCCAATCGGTTCCTTGTATGTAATCCCTCGGTACTTGGTCATTCTTGCTAGCATATATATCACATACGAGCTCA
>CM021109.1:447633154-447826102 GCA_007115665.2 Sequoiadendron giganteum | reverse complement strand
TTTTTCAAGCACCAAGTTATAGTCCATAGTAACGAGACTCGGACTCGGCTCAAACTCGGCTAGGGTGACTCGGGGACTCGGGACTTGGACTCGGTGCAGACTCGACAAAATGAAAAAAAGTTGAAAAAACCTAGAAATTTAGAGATTTTTAAGGATTTAAAACTTGTTTCAAGCACCCTTTATTGAATACAACACAAATAAAAGAAAATTTGATCACATACACAAGTATACAACGATCACATAAGTATAAAGTACACAAATTGTAGCTGCATTGCTGAAGGAAATAGCATACTTAGATATATAAATTATAAAACTAGTCAAATGTATACAAAAGTCATGGAATATGAAATCCATAACATCAAATGTTCCATACAAATATGAAATATCAAAACAATAGCTATGACTCTATGACTCTATGGCATAGTGGAGCCAACATCCTTCCTACGAAGGCATCTAAGGCTCCTGGATGATGTTGCAGCTGCAGCCATAGTCTCTGCCTCTGTCTGACTCTCCATGCCACTCTCACCAACAGCAACTATGTCTCCTCGTGCTCTAGCCTCCTCCTCAGCCATGGCTACAACCTCAGCCTCTCTCTCTGCTTGGTCCACCCAATCAAGGTCCTCATCACTAAAGACCGCATCTGTAGCCTTAGTGGTCCACTCAGACTGTGGATCAACCTCATCTAGATTGATCGAGGTGTTGTCGTGGTCAAAAAGCTTCCTGTATCTGAGTCGAAGGTTGTAATGAACATAGACCAAGTCATTCATCTTCTCCACTGTCAATCTATTGCACTTCTTGGAGTGTATGTGCTCAAACATACTCCAATTGCGCTCACAACCAGATGAACTGCATGGCTGGCTCAATAGACGAATGGCAATATTTTGCAGGTTCCGTGTATCAGAACCAAACAACCTCCACCAACTATCTGAGATGAGAAAAAGAAACAAAATCAATCTCATTTCAAGTTTCAAGTTCAACATTTAATAATAAAATACAATATAAAAAGATGATAATTATGCCCTTAAATATATTTTTACTTGGTAGTAATGTTGTCCTACTGTCTTCGCTCATTTGACGTGCAAAGAAGTCTCCTTGTGCCTTAGTGAAGGCATCTATCTTCTGCACTATCTGTGTAGTAACAACGGGCAACATCCGCTCTATCGTCGAGTAGAGCCCACTAAGAATTTCTCTATCTCCATGGATATCATGGCGGAATTGGAAGGCCTGATTTAAGAAACATGCGGTTGCATGGATGGGCCTATGAAGTTGGTTTTTCCATCTCCTATCAATGATCTCCCAAATGGGACGATACTTCTCCTCAACTCCACCATCGACTGATCTAATGGCCTCTTTGGCCCTATCCATGCCCTCATATATGTAGCCTAGTGCGGGCTTCTCCCCATCTGCAACTCGTAGGAGAACTAGCAAGGGCTCAATAAACTGCAAAGTGCAAACATGTTTCACAAATAAATGTGAATGAAAATAAACAAATAAAAGATATGATTAAAAATTAAAACAGAATAAAGAATTAAATTTTACCTTCACAATCTCCTCCCCTGGTGTCCAAAACCCTTGCTCATCAAAAATGCAATCAGCCACACCAATCCCTGCAGTGCTTGTAGAAAACGATGAGGAAGACCACTCCTCACCAACAAACATGCGCCTTAAAGCTGCCTTTGACCAAATCAAGGATTGCAATGTGATAAAATTAGTTGCAAACCTAGTCATGCCAGGACGAGACGACTCCCTCAACCCCGTGTATTGCCTCATAAGGTTAAGCACCCATGTGTGATTGTATATAAATTTGCAAATGTCTCTTGTTGCATCCACACATGTTTTGATCCATGGGAGCTTGCCAAGATCCTCCATCATGAGGTCAATGCAATGGGCGGCACATGGAGTCCAAAATATAGTAGGGTGCCTCTCCATCAATAATCTACCAACAACAACATAATTTGCTGCATTATCTGTCACTACTTGCACTACATTCTCTTCCCCCACATCAGCTATCACCTCTTCTATAGCCTCACATAGATATGTGGCATTTTTGAATTGAGCAAAAGCATCAATGGACTTAATGAAAATGGTGTCACTTGAAAGAATAAGCAAAACCAGTTATTCAATAAATTAAAAAACAAAAATCAGCCATATTAATTTATTAATCATTAAATCAAATTCAAATTTCAATGCATTGAGGGAAGTACAATTACCTCCGGAGGACACTAGAAAATTAAGTAGTGTCCTATTTCTCCTATCGGTCCAACCATCAGTCATGATGGTGCAACCAATCCTCCTCCATTGCACACGCTGCTCCTCTAAATGTGCTTTCATATCTGCCACTTTTTGAGTCAAAAGTGGGCCCTTTAATTCATCTTCAGAAGGGGCTTTGAACCCCGACCCACATATGGTTATGGCATCAACCATGTTTTGCCAAAAAGGTGACCTGAAACATGTCATAAATAAATTAATAAGTTACTTACATAAGTATTGTAAAATGAAAAGTTTTAAGATTTTAACTGCACTAAATTTGAATTCGATAATGAGATACATCTAGATTCTAAAATAATAAATTTTAAAACAATTAAACAAAAAAGAATTACTTGGCTACATGGAAGGGAATGGTGCAGTAGTACCAAAAGTCTGCAATTGTCTTTTTTGCTGCATCATGTGCGTCCTTGTTCCAACCCATGCTCTCAAGCGACAGTTGGGAACCAGGAGTAGTGCGTGGTACAAAATATGAGTCCACCCTAGATTTACGAACTCTAGGGCCAATGCTAATACTACCACTACCACTAGGAGTACTAGTGCCACCAGCAGTAGGAGTATGCACAGGGATAGCTGGTGCAGAAGCAGTACCACTAGCACAAGCATGAGCGCTAGGACGGTATGGAGGCATGGAAGAAGCATCTCCAACAGCACCAAGTCCCTGTCCAACTGTAAACTCACCGATTCATGCTTCTGTCTTTTTTTCATTTCTATTTGCAATTCAAAAGTTTCTAATTGCACCTACACTTCACGAATAGCCTCAGGAGGTGCTATAGGGCAGCCCATTGCATCATGGATGGGTATGTGTGCAATATGGTATTTTAATCTATTTATGCCTCCATGATATATTGTTTTGCAGTATTTACATTTTGTTTCTCCTTTTTTCATTCCGGGAAAGATTTCAGCATGTTTCCAAGCAGGGTCTTTTCTGCCTGGGGTTTGAGACATTGTGAAAATAATAATATGTTTTGATTTGCAAATGAATGTGGCTGCAATAACAAGTAGGGTTTATAAAATTATTTATATTGCAAGTAGGGTTTGTAAAAAAAAAATGCAAACTAAAAAAAACAATGATTTTTCAAATTACAATGAATTATTTGTTAAAAAAACACAAAAAAAAAACAATAAAAATCAAACTTACCTCTTATATTTGGCTTGGAATGCAATGCAAACTCCTCCCAATCACTGGTAATAAGCTCTCAATGCACCTCCTTGCTGGTATGAAGCTTCCCAAATGATATATGGCCCTGTATTTGTCTTCAACAGCTTGCTGGTTGCCCTCTCTTGTCCTCCTATTTTTCTTCACAACTCTCTCTTCTCCTCCTATTTTGCAAAATGAATGAAATGAGGTTGCTTTTAGGGTTGGGGAGATAATATAAGGCAAAAAAAAAAAAACTTAAAAGCCAATTTTTTGATTTTTTGATGACTTATTATGCTGCTGTCGCTGGCCGCGTCCAGGGCTCGGGACTCTCCGGGAAGCGGCGAGTCCGGCGAGTTCGGCCAGGACTCGGTAAGACTCGGCCGCACCCGGGTCCGGGCTCCTAGGACCCGGCCAGGGATGCTCGGCTTGGGACTCGCCGAGTTTGGGCGAGTCCCGTAACTATGGCTCTAAGACTTGTATTGACCCCCCTCTTATAGCCGTCGATACTTGGATGTGCCTCTTCATTCATTCGTTGCATCTTTTGCTGGGAATCGATCTCAATATGGGTCGTCCTCTTTTGATTGGTCTTAGCAATGTTTGATTTGTTTGTTTTAGTTAAGTGCCTTAGGTTAGTAGTCGCTGGGTATTAATGGTCTTTGTTTGATGTTTTATATATTTTATTTCATTTCTTTATCATATTTTATATTTATATGGTTTTTATGTATTAACATTATAGTAGATAATATTATTACTATATCATTGTACATGTTATAGATGATCATGTTTGAGATAATAGTGATTAATTTATTAATAATATAATTATAATATAATTTATGATGATTATAATTATATTAAATTGTAATTACTCATACTTGGATTTTGATATTTATTTGAATTTGATATATTTGATATTACAATCTCAGGGACATGACAAAAACCAAATTCCCCACCCTCAAAATTGTGCTCAACCCTATGCCTATCTGCATAGGTCTTCTGCTGACTTTTTGCCACCTATAGTTCTCCTTAAGAGCCTTAAGAATATCTTGGCTCTCCTGCATCCAATCCTTGGGTTTGGGAGCCTTACTATCCCCAAAAGCCAAATCTAGATATGATGGTGCATCATAACCATATAATGCATGGAAGGTGTCATACCAATAGACATATGGAAAGTGGTGTTGTAGCAATGCTCCCCCAAATGCAACCACTTTATCCATGCCTTCTACTGTTCCGAGACATAATTACTCAGATACCCCTCAACCCACTCATTCACTATCTCAATCTAGCCATCTGTTTGAGGGTGGTAACTTGTACTCGGAGTCAACTTGGTACCTGCCAATTTGAACAACTCTTGCCAAAATGCACTAAGGAACTTGCTATCCCAGTCATTTACGATGTACTTCGACAACTCTTGTAGTTTAAAAACTTCTGAAGAACAACTCTGCCACTTGCGGTGCCTTGTACTCTGAAGAAGTATCAAAGAAGTGAGTGAATTTCATCAATTGATCTACCACAACATAGATGTAGACCCTACCATGAACCTTCGGTAGATCCGTAATGAAATCTGTTATCCTCAATTTTGAATTCTCAAAATTGGACAACCCATATGAAATTTTGCCTAAAGTTTTTCCCCTTGTTTTGTCCAATTTCAGGATTTTTGATCACCATTGCAAGTAGGGATCTTTTTGTGTCAAGGGATGCTTTACGAGGTGAAAAATCTCTGTTTCAAAAATGGAAATTATTCCTTGGGTCATTTTGAATCTTTGCTCCAAATTTCATCGCATTCCGACTTCATTTGCCTTGTCTTTGAGTCAAAATTGGGTTTTTGAGTTGTCATTGCAAGTGGGAGGATTTTGATCTTCATTGCAAGTAAAAATACAAGTCACTTTTTACTTGCACTTGTAATACATGTCTAAAAGTCCTATTACTTTTCATGTTTTTGTGCTTTTAAATCATTTTGGGTTTTACCATTGCAAGTGCAAGTTACTTTTTGTTTTTGAGTTAACTTGTAATGGGCTTCATGAAACCTGATTGCACTTTATATCTTTTTAAGTGACTTATTAGTCATTTCGGGTTTCTCAACCTCCATTGCAAGTGCAAGTTAACATGTCTTTTTATGTTGTTTTTATTACTTGCAATGAGATTTTAAAAACCCGATTTCACTTTTACATGTAAAAGTAATTTGTAATGGATCATTAGAAATTCGATTTGCTTGAAATAGAGTTTTACATAGCATTTTAAACTTATAAAATCATTTTTCCACATTGCAAGTCTTATCATTTTTCCTTCCCATACTTGTAAAGTTTACTTGTAATAATGTTTTTCCACATTGCAAGTAAGTCACCTTTCACTTGCACTTGTAGTCAGCCTTCCAAAACCCGAAATTGAGCTTTGGCCCCACTTTTGCAGCCTCTTTGTCTTATTCTCGTTAAGTCTTGTTTGCACACATGACCTAACAAATCAATAATATAAGGCATGGGCCTTATTTTTCAAGCAAATTCCAAGGCTGGAGAATGATACAAAGAAAGAACAACAACATGACGAAGCCACATAAGGAGTTGAATAAGTGACATGATTGAGCATAGAATGCTTTCAAGATAGAGATGGAAGGATTTTCAAACAGCAGCATGAAGACCCAATCAAGGATGATGTAGTTCAAGTCGTGTCTTCAGACGCTTAAAATAGTTTCAATTGTGTACTTGTAATTTAGTTTTGACAAATTACATGTAAAATGGAAAAATGGAATTACATGTGATAGTATCACTTGCAAAGTTGTAACTTGTAATTACATTACAAGTCAAATTACAATAGGACTTGTAATGTTGAATAAGTCAACTGCAGTTAGTTAGTGGTTGAGAGAATTTCTCAAGTTTGTTGGGATCCTCCCACCTTTTTCTCAAGGCTTCTCTCTTATAAATACTTGAGGGGGTCTATTGTGATATCTATCTTTTGGTTTTGGCAATGCAACAAAACTTTGCCAGTTTGTATGTGCACTCTAAGACTTTGAGCTTAGATGTAAATCAGATTACAGTCAATTAAAAGAGGCAAATTGCTTTTAAATTTTGTGTTGATTCAAGGTGTTATGTGACGACATTTTCTGCATATTGATTATGAGTTTTGTGGTGTTATACAAGAGGGATTCAAGCTCAATTTTGCAGACTTTGAACTACTTAGTGCGTTTGGAGTTTTAGATTGGTTATTAGATTTGATATTGCAGACTTTGAGTTGTTTGTTACGTTTGAAGCTATTGTAGAATGCTCAAGCAAAGGGGGTAACTTGCAGACTTTGTGTTGCTTTTATTTTCTATGTTTGTACATAAAAAGTGCATCATGTAGTTAAACATTGAGCTGCTACATACTGTATTTGGTTACCAAAAAATCATCTAAAAAAGTTGATAGGAGAGTAAGTTGTCAAAGACTTTGTGCTTTCAATTTGTTTTCCCATCCTGGAGGAGCAACAGAGAACTTTGTGCCTTTATGGAAACTTTGCTTCTTTATTTGTTTACTTCATTAATCATTTATGCTTTCAGCTGTGATTCTTTTTTGAAATAAGATAAAAAAATAAGCATCTTTTCTGAAAAAAGAGAACAAGTCAGAGTTTCATCCAGATTTAGAATAGATTTATAGTTAGAGTTTATTTCTGAATTGTTCATTTTCAAAGGGAGCCTTCCCTTTGAAAATAAGAGAGTTTATCTCACACACTATGGCTGAAATCCATAGATATGCTCTCCCACTTCTGCTTAGAAATGGGTAATGGTTGCAACAACCTTGCTGGATGGGTATGCTTTGACTTGTTCTATTGACAAGTCACACACTCCCTCACATACCACAATACATCATCCTAGAGGCCCTTCCAAGAGAACCTCTCTCTAACCTATCGGTATGTTTTGAAATACCACTGATGCCTTGCCAATGGAGTGTCATGTGAAGCTCTCATAATTTTCTCTTTGAGCTTGGATTCTGGCACTAAATATATCTTGTCCTTGTAGAAGATGGTGTCATCCACTACCCTGTAACGATCATCCTAGACCTATCTGTTGACATGTGTTTTATGACTACACCAACACAGAATAAAAATGCCCAACGGTCATTCTATTCTCTCTTGATCAAAGTATTCCGCATGCTAAGATTGCGTGAAAGTTCATGCGTTCAACTCCAAGGTTCCTTTTATTACGAATAGACTCAGTTGGCTAATGTGAATATGCTGGGTATTCAAGGGGACTTACGTAGTTGTTCGATTTTGTGAAGCAGTTAAGACATGAATGATTTGACAATATTGCTCTGACTCCTAAATTAACCGGGAAATACTGAATTTAAAGGGATAGGGATAGGAATTCTACAATCTACTTCTAAAAGGTGGAATGTGAGGATTAGTTTCAACAACCTTCAAACCAAACTTTGTTTCGCCTCCCCGTCGGACAACTTTGACAAAGTAGGTGCAATATTCAAAGGATAAATAAGATATTCAAATTATGATTCAACATGTGCACCCCACCACAACGATGCAAATGAACACATACAAATCACAATCGAAGTTAGGTTCCGAAATTCCAGTTGACCACGCAGGGCGGACTTACCATCAGCAAGTCCGCTAGTGGTATGGATAAAGGAAGACTTGTCCAAACTCAACACCACATTCCACAATTAACGACTACTTGCATGAATTAAAAGTCTATTTTACTCTATCTATCTTGAATTGGAAAGATGAAATGGCCTTGCTAGCTACTCATAACAAAAGAAGAAATCACCAAGCAATGAAACTCTTTGTATTATGAAAAGTGTTCACAACAACCGTTTACAAAACTTTCAAAGGAAAGTTTTCTTCCCTCCTCAATCTAAGCTAACTTCTAAGCTAAATGCTATATGCCTTCTACTCTCTAGCTCTGATTCAACTCTGATTCAATTCTAATTCTAATCTATTACAAATGAGGGGGGATGCCCCTTTTATAGTTAGCCCATTTCAGTGGACGACTTAGATTCAATTACAATAAAGGGCTAAGATTGAGCCACCTATGCCCTAATTAGGGTTTTTGCCCTAAAAACCGTCACAGATAGGAGTAGGGCAATAAATGCACAGAATATTTTCCACTCCCCTACAGGAACCATAATGAGCAATTAATGCCCATCATCATCTTCCAGAAGATCTTCATCCAGCAGAGCGTTCCCATTGTCCTGTTCTCTAACTGCAAACTCGATCAACCGGGCCAATACCGCATCAACCTCCTGAACTGAAATTGGTGGAATATGGTTGAGCTGAAATTCCAAGACCACTACCGTTTGTCCGTGCCGAGTGTAAGACTTCCTCCATGCCACCAAGGCGTCCTGGGTATTCTGAATTATACTGGAGAAAGTGGAGACATTCTCAAAGTCATCCTGGACAAGCGACCTCACAGCTGAGAAGAATGGAGCCAATTTGTCTCTCAAGCTATCAACAGTTATTTCCTCTGGAGCCAGCCTCCTAACAAATATGGCCTCTAGTGTATTAAGAACTCCCTCCAAGATGTTACCCATTGCCTTCTTGGTTCTGGCCGAATCTGCCCTTGCTGCATCATGAAACCCACGACCTGTGACCACCGAGGAGTACCAACTGGTGAAGTCATACCTGTCACCTTCCTGAATTACACCTCCACCCACCAAAGTTTGTAGAGGTATATGCATCAAAGCCCCTAGATGAAGAACAATCTTCGTTTGATAGATGCGGGTATCGCCCCAGGCTTGATCCACCATATCTATGCACGCCAAAACATTTGAGGCCTGCTGATAAGCATTGGCGAGGTCCTCCATGAATTTCCCTGTCTCAGCACGAACATGGCTAACCCACTTGTCTGCTTCCGTTTCCATCTTCTTTATATCTTCTAAGCCAATAACTGATTCCCTCGGAAGCTCTGGTGGGAGTTCTACTGCTGGGTTTGCCTGCTCTCCTGGACGTGCTAGACTCTGCACATATCCTATCAAGGTTTTGTGCTCCTTCTTCAATTTCTTATACTTCCCCTTCGTGCGGAGCAACTGGTCCCTCAGCGCCTGATAGGAGTTATCGAACTCCTCAACAATTTGGGCTCCCGTAGGACGACCCAATTCTACAGTGGTGATCACGTAATTTTCAGGACTCTCGGCTCGATCACACTCCTCCCTTGGGACAACAACCTGAAGCGTGTGAGAGCCTGACTCATCAGTTGAGATCTTTGAGAACTTCTTGGCTCTCTTCTTCTCTGGCGGCGCACTAATTCTTCTGAGGAACTCCTCCATCTCGACAGCCGGATCCATATCATCCTCGGGGTCTCTTCTCATTCTATCTAAAAGCCAATCTGGCACTGTCTGCTGTGGATTGCAAATGACGAGGGGGTGCTCTTCTGTTGCCTCCACCTCGTGTACTTCTTCTCTTTTTGCACTGTTCTATTCGGGTTCATCATCTTCCACGAGCTGCGTATCTCCTGACCCTTGGGTCCCCTATTCTGTGTTTTCCTCTTCCTCTAATGTCATGTCCAACATTTGCTGGAAACGGGTGTCGGCAACTGTTTCCTCTTCTTCCTCTTGTCGGCCAGCCCTGGATGCACTAACACTTATACTATCTGATTCTCGGATGTTGGGCTGATCCACCTCCTCAAGTTCCCGCTCTTCACCCAATCCTGCCCTCTGATCAACAAATAATGAAATCACTCTCAAACTCGAAGATTGAGTTTGTGAGTGCATAGGTGATGCTTGTTCCATCCTCAACGGTATCGGCTGGGTTGGTACTTCTGCTTGTGCTTCTGGTGCTTGAGCAACTTGTTTTCCCCTTTTCACCGATAGCGGCCTTTGGTCACCCATCAAGTCATAAGTAGGGGCGATTGATTTGCTCTTAAGTTTGCATACATGTCTATCGACCCAAGCCTTTGTGAAAGTCAACACCGGAATAGAGAGCGTGTCCAAGTCCATGATTTCTGGCTCGGACCAATCAGGTGGTTGGACCAGAGTATCCCTGACTGAATCATAGTCAGGCTGTATAACGTTGACATCTTCTTCCACCTGGTCGGGAACTGGAATGATCTCACATTCTGTGATCAACTTGAGGGGAAGCCTAGAAAACATCCTTTTCCTTATTTCAACCTCATCAACAGCATTTGCCCAAAAGTACTCAACGTTCTGTATCATTCGGATGTTTCTGTAAGGATCGAAATCCTGCTTGCCTGTGTGATACGATAGATGATAGAATTGCAGCTCATCCTCTGCCTCTCGAGCTGCCTGCAAGGAGGGACACACCTTAGTGGAATTCCCCATGGCAATAGGGAAGTCAAGTCCTCCCTTCTTTTTCTTCTTCTGAATCTTATCATAGGCAATCAATTGCCTAGATACTTCAAGCATTACTATGTGATCGGTGGGGTACCTCGGTAGCCGGTATGGATACGAAGTGAACCCCTGCAGCCTACTGTAAGTGAATTTTGGGAATTGGATGAGCCAATATTTGTATTCCTCTATCAATGCCTATGCCTCTTTGGATATTCTTTGCTGCGTTCTCTGCTGAAGGGTCCTCGTGATGTGCATTGTGAATGCATCATTAGCTCGCTTGTAACTGGCAGGGTTAGTTAGATGTAACTGCGTGCAAGCCTCATGGATTTTGAACTGGTCAGGGGCACTGCCAATCGGTTCCTTGTATGTAATCCCTCGGTACTTGGTCATTCTTGCTAGCATATATATCACATACGAGCTCATGTAAAAGGTTTTCGTCCTCCTCAGGCTCCTGAACTGTTCATCTATTTTATCACTAATCATTCTTGCCCAGTCAACACACTCCTTTCCCTCCAAGATGATCTCGATGAAGTAGAACATCCAAGGCTCGAAGAAGTAGGCCTGTGCACTCCCATTTATTCGGCTCAACATCATCATCAAGTCGTAGTGTTCCTGTTTCACATCTTTGGCAATTATTTGCTTTGGGAGTTTAGTGCAAGGTGGCTTTGGCTTCTGCATCCAGACTCTGTTGATGATCGCAGCAACCCTCTCGAAGGAGGTGGAGTACATTTTATCCGCCCTCTCCTTTGATCTGTACAGCATCTTTTCGGAAGTAGGAATCCCAAATGCCTCTCCGATGGCATCTGGCGTGAAGTTGGCAAGCAATTTGCCATCCGGAGAGACAATGATTCTACGCTCCGGCTTGTAGTAGTTTGCACACTCCATGATTAGCTTCGGGCACTCAATTGCTGGTGGAAAACCAGCGGCTGCATAGATCCCACTTTTCATGATGTGGTGTGCCGTGACTGACGATTGATGACCTCCCAGCCCTTACATCCTTGATTTGAGCGCATTTAGATGAAATGACCCGAGGTTGGTGTCATTTAATCCCACCAACTTTGAAGCGATTGCTGACTTCGGGAGAAATGGCTTGGCGAGTCTTTTGATCATTGCCTGTCGAGATGAGCTTGCTTTGCCCGCTTCGGTATTTGCAGCTCTGCCTGCAGCTTTGCTTGTTCCTGCAACATCCTTTGCTCCAGCCATCTGCAAGAATAAAATAGAATAATAATAAGTTAGTTTGCAGATTTTTAATAAAATAAAATAGCTTTCGAGACGGTTGCGGATATGGAGTTAGCTTTGAAAATGAAATTCTTCAGCATAATTTTCTAACTCCAAACCTCAAACTGTATAACAACTCTAAGCTTAAAAAGCTTTCAGCAACTTGGCCTCCGACTGGCGAGGAAAATTTGTAGCAAACTAACAACTTTCAGCAACTCAACAATTTTTTCAGCACAAAATAAATTAAATCTTTTGCTTCAATTTCTATCAACCTTCAACTTTCAACTTCAGCAACTTGAAGAATGAAGAGATCACTGCCAGTGTGGAAATTCGAATTTCTTCTCAACTCCAACAGCAACTAGCTTTCAGTAGCTTGAATAAATAAAATCTGCAGCAACCTCAAAACTTTTCTGCAACTTGAAAAATAAATTCTCCAGCAACCCAGAATACAATTTCGAAAATTGCAGCAACACACTCTCAGCTCTTTGAAAGAGTCTCAGCAACTTGGAAATAAAATTCCTCTAGCAACTTCGTACTTAGAAAATAAGAACTCAGGCTCAATCTCAGCAACCTCAAAAAGACTTCAACTTCTCACAAAATTCTTCACTTCAGCAATTCCAAGCTCTTCGAAACGTGTGAAGAAATGAAAGAAATGAAGTTGTTTAAATAACTCTTCGTGAAGAATCCTGCTGAGTAGTGCTGGGGCTATTTTTGACACCTTCATTAATTCACCACCTCTTCACTCGGCATCTTCTAATTTAGGCGCAGTAGTGGGCTAGTCGTCAGCCAGTCATTATGGCAATTGCCATTAATGAGGATTCTTTCCTTGTAAAAATTCGAATTTTTCCTCTATTCTGCCAGTTAACTCTTGGTGATTTAAACAACTTGCGAGAAAATCACTTGACTTGATTGAAAATTCCATTTTGAAATACTCGTAGTGTTCAATTAAATTTGATTCGAAAAAATCATGGGAGTTGCAAATTTATTTCCAATCTGTTAAAATGTCTGTCATTTAAATCATCAATTTCATGAAATTTGCCTTAGACATTTTAAATTTTCTCTCTTTAAAATATTCAACTCCGGGCGATTTAAAATCACTTGTCTGCTCGAAATAATTCATCCTTTGAGATTTAATTTCCGTTAGGAAAATAATCTAGGCAAAACGAATTTCCTCTGAAAATATTAAAATTTCCCTTAGGAAATTAATTTTTTTAACTCCGTCAATCCATGGGTGTATTATAAATGGGTTCACTTAATTTTCCACTTGACCCATGGAAAATATTCATCAATTGTTTCCGCCTTGAGGATAAAATTTCATCACTTCGCTTGCTTCATTTAAATGTCTTTGAAGAATTAAAATTCATTCAAGGGGGCATTTTTCCTTAGTGAAATTTGTTTCACTTAGAAAATATTTCTAACACTTTCTCCTTTGGCATATTTCCTTTAGTGAAATATTTGCCTTTATGCCTTAGGAATAAAATCACTCTTATCTTGGCGTATTTCTTCCTCATTTGATTTTGAATTTCCATGTTCTTATCACTTCAGCTTAGGCGCATTCAGTTGCTGGAGATGGGCGCATTTAACATAGCCCACTTTCAATTCGCCATGCCTTGGTATATTTTTCATCTCCTTGTTTCAACTAGGCGCATTTAGGCATGTCCACTTTGTTTCTAACACCTCCACTTCATTTCCAGCTTTAGGGCGCATATTGCCATGGCTACTTTCATTCTCATACTTAGGCATTTTTAGCCTTCCCATTGCCTTGGGCGCATTTACCATGGTAAGCTTCAAGTTGAGGGTGCAAATGGGGGTGGCTGCTTTTGTTTTTGCCTTAGAATATTTTCTAAGTCACTTCACAAGGTTGGGCGCATTTACCATGGGCTACTTCCATTTGAACACTTAGAAACTTTTTGACTTGCTTTCTCTACTTCAAGGTGGGCGCATTTAGCTAGGCGAGCTTTCAATTCCAATGACTTAGAAATTTTGAAGGGTCTTCACTTTACCTTGGGCGCAAATCAACCCATGGGATTTCCTTTCGTGCCTTAGAAATATTTTGAAGACTTCCTTCCTAAGGTGGGCGCATTTTACCCATTGAACTTTTAATTTAATGCCTTAGGAAATCTCTACACACTCTCCAAGGGCGCATTTGGGTGCCTCTTCTTTCATTTGTGGGCGCAAAAGAGAGGGTGAGCTTTCAATTTCATACTTAGCCGCTTTTTCACCTAACCTCTTCTTCCTTGGGCGCATATTAGGGGTCTTACTTTCATTTTTGCCTTAGGCATTCTTCTTAAATTACAACCCTTGCTGGGCGCATTTCACATGGCCCACTTTTAATTTCATCATGGGCGCATATTGGGTATCAAGGTTTTGTTTCATGCCTTAGAAATTTTACTAGCACCCCTTTCTTGTGATGGGCGCATTTCGATGGAGGAGCTTTCACATGAGGGCACATTTTCACTAGCATGCTTTTATTTCCTTCCAACGCCTTAGTTTATTTTGGAAACTCCATCATCCTGAGGGCGCATTTAGCTCTTCATACCTTTATTTTGTGACTTAGGCAATTTTCGAAGTCTTCTTGCTTCATGTGAGGGCGCATTTAGCATAGTGAGGTTTCATGTGAGGGCGCAAATTGCCATGTCCACTTTTATTTCATGGGTGCATTTCATAAGGTCTACTTCCATCTTCATGCCTTAGATGTTTTAAGGGACTCGTCAAGGTGGGCGCATTTGCTAAGGTGAACTTTGATTTTTTTTTTTGTAGTTAGAAAATTTTCAAGTTTGATTCCTTGAGGTGGGCGCCTTTTTGAGCTCTTGCTTTTATTTTCCCACACTTAGAAATTTTCCATGCCTCTGCTTGCCCTTGCTTTTGCATTCTATTTTTAGCAAGTTGTGCTATTTTTAGCAGGTCCCTTAATTTTCAACTTTTACAGCTCCGTTTTGCCTGAAAATTTCACCATCTGATCTTCTTTGCCTTGTGAACCTGTTTTGAGAGTTCTCTGCCCTGACCTGCTATTTATAGCCACTTGCTATTTATAGTAAGTTCTTGACTTTCTGACTTCAGTAGCTCCGTTTGACTTGAAACTTGCCATGCCTGATCCTGATGACTTTAGTGCCCTGTTCACACCTACTTCTGGCGCAGACCCGCTATTTATAGCCATGAAATGACTTACTAAAAATAGTAAGTTCTCCGATTTCGTTCAAATTTTGCCAGCAGGTGCCTTGAAGTATGCTGATGTCGTGGGGTACTTCATTCTACCAATTTCTGGATTCTACCCCCTATAAAAGTGGAAACCCTAATTTGACTTGCATGTATCCCGAATTGTCTCTGTTTGACTTTGTTTCTTCTGCATGTCGCTTTGTATGCTGAACTGAAGTGTCGGGTGGTTGGAGTGAAACTGCTATTTATAGTAGGTGTCTAGAAAGTGACCAATCCGTTGCTGGATGATTTTGCATGTCATATTGCTCGTGGGATCTCAAGAAACCCAGAAAAACCCAGAAAACTGGTCTGCATGCAGGCATCGGCTAAAAATAGTAAGTCCTCGAAACTTGATCTTCTCCGCTTGCATGTCACATTGTTGCGAAGCTCTCGAAAAACCCAGAAGGAATATCCAAACATGCGTTAGAGAACTCTGCATGCAAACCCTAAAAATAGCCTCTGAAGGTTGAACTCTGAAAGTGATTGTCTCGGTTTGCATGTTATATCGTTGCGAAGGTTTCGAGAAACCCAGAAGTAATCTCTAGACATGCATTGAAAAATCACATGTGCAAACCCTGAAAATGGCTCTTGAAGCCTGAACTGCCAAAAATAGCAGGTTGCCTGATCTGGCTCAAAATTTACGTGCAAGTAGCTTGATGTGTTCTGAATGTGTCGAAGCTGACAGAATTCCAAAATCTTGCTGAAACAGTCCCTGATTGAGAACTTACTATAAATAGTAAGTTGTCAGAATTCAATGAAAATTCAATGGGACTTTGCTGGATGTCTTATAATCGCAGTACTAAGCTCATATTTCAATTTGATAACTCAGTTTGACCTTTAAAAGCTTGGATGGCGGGAAACCCTAATTTCACAGACTTGAACAATATTTCTACCTAGGTCAAACGGTGGGACATCCCTGAAAAGACAGAAGGACCAGAGAGAGAGAGACTCAAAGCCAAAAGACCAGAATGGAGCAAAATTTAGGGGGGTCCCCATTTGAATGGGGTGATGTGTGAAAAAGGTCACAACACTATCCATCCATCAACTCACAAGCAAATTTGTTCTTGGAGTACTCCACTAATTGATGAGATTTCCAATCTGCTGAAATCTCAGTAAGAGAACATGCTGCTGGTTTCTTGGAGAGGGCATTTGCAACAATGTTTTTCTTGCCCTTAAGATACTCAATGTAAAAATCGTAGGCCTGTATTTTGCTGACTCACTTTTGCTGCCTCATTTAAATCCTTCTACTCTAGAAAATACTTAAGACTGTTGTGGTTGGCCCTCACCACAAATTTCCTGCCAACTAGGTTTTGCTTGAACTTCGCCAAAGCATGCATAATGGTGAGCATCTCCTTATCATAAATAGAGTACAATCTCTCAGGCTCCCTCAACTTACGACTCTCAAAAGCAATCAGATGCTTGTTTTGCATTAACACTGCTCCTATGCCCTCACTCTATGCATCACATTCCAAAACAAAAGGCTGTGTAAAATCTGGAAGTACCAACACAAGACAACTACTCATCACCTCCTTGATCTTATCAAAATCTCTCTAAGAATCCTCTGACCATTTGAAAGCCCCCTTCTTCATAAGATCTGTCAACGGTGCACCCAACTGTGAGAAATCTTTGACAAAGTGTTTGTAATAACTGCATAACCCAAAGAATCCATGCAACTCTATAAGCAAACTAGGCGGTGGTCGATCAAGAATTGCCTGTATCTTCTCTTGGTGAACATATACCCATGTGCACTGATCACATGGCCCAAGTATAAAATCTCCTTCATACCAAACTCACACTTTGATGCTTTAGGATAGAGAGACCAATCACCCATGATTCCCAATACCTCATCTAACTGTTTTCAAATGGTCATCCCAAGTTTTACTGTATATGAGAAGATCATCAAAGAATACCAACAAATACTTACGCAACTACTTATTGAATATATGGTTCATATAGGACTGGAAGGTGGCAGATGCGTTAGTCAAATTGAAAGGCATGACTAAGAACTCATAGTGCCCTTAATGGCACCTGAAGGCTGTCTTGTGTATGTTCTACTCTTGGACTCTAATCTGATGGTACCCCAATCGAAGATCAATCTTCAAAAAGTACATTACCCCATGCAACTCATCAAGTAGCTCGTAGATCCTGGGTATAGGGTACCTGTTCTTAATCATTTTCTTGTTTAGTGCACGATAATCTACGCACATCCTCATTGCCCCTTCCTTCTTCTTAACCAAGACTATAGAAGAAGCGAATGGGTTGGAGCTAGGTTTGATGTGACCCATGTCTAACAACTCCTTAATTGCCTTCTCTATTTCATCCTTAAATTTCTTAAGATGTCTGTAAGGAGTGGTTATGATGGGCTTAACTCCCTCCATCTCAATGGTGTGCTTGAAACCCCTATCAGGTGGTCTCCCTAGAGGAATCTCCCCAAATACTCTGTCATGCTTACCCATCAATGATTGGATATCCACGTGATAAGGTTGTCTGCTATCTGGAGTCTCCTTGGATGTAATCAAACACTCAGCTGCCCATGCAACATCCCCATGTCTGAAAATGCTCTCCATCCGCTTATTTGACACTGTCTTCGGAGAACCATTAGCCATACTCCTGAGCACAACCTTTTTCCCATCTACTGCCCTAAACTTGAGTGCCATGGTCTAGAAGTTATGTGAATACTTCCCCAATGAATGCAGTCATTGTATGCCCAATATAGCATTTGTATCACCTAGGTTAACCACATAGAAATCATCTGTAACGATGTAGTTGCCCAAAGTAACACCCTGACGAGGAACCCTTTGTGTGCAAGCCATGCTGAATACATTTGCAACCATCTCACTGAATCCCTCAAAATCCTCTGTAGGTATACCCCTCTTAGTCACCAGGGTTGAATCTATGAAATTGTGGGTTGCCCCACTATCAATTAGAACAGTAACACGCTGACACAACTTCAATATATGCCACATAGCTGTACGGTATGGTTAGAAATGCAGCAACGGGTTTGTCCTTGCCCATGTCCACCTGAACTATCACGACTTGCGTAGGAAATGACTTCACAAAGCCGTGCGTCCAAACCCAATGTCTCACGCCATCACCATAGCAAACATTATACACAAAATTTAATGATTTTAACCCCATGCACTGGCTGTAGACAATGATATCAACCAATAAACCCTATGTCCAAGCTTGAGGCACTTATCTTCCATGCTTGGGTAAATAGCTTTCACAGAGAAGTTATGAGTTCAACATTGAGATGGAGTAGCTACAGGAACCCACTAAAGTAGTCGCCTAGATTTGATCTTTGCAGCAATATCCTTCTTTCAAACCCACGAAGCAACCAACAATGCTACTCCTAGATATGGCACCCAAGATACTGATATTAAACCCTCCAAATTGAATGCTCTTCTCAAATGCCGAATGGTAGAATGATATATCAATCTACACCAATTTTGTTTCCGCAGGAGACTCACAAAATTGCAATGAAATCCCAACTGGAAAACTTGTGCGATTTCCCCTTCGAACCAGCTAGGGTGGAATCATTTCACCACCAAAATCGAATGCTGTAGGGTTTCTCTTCCCCAAGAGAGAGAACTTCAAGAAGCTCTCCAAAAGTGAAAGTGAGAAATAAATTACACATAAAGCAAATGAGCTTCCAAAATCTCTTTTATATCTTTCACTTTAATTCCCGCTCAAAATAATTGTAATACTCTACTATTCTACAGTTTAAGAAAGGAATCCAACTACCAGCTTTTGGCTGAAAGAAACTAACTTGTTTTCATGCTAGGGTTTCCTTTGCATTTTGAACGGAAAAAAATACAATTTTAATAAATACATAATATTCAATTTCTCAATTAACTTTAAATTTACAGTTTCAGTTGAAAGGAAACAACTAACTAATTTCATATAACTACAAATACAAAAGAACAACAACTAACTTTTCTTTGCTTTCATAAAGTAAGAGCAATAAATACAACTACAAAATAAACATGCTAAATATTTTAGTAATTTAAAGAGAGAGAATGAGTACAAGAAAATATAGCTTTGATGGCTTCTAGTTGGAATGCTACACATAACTCTTCTGTATCCAAGGGGTAAAGAAATATCATCAAGGGCTTTACCGCCCATCTGAAGAGCTACTGGCCTCTTGTGCTTCTTCAACTGAAGAAACCCGTCCCTTCATGAGGGTAATCAACAAGGATCATATTATCATTATGCCTCTGAGCCTAGTGTTAAGAACCTATACCGCTTGATCGATCCTTCACTATGGGTAATTCCCAACTAGAAAGATCACTCTGACCACGGGTATATCTGGCACTTGGCACTCTCACCCTTGCTCGGCTTTTTAAGTTCTTAATTCAAAAGAAATTTATATTTCAGAGACTAATCTTTTAACACTTGTTTACATTTAGTTAAGATATAGTTTCAGATTTATCATAGGGCACACTCAATTTAATTGTCTTGCAGAACAAAGGTATTTTACTCGACTCCATATTTCAAGAGAAGAGAAGGATGGTATTTCCCACTGTAAAGGAAAGTTATAGTAATTGTCAGCCCTAATAAATTAGACAAAAGAGAATATGAAGGTCTGTCCAGGGTCGGTGAAAGGAAAAGAACATGACGAACCCCTCAGAAAACTCAATGACAGTATAATTCTCAAGCAATTACAGAACAAAAGAAAGATATAACTCTGCCAACGGTAAAAGGTATTACAGTAATTGACCATTTTATAGCTCTCTAGATTGAGGGTATTCAATGATAAGATTCGACATTCCAATACCGTTTCCAAGAATGATTTAAGAGACAAAATGATGCACGACTAAGAGAAATCGAAATTAAGACAAACATGCCTGTTGATCAAGATTTGTAGCTCGAAGGCTCCAACTCTTTTCTCCCAGTGACAGATCAAGGATGATGGAACCACTGAAGATCTTGTTGGTCAGAGGAGAAATCAAAATCGGTTTACTCAGACTCAAAATATTTCCACTAAAACTGGAGATTTGAACAAAAGACCAAGCTCTTTCTCGTTCAGCCCGATGCTAGAATAAACACCAAGAAAGCCCTTCGATTTGAATATTGTCTGAAAAGAGAAAATGAAAAAGAGGAATGGAGATAGCAAACTGAAATGCAGGCATGAAAGATGCGGGTATAGAGTGAGGTTACTAATACCAGAGAATGTCGTTCCAAGATGAGTAATTTTTCAATGCCAATCGGAAATGATGGAAGCCGAACCAGAGCAAAGGAGATGGAAGAAGGATGGAAAAGAGGGAGCCAACAATTAAAAAGAGACTCATTTCGAAACCACCCATTCAAGACTCCAGGATCGCATGACTCCTTCTTGGCCGTTCACCAGAGCACGATGGAAAAAAAATAGCGGGGAAACTACTGCCTTCAAAAACCCCCGACGACTAGCAAATTCCAATTTTAATTAATTTTCCATTTTAAGTCTTTCTTATGTTTTCATATTTAGATCGATGGCATTAGGATTATAGCTATTATTATTAATTTAATATTTATTAACCATTTGCAATCTCCTTGCAGAGGTGATTATTGATATATATTTTAAATTGACTTGTTTAACTATAATTATATTAAATTACATATGGCCAAGTCATGACTTCGATACACTGTCTTACACTAACTCAAGGTTTGATGATAAAATTGATCCTTTGTTAACCATGTCCTCTCCCTGATGATATTTCCCTTTCCCTTCGAGTGTTGACGATCCTGCAACCACTTGACAAAAAGACTATGGTTAGACCATTCTCGACATATATATATATATATAATCTCATCATCATATACATTTTCACATATAAAAGAAAATCATTCACATTTACAGTTACGACATATAAAAGGATTAATTTATCCTCAATTTCACATTCACATGAAAAGCAGTTACTTGCAACCAACATAATGACCATAATTCCATTGTCATAAACATGTTCAAGTTAGAGGGGACGTGACAATAATAATAAAGTGAGTTTATTAAGTTACTTTTTAATTTATCTCCAAAAGTAACTTTATAACATATTTAATTAATTATTTAACATTACCTTTTTAAATGTACTTTTCCCCTCAGGTAATATTAAACAATTAAATAAACTAGTTACCTTTTCCTTACTTTAGCCTACAAGAATTAAATAGGCTAAAATGTCCTTTTGGGCGATCACAGAGAAGGGGACATTACATGCAATAAAAAATAAGATCAACTCGAGTCTCTTATTTAGAACCGAACTTTCAAACGCATGATTTTCCAAGCAATTTTAATTTGAATTTTAAACTTGTTTTATTTAATTTTAATAAAACTTTTTTTATTTAATTTTTTTAATAGTAGTCATGCAATTGCAAACAATTTAAAACTTATTTTATTTAATTTTTATTTTCTTTTTTAATAATAACTATATATATATAATATCATTATTATATATAAATATAAATAAATATAATTATGAGATTTATCATTATCAAACATTTGAAAATAAAATATTTTATTTTCCTAATTAATTTAATTTTGCAAACAAAACATCCATAAGACAGTCATTATCATAATGCACAAAAGGCAATGACGTATTTAGATAACATGATGCAATCATAATCAATGGTCATCTCTACCTCAACCATGTTCTCGCCTTCAACCTGTTATTTCACTCATTTGCACTCAATATCCCGTCAATGGGTTAGTTCATAAACCATAATCAATTATTAAAATATTCACATCATAATAACTCATCATTATTTTAATCACAATAATCATGCATTTTAAGATATCATCTAATTTATCATCCATGAAAAAACATTAATCACATATTGTCCAATGGTCTCGTCCATTTCCATTATTATTAAATAAGTTTATGTAAGCAAAAATCAAGATGTGACAGCTGATAAAGATATTAAGTCTTGGGCTGACTGTTATTGCTTAGGAGATTGTAACAACGGGACTGTAATGGATTCCATATGCAAATCTCGTAAGGTATTTAACCTTTTAATGTGAGTTGATTTCAATAGTTGTATTATTGGGCAAATCTAATGTTTTTGAGGTCACAATATTGTAACAACAGTGTTGGTAATGAATGAAACTTTCATATTAAAAGATGCAACTACTGGGGTTTGATAATGCAACCTCTCAATGTTTATGCTTAATCAAATCTGCTTGATATATGCCATTTGTTTGAGATATTATTTGGAATCAATTGGTAAACTTCAAAAAAATCAGGGGGTGTTATTACACTTAAGCTGCGAACAAAATGCTCAACTCCTTTTGTTAGTTTTATGATCAGAAATATAAGCAATCAGAAAATGCAACACATGAACAATAAACACAACACTTTTACCTTGGGAAAACCCTCCTACTCGAGGGAGAAAAACCCAGCAACAATATTCTCTTTATAAATTAGGTAAAAGAAGTGCAGAACTCTGCTTACAATCAGGCCTTACTCAAGGCTGAGTCTGAAACAAATAATGGAGACACTTATCCTTATAATGGAACTGCTATTAAGACAGCCTAAACTCTTTTGCTGCTGATAAAGGCAAAGACTTGCTGCTGATAATAAGTGAATATCTGCTGCTGATAAGGTGCGAATGTTTGCTGATAAGATGGCGATCTGCTGTTACGTTTGAACTCCTTGAGAAAAATACGAATGGAAATAAGAATGAATTGATCATTGCCTTGAATATATACAAACTGAGGTGTCTCTTCATATGCATCGGCCTCATTTAGAAAACAATGTGACTTTTCATTTGAGTCGGCCCCCAAGATAAATAAATTAATATTTATAGCAAGTCCGACTTGCTTTTATTTATCTTTCATTTATTATTTAAATTCGAGTGAAGGATATCACCCACTGCTATAACATCAACACTCCCTCTTAGCTAGGGAGGTATCCTTCCAGATATTCATGTCATGGAGTCTCTCAACATGATGACACTCATAATGGCTACACCCACATCTCAGTCTCAGAGAGGTACAAGAGCTCATCACGGAGTCTCTCAACGTGATGTCATCATGGAGTCTCTCAACATGATGTCTCTTTTCAGTCTTAGAGATGAACAAGGGCTCGCACCTCATATTTCTCCGTTTTAGAGAAATATACACTACAAGGGCTTTCACCTCATATTTCTCCATCTCAGAGAAATATACACTACAAGGGCTTTCACCTTATATTTCTCTGTTTCAGAGAAATATACACTACAAGGGCTTTCACCTCATATTTCTCCGTCTTAGAGAAATATACACTACAATGAATCTTCATGATGATGTGACTCCCTCTGAAGCTCCAAGTACGATATTCAACCTCTTGACCTCCTCGTCCAAGGTTGCCTCTGTTGGTTTGTCAGTCTCCCTCTGAAAGTTAATTCCTCCTCTTCGAAGAAACTGATCGACTTTAGAATAAGAAACTTTCTAAATTGACTTTAGAACTTGGCTCCTTCTGAGATGTCCCTATGTCAATTTCCGTAGAAGAAACATGTTGTGTAGACCTTAATTTGCAATCTTGAGCAAAGTGACCGTACTTGTCACACCTGAAACATTGAATGTGAGAGAAATTCTTCTTCTTCTTCGATTTTGGGGTAGAATCTGATTTTCTATCTCTATTCCTCTTTCTTCCTTTGCCTCTATCTCTAGAAGTATGTGTAGCAAGAACTTGATTTTCTACATCATGATAGTTTTTCCCAATTCCTCTTGCTACCAACCTGGACTCTTCTTTAATACAATCAGCTCGAAGACAATCAAACTTGGGCAACTTGGATCTCCCACTGATGCTCTGAATAAAGGGTTCCCAAGATTGAGGAAGACCATTTAGTGCCAACATAACAAGATCTTTGTCTACAATTATATCCCCAATAGTGCTCAACTGATCTCTCAAATCAGCGATCTTCATAAAGAATGAGATGACTGAATCTTCTTTAGCCATTTTTACATGGTGAAGTTGTTGTCTCAAAGTAAGTGCTTTGCTGGTGTTGTTGATCTCATACAATCCTTTTAGAGTATCAAACATTTCTTTAGCTGTCTTCAACTTGGAGATGATCGGTACTAGGTGATTCATCACAGAGTCTATCATGATCTTTCTAGCCTTCATGCCATTTTTCTTCCACTGGATTTTCTTAGTATCATTGAAAGGCTCGGGCATATCACTTTCTACGAAATCAAGAAAATCATTCTCCTCTAATGCAATGAGTACCCTGGGTTTCCAAGAGTTGAAGTTTGAAGCTCCATCAAGCCTATTTTCAACCTTGACACCGCTCACCATCTTCTTTTTCCGCACAAATTTACCTTCAAAGATCTGCCCTAGATGAAAAGTTGACTTGACTGCTTACACAAATCTGATTAGATCTTTTCTTAGATCCGTTTTGATACTATGTTAGTTTTATGATCATAAATATAAGCAATCAGAAAATGCAACACATGAACAATAAACACAACACTTTTACCTTTGGAAAACCCTCCTACTCGAGGAAGAAAAACCCAGTAAGAATATTCTCTTTATAAATCAGATAAAAGAAGTGGAGAACTCCGCTTACAATCAGGCCTTACTCAATTACTCAAGGCTGAGTCTGAAACAAATAATGGAGACACTTCTCCTTATAATGAATCTGCTGTTAAGACAACCTGAACTCTCTTGCTGCTGATAAAGGCAAACAGTTGCTGCTGATAATAGGCGAATATCTGCTGCTGATAAGGTGCGAATGTCTGCCGATAAGATGGCAATCTGCTGTTAGGTTCGAACTCCTTGAGAAAAATACAAATGGAAATAAGAATGAATTGATCATTGCCTTGAATATATACAAATTGAGGTGTCTCTTCATATGCGTTAGCCTCATTTAGAAAACAATGTGACTTTTCATTTGAGTTGCCCCCCAAGATAAATAAATTAATATTTATAGCAAGTCCAACTTGCTTTTATTTATCTTTCATTTATTATTTAAATTTGAGTGAAGGATATCACTCGCTACTATAACATCAACATCTTTATCAAAAGGAGAATTTGTTGAGATATCCTCAACACCTCCATTTTTGTGATTCAAAACTTCCAACTTTAGGCTAACCAAAATATTCTCCTCAAATGCATATCCATCCACAATGTTACTCCACGAATCAATCAATTACTCACCATTTGGCAGTTCCAAAGATAGTACATGATTTAGTGCATCTCCCTTGAACTTGGGCTCTTCACATTTGACAAGTGAACTTGGGCTCATCAATATTTTCTTGACATATACGATCATTAGAAGTCAATAAAACATCTATTACCAAATAATTTTTACCTTCAACCTATATGTTAGGTCTCTTCTGATCTTGCTCAATGATGTCTTGTGACTCTGAATTTAAATATTTTTTTTGCTTGATGATTTTCTTAACGATCTACAACTTTTCTTCTTCCTTTCTCAACCTCCTTATGTAGTTATATAGGCCTCTTTTATTTGGATTTCTTTTTTTGAGAAATTCCAAGTTATCATGAAAGGAAAATTCAGATTTGATTTTATTTGACATCCCTTGATATTGATCAAAGATTTTGTGGGCTTCAAACAGGTACCTTTCTTGGTCTTATGTATTCTTCCTTTGATAAGAATTTGGTCGCCAATCCATGTTCTCTCCTAAGGTCCATTGTAGATCTGAATTCAAATGTTAGCTTTAAAATTTGCAGGCTGGCAATATCAAGGCTTTGCCAACACTTTAGTGTCTCCAATTAAATCATGCAATATTTTGTACAACTTTATGATTTATTGTATTTTTCTGAATTTTGAAAACCAAGCCTAACTAGAACAACAAATAAAAGTTGAAAACAATTGACTGGAAACACTTTAGCAAACCCTCATTTGCTGATACAACTCTTCATATGATGATGATCAATCTCATCAATTACAATTGCTGATATAAACCCTAGGTTACTTCAAACAATCATATCTGAATTAAATTAATCATGTCAGCATTATTTTACATCATACAGTCAATTTGGGAAACCTCAAAGTTTTGATTTTATTTGCGCATTGAGTTGGAAATGACGACAGTGCATGAAACAATATTTTATTTTGATTTTAGTCATAAAAGATCACTCACAAAATGCAAATCTAGACATGTCATGAAAGCCTCCAATACTTGGTATGAACTGCTGTTGGTTGTGGTGGGGTATTCGGGACTATGGCATCTAGTAAATGGTGTAAAGAGTTGTGCAACAACATTTAATGTTGGTACGACTCACCTAAGTCTGATCGAACCCTCCTTGATTTTGGTACACAATATAGAAAGATGACAAATGGTTGCTATGGTGTCTGAAGGCTACATGGCTGATGCAATTCAATCCACAAGAGGTTGTATTCGATTGATCTAGAATAAACTAAGTTACCGGAATCGGCCCTTTACCTTGCCGATTTCGGGTACGGGTACGTGCCCAAATGGATTCGCCATGGAAACCCTGCGGATTCGATCAAGGTTTTGATTTTTTCGGAAAAAAACGTTTCCACGGATTTAGACGTTTTTTTTGCGAACCCCGCCGTTTTTTCTTTGTGATGTGGCATTTTCAATCGATTCTGGCGCAGTTTTTGAAAACTTTATGCGATTTCAAAATGGTCAAAGCAAATAACCCTAATTTATTTTCATTATTTCTGCCGCTCGTTTTGTTTGGTTTTTCGCCGTTGTTTTGCTTGGTGATTTTCGCGACTTTCAGGAGGAGAAAGGGCACGCATGGGTGGGAGAAACATACACAGACAAATAGATGCATTTGACAGGGTCACGCAAGGAGAAGTAGACGCATTTGAGACGCATTTCACAGGGTTGCGCACTTGAAACGGACGCCAACTGTTCGAAGTTTTTCGTCTGCAATTTTCGACCGCCATTTTTTTCTTTTGCCATTTTCGTCCAACGTCCGCCATTTTCTTCTAGGTATTTTTCACACGATGCAGCTAAAATTTATTATTTTGAGTTTAATTTCATTGTTTATAGAATTGTAACTTTATATAGTTTTGGCTTTTTAATTTTTAATTTTAGTATTGCTTTATAATTTATATGCTATCATAATATTAATAAATAATATAATATTTTATTATTTAATAATATTGTTTTTATAAAATATAAATTTACAATATATATTATAATATAGACTATAGTAATACACAGTTTTATAATTTTATTTTATTTATTTAGTATTAAGTTTTGACAAATATTTGTTATTTATTTTTAAACATTTTACATTTATAATTTTATAATTATTATATACATAAATAATTAAATTGATTTTAATATTTTAATTTAATTCAATTTTAAACTTTAAACTTTAAGTCTTAAAATAATAAATATACATCTAATTACTATTTTGTATATTTAAAATTTTAATGTTGCTATTTTTTATTTTAGTAAATAATAAATTAATAATCAATAGTTTAAAATTATAATTATAAATATAATTATATAAATTGTAATTATATTATTAGTAATTACATATTAAAGTTTAACCATTTATTAATTGTAATTTTTAGTAATAAATTAAATATTGAATGTTTATAGACTTATAGTTATTGTTTAATAATTGTTTTTTCATTTATTGTTCTATATTCAATAGTTGTTTTTTGAATTTTTTGTAGCAAATATAATGGCAACTGATTCTAGTTCTATTGCTTGACCCGCCTTTAAAACCGATCCAAATTCACCTTTATGGAAATATGTGCAAATGATACAACAAGTTAAAGGGGGAGGAACATTTGTTTGGATATGCAATCATTGTAAAGTTCAGTATACTAGCTTATACAGTCGTGTGAAATGCCATTTATGTGCCATTCCTAGACAAGGAATCGCAGTATGTACAGGAGAAAATGGTAAAGAATTACATCCTCGCAAAGTAGTAGCATATATTAAAGAGCAAGAGGAAGCAGATGCAAGAGCTGGTCGTGCCACAAACCATCCCTTGCTGAGAGGAAGAGGAAGTGTTAGTGGAAGGGGATCAAAGAGACCTCCTCCTTCTCCAACACATAATGACTTCCCTGATGTTGTAGTAGAGAGCCACCCATTTTTGGATATAAGTGAAGATCATGTTGGTGTGAAGAGAAGCAAGGGGCCATTAGAGAGAGCATTTAAGCTTGAAGCAAGAGAGCTTGCAGATCAAGCCATTGCAAGATGTCTATATGCAAACGGTTTGGCATTTAATGTTGTAAGATCACCATATTGGCAAGATATGTTGAGAAAGGCAAGTGACTATCCACCAAGGTACACAGGGCCAGGTTATGAGAAGGTGCGTACCACCTTACTAGCAAAGGAGGTAAAAGGCATAAACAATGCATTGACTCCCATTAGAAATTCATGGAAAAAAACAGGGGTGTCAATTGTTTTAGATGGATGGAAGGATGCCGAAAATTGGCCATTAATCAATGTGATTGCAGTGAGCCCTAAAGGGGCAAATATTTTTGAAAGCCGTGGATTGTGAAGGACAAGTGAAGGATGCACAATTTATTGCTAACATCCTTATACAGTGCATTCAAGATGTGGGTCCTGAAAATGTTGTCCAAGTAATAACAGACAACGCAAAGAATTGTAGAGCTGCAGGTATGTTGATTGAGACACGGTTTGAGCACATATTTTGGACACCTTGTGCTGTTCACTCTCTCAACCTCATGCTACAAAAGTTGGGTGCGAAAATAAATTGGATCAAACAAATGTATGTTGAAGCTGAAGAGATCCAAATGTTCATCACAAACCATCAAATGTCACAGGCCATTTTTAGATCATTTTCAGCATTGGAGTTGCTGAAGGTAATTGAAACACTTCAACTTTTAAATTTTACATTTCACTTTACTAATTACTAATTACTAATTTATTTTTTAAACTCAAGCATGTCTTCTTTATATTTTAATTTTAATTTTAAATTTTTGAATAGGTTTCCGAAACCAGATTTGCATCAAACACGATTGTCTTGAGGCGACTTGTGAAGGTGCAGGAGGCACTTTCTAGCATGGTTATCAGTCAAAGTTGGTCCCTATGGAGGCAATCCAATACTGAAAGGGCAACAAATGTAAAACACATGATCCTAGATGACACTTGGTGGGAATGAGCAAAATATCTTCTTAGATTCACGGAGCCCATCATGAGTATGATCCGTTTTACTGACATGGATAAGCCATGTTTGGGAGAGGTATATGATGGCATTGATTCAATGATCGAGCAAATGAAAATCGTCATCAACGAAAAAGAACAAGATCCTGATGAAACTTTCTTCAAAGAGGTGCAAACAATTTGTGTTGAGCGGTGGAACAAAATGACCACCCCACTACATCTTCTTTCATTTGCATTAACTCCCAAATTTTATAGTGATGAGATTCTTGCTTTGCCATCAAGAGTGCAACCATATTCAGATCAAGAAGTTGGTGTGGATTGTTTGAAAGCACTTGGTAGACTCTTCCCTGATCAAGAAATGGAGTATATAGTTAGAGCTGAGTTTGCTGATTTTGTAGCCGGTGAAAATCAAAGTATTGTTGCTTCACGTGACAAGTATAGGATGGATGCTCATTCTTGGTGGTATATCAGTGGCTTTACAACACTGCATCTCCAAACTCTTGCGATCAAAGTTTTATCGCAAGTAAGTTAGTTTTTATTGCACTCTCTAAATTTATATTGTTTACTATTTTAAAAATAATAAAATGGTTAACTTCAAATTTAATGTTTGATTTACAATTTTATAATTATAAGTTCCTCTCACTTTTTTTCAATAGGTTGCTAGTTCCTCTTCAACTGAGTGAAATTGGAGTACATACTCCTTCATCCACTCAGTGAAACGCAACTGATTGGCAGCAAGTAAGGCGGAAGAGCTTGTTTATTTGCATTCCAACTTGCGCCTTCTTACCCATAAAAAGAATGAGTATAAGGAAGGAGGCACGAGGTTGTGGGATTTAGATCCAGAAAGAACTGATTTGGATTTTTCAGCTGCCACACAATCTTTACTTTCTGTGGAGTTGGATACCCAACGTGCTTCCAGTGGAAGTGCTAGTGGGGCTGCATGTGGCTGTACTAATTTACCTACATCATCGAATGCCAATGATGACATTGATCAGGATCTTGATCTTCCTGATGACCCATATGATGCCTATTGTTAATTGTATTATTTTGTTTTAAATGTTGAACCAATGAACAATGAATTCAATATAATTATATACCTATCGTAACATTCAAGTTCTAAGTTTTGTTTAGCATATGCATGATATGTGGTATTCTAAATTTAATTCTAGTTTTTACCTTTTAGGCTGCAAATATGTCTATATCTATGGTTTTTACATGTTTTATGTACGGACGTACCCAAACGTACCCACACCCAATTTTTTTTTGCCGTACCGGCGTACCATACCCGTACCCGATTCGGCAACTTAGAGAATAATTGCTAAGAAAACAATGACCAATGTGCATGTAAACCCTTGAAAAATAATTTCTGATTTTTTGTGCAGTTGGGTTACCTCCAAAAATAGTGCCAAAAACTTCCAATGATGTTAACTAGAAGTTGGTATGACTGTAACAACTCAGATATCACGCTTTAGGGCGCCCAATTGTGCCAAAAATATGAAACTCAATATATAAACCCTCAAATATGCATCTGTAATAATAATTTTTGCTTGCCAAAAATACTTTAGTGCTAGTGTAGTGGCGCTATAGCAGATTGAGAAAGGTCTTCAAATGTAATGTCCCCATTTTAGCCATTCGCTCTTCAGTAGCTCATCAGCCTATTCCAGAAGTCCGTAGGTTCGTTGAGGCGAAATTAAAATTTCCATTGTTTGGAGGTTTTTGGCATTTCTCAGAATTTACTATTTTTAGTAAGTTCTAATTTTGGCAGTGGTCCTGTTGACAGCATCTAGTAAGTTTACCATTTCAGTTGGAGTAGTTGAGTATGTTTGGTTTTAGCTTTTGAGGTGAAATATTGGAGAAATAAGTTATTTCAAGTCATTAATGTTGTATTTTTGAATTGACCCCTTGGCCTAGTGTTATGACTTGAAGTTGTGTTAAAAGGTGGACATAAAGTGGGGACACCTCATGAAGGAAGTTATTAAATATTTAATAAAGTTTTATTGTGCCTTGAAGTGGATGCCATTCTAAAGGAGGATTTAATATTTTTGAATTTTAAAATACTTCAAAGGGAACTTTTGGCATCCCATTCTTGGAGGAGTTTTGGGAATTTGAAAAGTCACCTCCTTTCTTATAAAAGAGAAGTTTTGTCGAAATGACATTGTAAATTCAGCTTTGAGGAATGCTTACCTCCTAGCAATTAACCAATTATCGTGTTTGAAAGATAACACCTAGTTGGCTTCATGACTGCTTCTCATCCAAACAAGCACGTTGAGCTTCAAAATGGAGAATTTTGGTGATGTTTCTCAGTTTTGGTGTTGTTGGTATTACTACAGCTAAAAGTGTTTTTTGTTAGCAGCTTTTTGAGCAAATAAAATATCATTCTGGGTATGTTTGCAAAGTGTTTCTTGACCCAAGGCGACCCTTTCCACAAGAGATTGGAATTTAAGTCCAAGTCATTATTTTATCTTGCAAAATCGCACCTCCTAGCAGGCCGTACCTCTCATGATGGGCATTGGAATGTGTGCCAAATAATTGGAGGTGATTTAAAGTTGTTTCATCATTGCAACTTGGGCGCCTATCCTCCAAAGAGTCTTTGCACTTCGTTTCATCACGTTTGGAGGTATATTGATGAAGTTGTAAGCATTTATGTGGTTTTTTGTTTGCTGGTTGACATTTTCAGTATGCTGGTTTTTGTTATCAGACTTCAATAAGTTCAGTTTTTGGCTTCAATTTCAGTATTAGAGAGGTTTAAAACTTGGAAGATTCATCCTTCACATATTTGCAATGTTTCTATCAATGTAACACTCGTAAATTGCAGATTTCTCTAATTGTAAGGTTGTGAATTAGTAGTACTAATCCAACCCTTGTTATTTCTCACTTGTGATTTTCTAATGCAAACACAATAACCCCTGGACGGTTTATCGCCAGTGTGGAGGAATTTACTTCTATCACCCACTGTTAAGTGGAGAATTCCCACTATTGAGTGGATGCCTGCCGCAGCGGATGAATTAGTTTGCTTTGTTTCTTTTTTTCCCCCACTGAATAAGTGGAAGTGTGGAAACTGTTCATGGCTGGTTCACCGCCTCTTTACTTTCAGTTGTAATTTCCTTTCAAGTTATTGAGCATTTACCTCCACCATATGCTAGCCCCTCACCCACATCAGGTTTTAGGGCACATTCTTGGTGTTGAGTGTTTTCAGTTTGCTTATTACTTTGTTGAGCTAACACTAATTAGTTGGCTTAGTGCTGGTTGTGTTGTGAAAATTCCAAGAAAAAATTGTCTAGCACATTTCAATGGTATCGGAGCCTGTTTTCCTGCCATCCTGTGTGTTCAACGCTTCAGTGACAAATGAGTGACAGAGGTATTAGATTCTACATCAGAGATGAGCACAAAGTTCAGTTTCAGTGGCCTGAGATTGATGCTTTTTTAAAGGTTTTGAGGAACCAAGAAACTCATTTTTCTCCATCAGTAATGCTTGTAAAGAAGAAAGATAATTCTGTGTGTGTGTGTGTTGACTATCGTGCATAAAATCAACAGTTACTAAACCTATGGGCAGTTTTGAGTTCAGTTTTGAAGTTGGCGGTTAGGCATGGCTACTGATGAAAAGATAAAACTGGTAGAGACTCTTTATATGGCTGGAAAAAGACTTGACAAATAATTTCAATTTACGGAAAATGAAGAGAAAATTCTTCATTTGATAGAACAATGTTTGAGACAAGTGAAGCAATCACATTCTGAGGTGATGCAGCTTGCATTAGCACCTGTTGTAACCTTTCTAAATCAGCCCTATTGGTTGAGGCATCCAGATGAAGAAACCAAGTTGCTGATTTTTTCTTGCTTCTTGGAAGTGATAAGAATTGTGGAACCACAATTGCCCTATGATGAAGAAACCATGAAGATCATATTAAATATGATAGTGGAGAGTTTCCAAGATTTGGATGAAACTGGGAGTGGTTTGTTTCCAAGGAGAGTTGCTGTTTTAAAAACATTTTCAAAAGTAAAAACTTGCATCCTTCTGATAGAATTGGAGATGGAAAATCAGATTTACCATTTGTTTAATTATCTCTTCACTTCGACGTGGAGTGAGCAGGAAGAGGGGGTGTTTGCAGCTGTTAAGAATGTTCTAATTGACACCATCAAAGAAGCCGATAATCTTCCAGAAAGTGTCCAATCCCTTCTCATGGATGCTCATGAATGCGAAAAGCAGATTTCTCCCACTGCTGATTTGTTAGTCAATGAAATTTTTAGACAATGTGAAGAAAAGTTGAAACCACTTATGAAGAAGACTGTTGAAAACAAAGAGGAGACTTTTGAAGCTGAAGAGGAGGATGAAAGTTGGAATCCCTTTGAATTCATAGCAAATGTTCTAAGGGCATCTACAAAATTGCACTCATCCAAGCATTTTGTAGAAGAATGTAATGTGACTGTGGAAGCTTTGAAGACGAGTGAGGTACTCATGTTGTCTACAAAAGAGAACAGGGAGTTGACTTGTGTTAAGGAGTCTCAAGTTGAAGATTCAAAGGAAGAACTCTTGGAAACAAGAGTTGACATGGAGATGCATGAAGAGGCTATAAGTGCAGATCCAAATGAAGGAGAAGTTCGGTTAGTTGAACATGTGTTCAACCAACGAATTGTTTTTTCACAATTCCAGAGAATGCTGGTTTGAAAGTCAAGTCAAGGAGGAGAAGAAGAAAGACGAAGCCAAACAAACCTTCATGGAACACATAATTTTAGTGTTTTTTCTGAAGCAAAGTACACAAATGAATGAAAAAAATAACTCAAAATGCCTTTTTAGCCGGCTGCCTGGGCGTTTTCTAGATCGCGTAGGTTTTTTGCAAAAACTTGCCATACTTTTTGCAAAAAATCACCAAAATTATTGCGAGTTTTTGCAAAAAGTACGGGGTGAGTTTTTCTCGTACAAGTGTCTCAAAAACTCGGGAGTGAAAAAAACTCGCGAATTTTCCTTCACTCATCGAGTTTTTCATTAGTCTTGCAACTATGAACCTAACCTCCGTTGTCAGGTGACCAAGTGATCAATCCAATGTTATTGACAATCAATACAGCAAAGAAACTAGTTGTGGTGAAAATGGAGATCCTTGGAAGGAATCTCACCAATACAATTGTTGATGGTGGGTTTGGTGTGAATGTACTTTTGGAAGCCACTTGGAGAAGTTTGGGCAAGCCAACCATTTGGTACCCAACTTTTCAATAGGTGGGTATTAATTAACAAGGAATTAAGGTATTTGGAGTTTTAATTGGACAAAAGGTAATTAGTGGAACCTAAACATTTTTGTTGAAATTTGTGATCATTTCATTAAGGAAGAAAGTATATGACGCATTGGTGGGTCCGATTGGCTTGTAGCAGCCAAAGCCGATCAAAATTGGAAAAAGAATACAATCTCCATTGAAAAAAGGGGTCAGAAGTATGTAATTGATTTAAAGAACCAAGTCATAAGTGAGAAAGCAACTTACTCTAATTCATCAGGTTCGAACTCCGAAGAAGAATGGATAGAGAAGCATGATCTAGGTTTGATAGAGCCGAATGAAAAAGGGATTCTGGAATTACACTCATGCTCAAAGGATGAATAATGGGTCAACGTAGATTCGCTGAATTTTGAAAAACTATATGACATCATCCAAACATGTGAATACATGCAAGATCTAATACATTTTCTGAAGTTGTTGGATATTATAAGGGATGGGTTGATCAATTAAGCTTCTAAACAAGAATATCTTTTTCTTGAATTTAGAGCTCAATTGTCTAAAAATTAATAATATAAAATGGTAAACATATGCAAATTCCTAAAATAATTAGTTTTTTTCATTGTTTGCCTCTAATTCCAAAGCTCAATATGGTAAGTATTTGATATATTCAATTGTAAATATATGTAAATTTCAAAAAATATATATTAGAGCTGATAACATTACAAAGGATAAACTGATTAGATCATATCTTTTTTAAGAAGGTAAACAAGAAAATTGGTGAGAGTACCTCAACTATAGATAGAAAGCATTCCACAATAAATTTCTTGAATAATACTAAATTAACCAAATCCAAGTAAGGAAGTAATGATTCACCCTTGCAAATTGGCAATTTACGACTAGTGAATCCAAGAAAAGAAAAAGGAATATAGGAAGACTTAAAATAAAATATTTTCAAGAGAGGAAATAATGCCATTCCAAACTCTACTTAACCCTAATTAGGAATCTAGATAACACATGAAATAGAAATCTATATCCTAATTGCTGGATGAAAAGTAGTTCAATTGAGTACACCATTGAAACCACCCATAGCTAGGGAAGGGTAGAAACACTAAATCAGCCCTAATGAGCTGTCAAGTCTGATACACTAAGATAGCTTTATTGAGCTGTTGAGTTTGAATTGTCCATCTCAACAAAAATTAGATTGATTATTTGGCCCACTTAGGGACCACTACTTGCATAGAATACTAATGCCAAAAACATAATTGAAGGGGGTAGCCTTTCCTTCTTAGCCCTCCCATCCATTATAATGTAGGGGAGCCAAAGATGGGCATTGATCGAAGATTTCTTCAATCCCCAAGAAACATCCAACTGGCTTATATTACACAAAATCTTGGCAGTGCACATATATAAAGTGCATAGCATGATGAAAAAATGAACAAGGTAGACTATTCCCTTCATACTTCCTCCCCAACAGAGTCCTCCATTGGAACAAGGACAATGTAAGTTCATGTTGTTGGGACTCAATCTTGTAGTGTCAATTTCTGCTTGAGTCCTTTCCCTTTGTGTGTCTAGCCTTATTTTGACCCATTATTGATAATTGATTTGAGACATCTTGAGCGGGTCCTCATGTGTCAAATTTTTTAAAATCCAAGAAATCCTAAGTGTTTGATATTTTTAGGTTATTTTCCTTAAGTCTGGAAGGTTGCTAGACTTGTGGACTAGTCAGAGTTTCCCTGCTATGCATACCTTTCTACTCACCCCTGTTCCCTTTGTTCCTTGTCAAAACTTCAAACTTTGCTTTATTATCATACCATCCACTTGAAGTATGGTTTTCTTCTATATCTATCGACTAGGTGGACTTCTCCATTCCCAACACCTTGGCTAATGGTATGGATTCTTCTCAACCTTCGACAATTCAAAACTCTTGCCAAATTTTCATTGTCTTTTCACTTATTTTCCGAAGCATCCTAAAAAGGTCACGTGTGCCATAAAAGGTCGACCCATGCCAAAAAGGTATTGACAGTTGACACGGATGTCATTTCATTGCTTGAAGGCTTTTCTACTCGGTGTTTGGTGTAGTTTCAAGGTGGTTTTCAATAACAGAAACTAGAAAGCGGTTAGGGTTTTTTTTTATGGTTGTTTTCTCCTTGCACATATCTATGATCATTCTAAAAGCTGATTTTGTGCCCTAACTCATAGCACAAGTGAAAATAAACACTACAACAACCATGGTGACATTAATGCAAGTGAATGAATCATTGTAGATGTCAGAATTTTGTGCCATTTTGAGGGATAATGATGGGATTAGCTTAAATTCAGCTTCAATGCTCAGTGGCAACTTTTGCAACCACTTGATGTGATTTGATTGATCACCATGTGAAGATTTTGCGTTGCTGGTGTGGATTTGAAGAAAATAAGGTAAAGTGTAAAATGATGTGCATGAATTAATGTGGCCGGTAGGGTTTTAGAACTTGATGCATTTGTGTCATGCTCTAGATGATTCATGGTGGATCTACAGACCCATTTTGGCTGTACACACTCAAACCTTCTTGCAATCATCTCATGAAGAACCAAAGATCAAAATGGTGAAGATTTTTAGTTTGTTTGAATTGCCTTGCGAATCTTGATGACATTGAGTTCGAGTGTAGACATTAAAGACAACGACAATGATGGTTTGAGTTACTTGTTGACGTGTTTTTTATGACAACACCAACACAGAATAAAATGTCCAACGGTCACTCTATTCTCTCTTGATCAAAGTATTCCGCATGCTAAGATTGCGTGAAAGTTCACGCGTTCAACTCCAAGGTTCCTTTTATTGCGAAGAGACTCAGTTGGTTGATGTGAATATGCTGGGTATTCCAAGGGGACTTACGTGAGTCGCTTGTTCAGAAGAAAGGATTCTTAAATTTCAGGAGATTTGTCAATGACGCTTGGGTTCTTGAACTAACCGGATAATGCTGAATGTAAAAAGGATGCAAGGATTAGAGACTCTATTTTCTACTCCTAAAGGCGGGACACGACGATCAATTTCAGCAAGCTTCAAACTAGATTCTGCTTTGCCTCCCTTCGGACAACTTCTACAAAACTGATGCAATCTTCAAAGGATGGAAGGGATATTCAAACTATGACATGACATGCCCATACCATCACAACGATGCATATGAGCATATGAGTCACAATTGAAGTTAAGTGCAAAATAATCCAGTTGACCATGCAGGGCAAACTCACTGTCAGCGAGCCCGCTAGTGGTATGGATGAGTGAAACTTGCTCAAACTAAACGACGCATTCCACAGCTAACAACTACTTGCATGAAATAAAAGTCTACTTTACTCTATCAATTAGAATTGGAAAGACGAAAAGGCCTTGCTAGCTACTCACAATAAAAGATAGAACCACCATGCAATGATAAACCTTTGTATTATGAGAGTTTTCCACAACAACCTTTTACAAAACTTTAAAAGGGAAAGCTTTCTTTCCTTTTCAAATTAAGCTATCTTTCTATCTATTCTAACTTCTATCTTCTATCCTTCTGACTTCTTGATTTAATCTAATATAGATTACAAATGAGAGGGGATGCCCCTTTTATAGTTGGCCCAGTCCGGCGGACGACTTAGATTGAATTACAATGAAGGGCTCAGATTGAGCCACATATGCCCTAATTAGGGTTTTTTCCCTAAAAACCGCCACAGAGAGGAGTGGGGCAATGAATGCACAAAATATTCTCCACTCCTCCGGAAGAACCACTATGAGCAATTAATGCCCACCATCATTAGCAGATTCTCATCCAGAAACCTGTTCCCACTGTCTGCCTGCCATCTCTGTTGCGCCAGGAGGAGGCAAGCACACAACAACACTTGGTTCAAATCCTCCTTGCAAAAAGCTCTTCTTCGTTAAGTCCTCCTGTTGCTTTCATTCCTGGATGCATTTCTCTCTTGTAACTTTCACATTTCTTTAGCTCACTGCCTCGGGTGTATTTAGCTCCTTTTGCACCACATTCTTAATGCCTTAGACAAATCTTCAATGCCTTTTCCTTTTCCAAAGTTGTAACGTTGTCCATCTTCATCATCTCAAGTCCTCATGCCTTGGCTCTGGTGTTCATCCTGCAAGACAAAAAGAGAGGAGCATCAGAACACTTACAACATAAAATCTTTTTACTTACCCAATTTTCACATTCTGACCCCCAAGGTCTGTTTGATCTCCGGATCTTGATAGAGTTCATCATTTTTCTCTACCGAATCTTCATAATTTATTAACATTTGCGCGCTAGGGCGCATGCCATCTTGATGTTTTCATCCTCCTGCTTTAGCAATTTCATTCACCTGTCTTGTCCACCTTCCTTTAGGAGCTTGATGGCTTAGATAAAATTCCACTCATCTTGAGCTTGAGTGCATTTGAACCCTTCTGCTCTCCTTTTTCATGCCTTAGAAAATTTATCCATCCGGGCCTTAGGAAATTTGTTAAACGGGTGCCAGGCTAAAATCTTTGTCAAAACAACACGAGCAAGGTATGGAAGAATTTTAAATCATCTCCCAGTGGGAAATGTCCAATACCCAGAAGAAATTTCCCCTTAGAAATCATCATTTTCATGTGTACCCAAACGAAGGGGTAAGTTTAATAATAAAAATTACTAAGGTTTACTCCATTTTAATTTTGGGCGTACTTCTTACTTGTAGTCTTCATTTTCCTGCCTCTGCGTTTTTCCTTTTTTCTTGAAGAATTTCCCCCTGCTCATGGGCGCATACCACCTTGCCTCTGGAAATTTTTAGCATCACCTCCTCCTTAGGCGTATTTCTCACTTTACCTTAGAAATACCTTAGAGAATTATTTTTAAAATTTTGTTAACTTACCCATGAAGGGCTCATTTTCATGTATCAACTTATATTTTCAATGTAATGCCTTAGACGTTTTTGTCCTTTCAGCAACCTTGGGCGCATTTAGCATCTTGCACTTTCATGTTTATGCCTTAGAAATTTTCAAACATTCACTCAAGGTGGGCCCATTTAGCCCTCTCAACTTCTATTTTCCACGCCTTAGATAATTTCCTCAAGGCTTTCACTATCCCTTGACCTCCTTTGGCACATTTGAGGTAGGCTTCTTTCATTTTATTATTTAGAAATGCTTTCAAGTCATGTTCCTTGCTTGGGCGCATTTAGCCAGGCAAGCTTTAGTTTCTCACGCCTTAACATCTTTTGCTTGGTATCACTAACTTGGGCGCATTTTGGAGGGGGGACTTCCATTTCTCTTTACTTAGAAATGTCTTTACCTCATTAACCTTGGCTGGGCGCATTTCAGCCTTCTAGCTTCTACTTTCAATGCCTTAGAAGCTTTTACAAGTCCTCATCCCTCTTGGGCTCATTCTATGGGGTGTGCTGCAATTTTCATACTTAGAACTTTTTTAAGCTCCTTCACCTCAAGTCAAGGGCGCCTTTGAGGACCATGTGCTGCAATTTTCCATGCCTTAGCAAATCTCTTTCAACTCACTTCTCAGTTGGGGCGCATTTAGGCTCTTTGAGGTTCATGTTTCACATGCCTTAGAGAATATTCAAGCTTTTATCACAAGGTGGGCGCATTTGGAGTGTGTAGCTTCAATTTTCATATGCCCTAGGCGTGTTTTTTCATGGGTGCATTTGACATAATCTACTCCCATTTCGTGCCTTAGAAACCTTTGAGGTGGCTTTATGCAAGGTGGGCGCATTTAGGTAGGCATGTTTTCATTTTGTGCCTTAGAAAATTTTCAACCAGCAAGCTACCTTGTCTTGCCTTGGGCGCATTTTGTATGGGCCACTTTTATTCCCAACACTTAGGCGTTTTACCTCCTTGCTTGAGATGGGCGCATTTTGCTCTCTCAACTTTGATTTCAATGCCTTAGAAGAATATTTCATCTCCACTTCAACTTGGGCGCATTTTCATGGTGGAGCTTTCACTTTATGCCTTAGAATATTTTGAAGTCACTTCTTCTTGACTTAGGCGCATATAGGGGTCTTCACTTTCATTTTTGACTTGGAAGTTTTCTCTTCTTAGCTAGGCGCCCTCAAGGGTATGAGCCTTTGTTTTGCCATACTTAGTAAAATTTTCCAAGTCTCTACCTGCCTTGCCCTCACATTCTATTTTTAGTAAGCCCTTGTTTTTCTGACTTCCACAGCTCTGTTTGACTTGAATTTTTCACCACGTGGTCCTCATCACTTGTTAAACCTGTTCATACCTGTCCCTCATGCTGACCTGCTATTTATAGCCGTGTTCTGGAGACGACTTACTATAAATAGTAAGTTCTCGGATTGCGCCCAAATTTTACCAGTGGATTGCCTGAAGGATGCTGATCACAGTGGGATACCTTCATTTTTCAAAATTCTGGCTTTTTACTCCTCTTTTTAGGCATCGAAACTGGAAACCCTAATCTATCTTGCATGTGCCTCGAATGACCTCCATTTGACTTGATTCATGTTGCATGTTGCTCTGCTCGTGAAATTGAAGTGTCGGGGAGCTACTGGAGTGAAACTGCTATTTATAGTTAGTGTTCGGAAAGTGGTCAATCTGATGTCGAATGAGTTTGCATGTCATAGTGCCCGTGGGATCTCAAAAAACCCAAAAAAACCCAAAAAACTGGTCAACATGCGGGCACCGGCTAAAAATAGTAAGTCCCTGAAAACTGATCCATTCTGTTTGCATGTCATACCACTGCAAAGCTCTTGCAAAACCCATAAGGAATGTTTGGACATGCGTTGAACAACTCTGCATGCAAACCCTAAAAATAGCCTCTGAAGGCTGTACCGTTGGAAGTCACCATCTCGATTTGCATGTTATACCATCGTGAAGGTCTTGAAAAACCCAGATACATTCCCCAATCATGCCTTGGAAAATCATATGTTGAAACCCTGAAAATGGCTCCTGAAGCCTGAACTGCTAAAAATAGCCAGTTGTTCGATTCTATTCAAATTTTATGTGTAGGCACCCTGAAGTTGCCCGAATGTGTTGAAGTAGTTAGAATCCCGAAATCCTGAGGATAAGGCCTCCATATTAGGTACTTACTAAAAATAGCAAGTTGTTCGATTTCAATAAAAATTCAGTGGGAACCTGCTGGAAGCCTCCTAATAGCAATGTTAAGCTCAATTGTTGATTAGTCAACTCAATTTAACTTCAATTAAGCCTGAAGAATGAAAACCCTAATTTCATAGACAACCAAAATTCCAAATTAGGTCAAAAGATGGGGCATCTTCAGAAGAACAGAAAGATCAGAGAGACACAAAACTAAAGCCAAAAGACCAAAAATGGAGCAAAAAATTGGGGGTCCCCATTTGAATGGGGCGATGTGTGAAAAGGTCACAACATTACCCTTGCAGTTCTCTTCTTCCACGTGTCCTCCGTTCATCCTGGTTTCCAAAGCTAGAGGCCTATATGTATGGACATTTCATTGTTTATAAGGGTTGGTCGCTCTGAGTTTTCATAGAATGCACGTGCAAGGAATTCTAGGGTTCCAGATTTGTTTGTCAGTCTACCATTAGAGTTGTTGCCTTAGAATTTGCAAAGAGGTAGCTGTTGAGGTAGATATTTGTAACTATATATCTCCTTGGTTAGTTATTAGCATTTTGGAGGGTTTTAAACATTAAGGTATGATAGGTTCTTGCTATTTGAAATCTTTTTCTTCACGACATTTGTTGGTGTGATTGTAACAAAGATTAGATGAGTGCCATTGCACTTTAAATTGATGCAAATTGATATTTGTATCGGTTTCTTTTTTGTTGCATGTGAATGTTTATGAGTTTGAAGAAGGATCATGAAGTAGATGTGATTACAATTTATCATACGTTTGGTGCAACTTTGTGGTTGCTATTTTAATGGTTGGACATGACTTTGTGATGCAATAAGGTACTGGATTTGAATACTTAGACTTTCCAAACACACATTAAAAACAAAAAAATATTTAACTATTAATGTAGGAAGTAGGAAGAAAATAACATATGTTGCTCATGGTTTAGTGACATAAACTAGGGAAAATCTTAAGTAAAACCTCACTATTATATTCTTAGAGAATCATGTTTAGTATATCCATACTTTGCCAATGTCTATAAAACTTGAAATGAATCTATCTCAAAAGCTTATGACATTGTTATTATCTATAGATATGTGTGCAAAGTATTGAATCAGCTTCAAAAGAGGTCTTCGTAGTTAGTAAATCTTGACCTAGTGATAGAAATTGGTGTCATGTGTGCAATTTGGGTATAGTTGTTGTTTGTTGTTTTGTTTTCCATTTTGTTTGATTCGAATGCTTGCTAAGGCATACCTCTAGGAACACACTCCTGCATTTAAGCTAAGCCTGAAGAGTAGGAGAGATTACTCACTCTCGTTGTAGGTTTTCAACCACCTTCATTCTATTGATGAACATTTGTTTCACCCTCTTGAAGACACTCTTGGCCTTGAAGGTGTGACAAGCATGTTCTAGGACTGTAGACCTGCAGTTTTGGGACCTAACACTTGTACTACCTAATGCAAGAATAAGTTCCTCTTCCTCAAATTGCAGACCCTTCAAAATTTCTTTCAAACCCATTTCTTCATCTGTTTCTCACAATACAATACGTTCTTGTTCACAAATTGCATTCATCTTTCTATCCTACTTATTCACATGTCCAACCATGCCTTTGGTGAGCTTCCACATCTTATCTAACATCGTTATATTTCCCCCTTCCAATATTCCACATGCTCATGAGTTACTAATGTTTTTCTTGAATTGTTATGAGCTACTTTTGTGACATCTAAGGGTGGGCTGGATTAGCATTGGTCATGCATGGCTTGGACATCAATTCCAATTGAGCTAGTAGGGCTAGTTGCCTATGAAATCTGAGCTCTCCCTTGACCATCTTTCTGATGTTTTCAACAACCTTACACTTGGTAGTCTAACTTCTCTTAGCTCCAGAGTTGCCTCCTTTTTTATGTTGGGATGGAGCATCATGTTCCATGGACTTGCTGTTGTACAAATAGAAACTAGACCCAATTACATAAACTGAAAAGGAAGCAAAAAGAAGCTATAATTCTGAATCTTAGAAGCTACTAAAAACTATCTAATATATTACCAAACTAAAATAACTTGAAATATTGAAAGATTAAAGACGTCCATTAGGCTTTAATTCTTTTTTCTAATTCAAGTGAAGATTAGAACATTTACCAGTAGTTTGGCTTAGGGGAGCTCATAATGCAATCATTTTGAATAAAATCCAAAATTTTCTAAGTCAAATGCCCCACACAGCATAAGAATGCCAAAATCAAGCTGTCTTCTGCAAATTCAAGCCCTAAGGTTAGTCCAGCTCCAATTCTATTCTCTTAAGTCAGCCTGGACAGAGTGAAACTCATACATGGGTGAGACAGTGAGACCCTGTCTGGTTTTCCTGCGATCATCCATTTAGTACTGTCATCTCTGCTCAATTGTGTGAAAATAATTGAATACACTGAATTATGAATATAAAGGCTTAAGAGCCTTGAATTTGCTCCTAAGTACAAGAGTAGTGAGGTGGGTGTATGATACATGCCTTAAAAGACATGAATTTTCCACAGTTCATATTGTTAGCTTGAGTATTTTTGGATTTGACTGTGTAATTTTTCTCCATTAATGTTTCAAATCACACTTCATGATCCATCATTAGGATGAGATAACAAGAGAAAAAAGAAGTGAAAAATGAATAGCACACCTTGCTAGCTAAAAGGAGGAAGAGATAAAGGTGACCCGGGAACCAAGAAACATAACCTTCTTTATCCCTTCCTCTTTTTAGCTAGCAAGGTCTGATATTCATCTTTAACTTCTCTCATCTCTTGTAATCTCAACTTGATGATGGTTCATGGAGTGTGTTCTGAAACATTGATGGAGAAAAAGTATACACAGCCAAATCCAGAAATACTCAAGCTAATGATACATGCCTATCATTATATCACAAAGAATGTGGCAAAGGAAGGCCTCTTGTCATCTCTTAGGAACATCAATAGAATGGTCTGTTCTCCACATTCTTTGATGATTTCATTGGCAAACTCCTTTGTTCTCATAGCATCAACTCCCTCAATAGTAAGTTGTTTGACCAATTTATTGCCAGCTATTATATGCCCAAATTTGGCCTTGGGGAAGTCATTCATAAACTCCACAATATCTAGGATTGTACTCCCAAGTTTCCAATTAGAGCATTGTCTTTTTCAATGGCTTCAAATATTAGTTTAGAATCTCCTATTTCCAAATCTTTCCATTCATTGGCTTGAATAATTCTGGTTCCCCTCATCCATGGCCTATCTTAAGCTAGAATATTAGTAGGCTTGGCAAAATCCTCAGTAGGCTAGTATGGCCAATTCCTTTAGCTTTTTTGATAATATCTCCCGGCCTGGTTTGACAACATCTTTTGTGGAGACCATGGAGACAGCCCTTTTGTCAAGGATTTGTTTTTACAAATTTAGAGCTCAATTTTGTAAGCATTAAAAGAATATATAATTTCCTATATGCAATTTAAAAAAAAAAGAAGGCTAGGAACTTAGGTTGATTAATGCAGATAAGTTGCCTAAGTAAGATGATTGTTTGCAGATATCAGCTGGAAGTACTTCAAAAAGCCTTGGAAAAGAATACACTTGTTTATTTGGAAACAGGATGTGGTAAGACATTAATTGCTGTGCTTCTTATAAAGGAAATTGGTAATCAGATGAGAGCAGAAAAAGAAAAAGGAGAAAAGGGCATTATAATTTTTCTTGCACCCACCGTTCAGTTGGTTGTCCAGGTACTCATCCATCATGAATCTTACCTTATATAGGGCTCAATTGTTTCAAAAGAAAGAAATCAAGCCTTATATTGTTTTCAATCCACATTGCAGCAATATGAAGTGATTGAAATAAATATTGATATGAAAGTAGCAAAGTACTATGGGGCCAAAGGTGTTGATGGCTGGAGTGCTCAAACCTGGAATGATGAAATAAACGAACATGAGGTACTTTATTTGACTAATAGGACACTTTTTTGACATCATATTAAAGTTCTTTAACTTCACATGCATAATATGGTTAAGGAAAATGCTGTATTCATCATGATTCTGAAATTTTTCTCATATTATCCTCATTAGGATTTTTATTAATTGTATGGGAATGGGCTTTGATTTCTTTCTTATTACCATTTTTTACCACCTAGGTCATACTTTTGGACAAAAATAGTCATTACTCTCAGTTCTAGCAGGCTATGAGACTTGGATGTAGGCCCTTTTTAAGACCCTTGCACACATGGGAAATTTCATAAGGCCAGTTCATGGACTTAGTCAGCCTTACATTCAACATTTAAATTGATTTAAGTCTTGCAGTCATTCCCTATAAAGATACTACATATTTTCTATATTTGTTGTTGCTTATCTTGTTATTTGGAAAATTATTAGGTTTACATGATTCTTTGTCCTTAGTAGGCCTTCTTTTCTTCTCCTGTTGTTTTTATCTCAATAGTTTCTGGTTTGATTTGTCAATCTCTATGTATTGTTGGTGTACTTTTGTTTTTCTTCTTTGGACAATAAATTAATTGGGATCTAATCATCTGCTTTAATTTTACAAACTATATTACAGGTTCTTGTAATGACACCTCGTATTCTTTTTGATGTTCTGAGACATAGTTTTTTGAAACTAAAAATGGTTAAGTAAATTATTTTTTGACAAATGCCATCAGACTCAGGGAAATCATCGCTATGCAAAAAATAATTAGGTTTACAGGTTATCTTATTTTTTCCTGTTGTTTTCATCTCAACAATTTCTGATTTGATTTTTCAATCTTTATGTACTGCTGGTGTTCTTTTGGCTCTCTTCTTTTGAAAGAAAATTAATTGGGATTTAAATATTTCCTGTAATTTTACAAACTATATTGCAGGTTCTTGTCATGACACCTCAGATTCTTCTTGATGTTTTGAGACATGGCTTTTTGCAATTAAAAAGGGTTAAGCTAATTATTTTTGATGAATGTCATCATACTCAGGGAAATCATCCCTATGCAAAAATTATGAAAGTAAGTGCTATCCTTCTGTTTTTGTTTATGTAGAGATATTAATTGTTTAGCTAGTTGATGAACCTTTTAAAGATTTAGAGTATGATTGCTGAGTGTAAGATTCATTTGTACTGTACTTATCACAGTACTAATTACATGTTATTATTGTGATGTAGGAGTATTATCAAACATCGCAACTTAAACCAAAAATATTTGGAATGACGGCATCACCAGTTATAAGAAAAGGTTAGAACGGTTTGCAGATGTGGTATAAACAGTATTTTCTTTTGAATATTTTGCCTATACCTTGGGTGTTTAATAAAGAACTTAAAGTCGAGATACCCATTGCATGAAAAATAAAGTGCTTATTAGGTTTGTTGTGCCTTTGGAAATAGTATAACAGTTATTGGCATGCAAATTCTTTATCAAGTGTCTATAGCTACCTTGTAGAGCTACATGAATTGTCTCTTCCGTTTCTATTCTTGGGATTTTTTTTAACTTGAACAATTTAAAAGTTATGTTTCAGTTTTGTTTTTGTATGTTTCTTGTTACTCAAGATTGATTCCAAAATTTGAAGGAAGCAGAAACCGATCTGACAGTGTTTTTCTCCATTTTATGCTGTGGTTTTTATTTTTTAACTTTATTGCAAATTTGCATCATAAATTTGTAGCTTCCCTACAACCATATGAGACTAAAGTGCAGTTTGCATCATTATGACAATTACATCAGGTGTCTCTTCAAGCCATGATTGCATGGATCAAATATCTCAACTAGAAGGCATTTTGGATTCACAGGTATTTTGGTATTACTCTTGTTGTTCAAGGTAAGGAATAATTGTTGCTTGTTTTTAACATCATTCATGTGTCAAAGCAGGTGTATGCCTTGGAGGATAGGAGGGAGCTAGAAAGATTTGTTCCTACTCCAAATCACAAAACATTATACTATAGTCCATCTGTTTTCAACCATGAAGCTGTTAAAGTGAAGCTAACGAAGCTTTGTGAGAAGGTAGAATTTTCTTTTACTTTTAGAACATTGATTTTGAATCTGGTTTTATTTTTCAAGTTACATTAGTTAACTAGGTGTATATAAAATATAACAGTGAATTATTAATGAGGAGGTGGTTGTAATGTCAACAGTTTGAAGCTTTCCAAGAATGTAAAGACAACATTTTGCTGTCTAAGTTCAAGGACTATGAAGAATTTATAGTTAACTTGAGGAAGGAAATTCGGAGCATACACAGAAACATTGAATACTGTCTAGAGAATCTTGGCCTGTATTGTGCTTATAAGGTATGGACTAGTCTTGCACCATTGAGAAAACATTTAAACCTTCACAAATAGCCAATAGTAATGAATATCAGAGAGTTATGGATTATTTTTCTCAATACAATTGTTGTTATATGTATACATATGTATTCATGTGCATATATGTTTGTGCATACATCTTTGGCCAGAAAAGAGTTATCTATTGAAATTACCAACAAGGTAAGACAAATATATAGTATTAGCAAAAAAAGAAAAAATTAGAGTTACAACTCAAGATTTTGAAAATACAAATTGTCAACTTCTTGTTAGCATTTTTGAGATGCAAACATTTCATATCAAAACTTGTCAAATGTTTATATCTCAAAACTGCCCACATTAACTGTGCATTAGCTTTCTGTTCTTTGGCAACTTTGAAAAATAACCCTTGATATATAGTGGCATTGAATGTGTTGACCATGACTAGACATTGATAGGTTCCATCAATTGGATTGGACCTGTAATGAGCCTTGCTACTTCTGATCTAAAGTCTAGCTCTTCAAGGAATATCTTAAGGGTTACCAAAATGCAAAGAAAGGATCTTGGTTACTATGTCCTTCTAACACTTCAGGATTTTGCACCTAAAGGAGAGGGAATAGACCAAAATGACAATGTTCACACTTCTTAAACCACTCTAGAAAATTCCCTTCAAATCTGGCCTAAGTTTGCCTCAAGGAATTTTGTCAAACACTTCCCTTGCAACCTCTTAACTAGCTGTTTCTGAGTTTTCAGTCTGCTTGCTTGTCTTCAATTTGGTTTCAATGAATGTAAATGCTTTGCAATCAACACTGTAAATAACTAGACAATGATCTAAAAAGATAATGCAACTTTTTTGTCTTTTTGGATGCAAATACATGAACATCTACATAAGGAAAGTGTACCTACAGCCTATTGACATTTTGTTAAACACTTGGCACACATACTATAAAGCTGAGTACAAAGATATTTAAATGCTCAATCACATCTATAATTGATCAGAAACTTATTTCTCCTTGATTGCAAATGAAATGTCCAATATAATGCTTATACAAAATGGCCAAGACTCTTGGCATTTACAATGATATTGAAATATGATAATTGCTGATATGAATGCACACCTACAGCTGCAACATTAACCTCCTAATATGCAATGATATTATGATTTTTGATAGAGGAACCTGATTGGAAGATGGCACCCTTGATGTTTGTTGATGAAGCAATCAAAAGGCAAGCAAAATGACCACTCCTTGAGCCAAATCGAAATTTCCAGGCAGCCGCCCCTGTTGCTGATGAAAAATGCAGATATAAATTAATTTCCAGCTTCTAGCAACCTCCAATCACCTCCAATAGAGTCGCCTAGGCCTCTAATATCAAGCGCCTCTTTCTCTATGAGAAATCGATGCCCAAGGAGACTCCCATGAATAACTCAAACTTCACTAGCAAGCTGATATATGACTGGTAAAATATATCAGATTATTATGCTCTCCAAATTCGGCCTCTATTAGCATGAAGATGATGACTATATTCAATAAAATGTTCCTCAATCTTCTCCAATCGATTATCTCTCAAAATTGGCTTTTGGCCACAATTTTGCCACAATGAGAAGTCTGAACTAACTCCTCCAACAGCTGCAACCCTTCAGAAGGTATTTCACTTCCTCAGTTATGCTATCGATGGGAGTTATCGTTCCCAAAGACAATATACTGCAGAAACCCTTGGCTCCACAAGTGTTCATAAAAATGTAGATGACAAAGTGCTGAATGATAAGAAATGACCCCCTTAAGGTCCCTTTATAATTTCCTGGGTGAACACATTCACTTTCCTTGCCAATGTGGGACAAAAGATATAATATATTTTTAGTGACTTTATGATATAACATTTTATTTTAAGTCACTATAGTAAATTAATTAAATTTAAGGTTACTTTTTGATTTTAATTATTTAATAGCCTTATAAAAATAATTAATTTAATAATTTCTCCCTTATTTCTCCAATTAGCTCTCGAGAACAAAAAGGCTAATTAATATCATCATGATGGCCCTAAGAAGGGGACATTACAGGACCCTCTAATAAAGTTCATGTTTTAGTGAAGATCCTTGAGATTTGGCCGAGCTTTTTGACTATGGTTCAGACTCTGATGCTTTCCAAAAGCTGGGAGATCTAAAACAAAGGATTTTTTTACCTCTACATCCTAGGCAACTAGAAGCATCATTTGAAGAACGTGGACTCCATTCTCTTAGGTATACTGGAGAAAAAGGCTCTTTAAATTTTTATATTTAAGAAGAAATTATATATTATTATTATGATGATGTAGGATGTGAATGGTTGTGTCCAACAGGTTTTGAATCTTTGATGACATGGAGTTTTTAGAAGTTAGAACATTATTAAACGAGAGGAATATATCTTATTTGAATATTCTGATACCTCTTAATTTATTTTTAATTATGTGGATATATATATTGAAGAATTTCATTGTAATGTACAAATGTGTTTTCTCTTTGCTGGAAAACTTAAGGTTTGCATGTTAACAGTTGTCCTGTGAGTAATTGAAAACTGATGCTATGAGACAGGGTTTATGAAGAAAATGAACCAAGCCTTTCTTTTTACTCTTTACATTTACTTCAATGGCTGAGCTTTTCAAAACTCAAAAAACAATGATGTACACTGTATGTTGCAAGGATTATGAGGAAACGATCATTCACTGTTTGTATATTGTATGACAGTTTTTTGTTTTACTGTTTGTCTTTAAAGGCCATTCAAGTATTTATAGAAAGATGCAAGTCCGAGAACCATTTTGAAATTGAGGTTGAAGAGTTACATGGCATTAAAAGAACAAGAAATGTTTTTCTAGAGGAGGCATTGCAGACCTTAAAGCATTTTCTTCCAAATGGTATGTATACTTATAACATATATACATCTAATTTTTGATCCAAAAATAATGTGTTTTAAAAAATAAATTAAGGTAAAAGCAAGAATGTTGGAAATTCTGCAATTTTAAAACAGTTGAGTATTAAAAAATCATCCTAAGAACAGTCGATTGATGCTTATACTGTATTCACTTATTTTCCTTTCACAAGTGTCGTGTAATATTCCCTTACTATTTCTTTATATTGGCCATTTTATATTTCAAATAATAAACTTTTAAATAAGGAAGATGTTAGGGACCAGTTGAAATTAGGGTTTTTCTGATTTCATCCAAACCTCATTTTGATAGCTATAATTAATTAAGAGCCAACTTCAGGAATTTATATAAACATCTTGGAATTTACTGCTGCTAGGAATGGAGAAATTTTACAGCATGCAAGCAGACAATCTAGAAGGGTTTAGAGAGGGTCTTCTCACTCATAAAGTATATATATTTATCCGGCTCCTTTTATTAAATAGGTGGGATTCTCTGGCATAACCAAACAGTATTTCCAGGTTTTTTTTGTTCAAGCAGAAAATAACTGTTCTGAGGTATGCAGGAATTTAAAGGAAATGCGTTGTATTGTATTTGTTGAAAGAGTGATAGCAGCAGTTGTTATCTCGAGTTTGATCAATGAACTTGATTGTCTATCAAATATTAGTAGTGAATATCTGGCTAGTGGAAATGGTCTGCTAGAAACAAGTCGAAACAAACAACAAAGCACTCTTGATCAATTTTGTTCGGGCAAGGTTGGCTTACAAACTTCCATATAAATTATCAACATAGCATACTTATGGACATACTCAGTTATTTTACAACTGGTAGTTTGTATTGTAATGTCTGATGGTTATGCTTATGCAGGTGAATGTGTTGGTAACCACTAATGTTACTGAAGAGGGCATTGATGTCCAAGGTTGTAGCTGCATAATCCGATTTGATTTGCCAAATACAGTCCGTAGCTACATTCAGTCTCGTGGTCGAGCTCGCAAACCTGAGTCAGAATATGTTGTACTTATTGAGAGGTATAACCATATACCTTGATACCTCTATTGGGAAGTGTCAGATTCTTATTTTTTTCTACTTTGGTGTCATTCATTATCTTTTAGAGGAAAATGTTAAGCTTGGATAGTTGTTGTTCCTAGGGGTTGTTTGATTTTTACATTTTTGTATTTTTCATTGCCTTGCTTCATTTGAAACGATTATTCATGGTTGCAGTTCACTGATTTTGAGTACTGATTGTATTACAATCATAAATTTATTCACATGGCATTTTTGTGGCATTTGTGTTATGTCTTTGTCTAATGTACCTTCTCTTGCATTTCAATTAAGTTTCTTATCGTATAATATTATATTTATATCAATGGATTGAGGCTATTTATTTTGTTTGTGAAAATTACAAGTAAAACCTTCTAAGTTTTTGGAGGGTCTCTAAGACTAAACATTGCCTATACAATTCACTATGTTATGTATGACCATATTTAAGCCTTTGCCAGATGTCTTGATAAGATTACACCTTGCTGTTGCAATGCACTCTCTCATGACTGACTATATTCAAACCAGTATTGTACATTCATAGTCATACTATATCCAAGCCAATATTGTACATTCATATTAAATAGAAGCCAGTATTGCCTATGTTTTTTTAAAAACAATGCATCTTATATCACACCAAAGAATATATATATAAGGAGAGTGATTCTGCAAGCTAATGTACAGCATTATAACAGCAGCAATATAACATGATACTGTTAAAATGATGTTGGATGATGTCTGCAGAAGCCTGCATGCTAATCACATTCCAACTTCTTTTATCTGCCTGCATTTCTCACACAATACCACACTGTACCAGACCATGGCCAATCCACCTTTAATTTATTTTGCAACTGACAATAATAACTGACTCTAAAACAAGATCAAAAAAATTGAATTTTGAGGCTTTTTTTAATAATGAAATCAGAAATCCAAATTATTGCTTTTAGTGTTAACTGTTATATAATTTATATCATTAACTATGAATCTGGATCATGATATATTTATTGCTGTTATACTACTGTTGTTGCTGTCACGATTAATTTAATTGCTGTTATACCGCTGTCATGATATATTTATTACTTCTGTAATATGCTGTTATAATGCTGTCATGATATATTTAAGAGTCTTTTTTTAATGTTATGAATGATTTTTTTTAAACATTATAAAAAATAGCTTTGTTGTTGGGGATGTCTGGCCATCTTCAGGATGGTCAAGGGATGTCTTAGACGTCTCTGGTTGTCTTGGAGACAGCCAAACATCCCCATAGAGTTTCCTATTTGTGCAACATTTTTTGGAAATGTTTCAAAGATTTGAAGATTTTTGGGGATGGCTAGAGGACATCCCCTGCCATACTGCCATATCTGAATTGCCATTTGGGATGGGGGTGGAGGTTTGAGAGCTGGGGATGCATCCCTGTGGAAGATACATCAACTGAGCAGAAATTATGTGGATAATCTGAAAGAACAAGAAATAAACCCTAGATTAATATTGTTTCATAAATGAAGTAAACTATCACCTATGAGTATATTTTCTTTCTTTGCATCAATTCACTTGAAATCTGATCATAAATTGAAATGTGATTATATGATAGTAAATACAACAGTGAACTATCAACTATCAGATTTTTATACTAAGAAATAGATTCAATGCTTGAGCTGGGAAGGGAAACTAGTAAATGACAAGGAGAGAGATAAGAAAATGCATCCCTGAGATATCTATAGGCTGGAACTGAATGAAGAATTGGAAATTGGTTTGGAGCTGAAACTTTGGAAAGTTGTAACCTGCTGATATCAGCTGAGACCTACGCTCCCCCAAGTTTTGGGGGCGGGGACGGCAAGGGATGGCGGGATGTGTTTCCAGTATGGGGGTACTTTTGGGCCATTTTATAGGGGATGTCTATTAAAAAAAATAGGGAAGTTTTTAATAATATAGAGAAATTTCAAATATTCATATCATAACATTGATAAAGCATTCATCATTGACATTTTAGAAGATTAATACATAACATTAGACTTGAAATGAGATTTCACATTGTTGATGATAGCTTCGGTCAGATATGAATGACGATTGCTGTAAGCATCATCGTCATTTACACATGATCAAAGTTTATCATTCATTTATAAATATTTCTGAAATATGTATAATCGAATTTATGAGCATATATATAAAATTCGATCTAAATAAATGATGTTATGTTCAGCATTTATTAAATCAGAATACATACAAATATCCGCCACCTTCTAGAAGGTTGTATATGTGTTAGATATACTAACCTTATGATAAACGACTTTTATCTACGAGCCGCGCGCCCTAAGGGACACGTCCCATGAGTGGACGTGCCTCCACTTGTGGAGACACGTCCTCTCATGAGACGTGCCTCTTAGGGGCGGGTCTCCTCTCATATTTATGGTGGTTCATTCTTTGATATGCAAACATCGAAATCAATAAATGTTCTGCAATCAGTACATTCAGTATAAATAGTTAAATCTGGAAATTCAAAATCTGACTTAGAATTTTGAGTAGGATTCTTACACTTAGAATTTTCTTGAAACCTTTAGGCTCCCAAATTTGATAAGAGATTTGATTACATTTACATGGTATCAGAGCCACGTTGTGTGAATCCAAATCAAATCTAGATTTCAGATTGCTCTAAGAAAATTCGTATTTTCCAAAATTTGAAATTCTCTTCACATTCTTCATAATGTCAAGTGTGATCAGATTTGAAGATCGTCTTGCAGGAGCAGACAACTTCATATCATGGAAATTTAGAATCATGATGATCCTTAGAGAGAATAAACTAGACTCACTTGTGAGAGAAAATAAAAAGGAACCAGAGGCTGAACCTGAGAAAACTCAATGGATCGAAAACAATGAAAGAGCCATGAAAATCCTAGTAGATGCAGTTAGGGATCATATAGTGCCTATCCTAGCAAAACATGAAACTGCATACCATATGTACAAATCTCTTGAGAGTACTTATGAGATCGACAACACCTGCAGGACTCTAGCATTAAAAAGGAAAATCAACAATGCTTAAATAAACAAAGGAGAGTCCATTAATACATACTTCATGAGGATTATTGAACTAAGGGATCAATTATCCACAATTGGATATCAGATTGACAACAAAGAGTTAACTCTAATTGCACTAGGAGGCCTACCAAACTCATGGGAGTCATTTGTTCAAGGAGTAAGTGCGAGATCTAAACTCCCTAAGTTTGACAGGCTAAGAACTGACTGCCTTCAAGAAGAAACAAGACTTTCCACAAAAGAGAATAAACAAAAACACATAGATGAAGACATTCATGTTCTCCACACAATATCTAATAAGAGGAGTAAGAAAATCTCCTACAAGAGAGGATCTTTTAAAAGAAAGAGAAATTCCAATGGAAAGGAATCTTATGAGAAGAAAGATATCTCTCAAGTACAATGCTTTAGATGTGATCAGTATGGTCACTATGCAATGAAGTGCCCTGATAGAACTAAACAACAAGCATCCTTTGCCAAAGTAGGAAAGTCAAAACCAGATCATGAATCTGAGAACTTTGTGTTCTATACAGCCCTTTCTAGTCAAGTATCTGACAACACTCAAAATTGGGTAATTGATAGTGGTTCATCCAGACACATCACAGGGTTCAAAGAACACTTGGACTCTATGACTGAAAAGTCTGATGAAGAAGTAACCATCGGGGATGATTTTGCATACCCTGTAAAAGGGGTTGGAATGCGTTCCATCAAGTTGAAATCTGGGATTTTTCTGCAACTCACTGGAGTCTTAATTGTACCTAGAATAAAGAGAAATCTTATATCCATCTCTGCCCTTGAAGACAATGGTTACAGAGTTACATTTATGGATGGGAAAGTTCTAGTATGGCCTAAGAACTCAACTATCAAGAAAGCCCATACCATAGGCATAAAACAAGGGTACCTTTACAAACTATGCAATGAGGTTAAACAAGCCCTTACCCTTGACACTGTTGATACAAATGAAGTCTGGCATAGAAGATTAGGACACCTTCATTTCCGTGCCCTGCCTTCTATGGAAAAACTTTTCATAGGCTTACCCAAGCTAAAACCATCTCATGAGGGAACTTGTAAAGGTTGTGCCCTAGGAAAGAATACTAAGGGATCCTTTCAGAATAGCCTGAGTAAAACCCTTAATGTATTAGAACTGATTCACTCTGATTTATGTGGACCCATGTCTGTACCTTCTAAAGCAGGATTTTTATACTATGTCATATTTGTAGATGACTTCTCTAGGAAAACCTGGATCTATTTCCTTAAGTGTAAAGAGTCAATAGAAATCCTTAAAAGGTTCAAAGAGTTCAAAGCCCTTATTGAAAACTTCTCCGGAAAGAACATAAAAACCTTAAGGATAGACAATGGGAAAAAATACACCTTTGAGATTTTTAAGGAATTCTGCATGAGTGCTGGAATTAAGAGGGAGTTCACAGTTGCCTACAACCCTCAACAAAATGGGGTTGTTGAAAGGAAAAATAGAACCATTGTAGAAGCTGCTAAGGCAATGCTGCTTGACCAAAACATTGAAACTTCTTTCTGGGCAGAAGCCTCTAGGACTGCTGTCTATATCCAAAATAGATGTCCTCATTCTCATCTTGATAACAAAACTCTTGAAGAAGCCTTTACCGGCATAAAACCTGACATTAGTCATTTTAGGATTTTTGGCTGTCCTGTCTACATACATGTGCCCAAAGAGAAGAGTCTCAAACTAGAACCTTTTGGAAAGAAGGGAGTATTTGTGGGTTATAGTGAAACCTCCAAAGCCTACAGGATATTCATACCCGGGCATAAACAAATTGAATTGAGCAGAGATGCCATCTTTGAAGAAGACATTGCATTCAAGAGGGCAAGAAGTTCTAGTGAGATAGAAACCTATTCCCCTAGAGTACCTGAAATGGAACCTGCTCCTGAGATTCAGAGGGAGCATCCTGAGGAAATGCCACATGAACTTCCCTCTACATCAAATGAGAATACAAATGACAACGGCAAAAAGAGACCACTTTGGGCCCGGAAGATGATCAAAGAAGTAGAGGATCATGCAACACCCAAAGGAACATTCAGGAAGAGTAAAAGACCCAAACGTTTCTCTAGCTATGTTGCTCTAATGAACAACATCATAAACTAAGAACCTGTCAGTGTTTCAAAAGCTTTCCAACATCACGCATGGAAGGATGCAATGACAGAGGAATATCAGTCTATTCTAAAGAATGATGTATGGGATATAGTGCCTAGACCAAAAGAGAAATTTGTTCTCTTCCAAATGGCTCTTCAAAATCAAGCATGTTGCTGATGGCAGTAGAGAAAAACATAAAGCACGTTTTGTGGCAAGAGGTTTTTCTCAAAAGGAAGGCATTGATTATGAAGAAACATTTGCATTTGTTGCCCGTTACACATCAGTGAGAGCAGTGTTGGCCATTGCAGCAGCTAAAGGCTAGATGATCCATCAAATGGATGTAAAAAATGCCTTCCTGAATGGAACCATTGAAGAGGAAGTCTATTTGGAACAGCCTGAAGGTTTTGTGATACATAAACCTAATTCACATGTATGCAGACTGAAGAAAGCCCTCTATGGACTTAAATAGGCTCCCAGGGTCTGGTATGAAAGAATTGACAGCTATCTCTTGGGATTAGGATTTTCCAAGAATGATGCTAACTCCAATCTCTACTTCAAGATAATCAAAGGTGATATGCTAATAATTATTTTATATGCTGATGACTTGCTGATAACAGGAGAAGATCACCTCATTGCTCAAGGGAAGCAGGATCTAATTTATGAATTTGACATGAAAGACTTGGGCATTCTACACTACTTCCTAGGTTTAGAAGTATGGCAGAAATCAGAGGGCATTATATTGAACCAAGGGAAGTATATTATTGATATTTTGAAAAGATTTGGAATGTTGGACTGTAGACTGATGTCTACACCTATGGAAACCAACCTTCACAAATTAAAAGAAGCAGCAATAGAATCCAAATATGCAGATCCAACCCTTTACAGATAGATGATTGGATCCTTGATGTATCTGGTTAACACCAGACCTGATATTTGCTATGCAGTGAATTTTCTTAGCCAGTTCATATGTGAGCCAAAGGAAATTCACTTAATAGCTGTGAAACATATTTTGAGATATCTTCAAGGCACTATTGGATATGGTCTTCTTTACAAGAATGATCAACTAGATCTACATGGGTACTTTGATTTAGATTGGGCTGGAAGTGTAACCGATCAGAAAAGCACATCAGGATGTTGCTTCAGTTTAGGATCGGCTATGATCTCCTGGATTTGTAGAAAACAATCTTCAGTTGCACAGAGCTCAACAGAAGCTGAATACATTGCAGCCTCAATGGGAGCAAGAGAAGCAGTTTGGCTTTGTAAATTGCTTGTGGGACTCTTTGGTGAGCCCTTGAATCCTACAATTATTCATTGTGATAATCAGATTTGCATCAAACTCTCTGTGAATCTTGTCTGTCATGATAGATCTAAGCACATTGAGATCCCCTATCATTATGTAAGAGATATGGTAGAAAGGAAAGTGATTCAATTGGAGTATATTAGTACAAATGATCAAACTATAGACATTCGCACCAAGCCTCTCTCCCGAATCAAGGTAGAAGACTTCAGGAAGAAACTTGGTATAGGTGAAATGTAATTTGTTATTTATGTTTGAAATACAAATTGTTTATAAATTGTACTAATATATAAAGATGTTTAATGTGTAAACTCTTTTGTCATGTGTGTGACTCCATGACTTTATGGGCCTACTCCCCCTGTGTACATTATTGAAAGATGATGATCTTTCTAATAATGAGCACTTGTATTTGACATTGTAAAGTGACGACTCTACAATGATAAAACTATCATGATAGATATCATGTGACTTGATATCTGTGGACATGTCATGATAGTATCTCTTGGACACCTTGATTGATATCATGGGACTTGATATCATTTGTAGATCATTGTGATCCTTAAGAGATAATCATGGTGGATATTTATATCCGTGGAAATGCCATGAATTATGGTAGACATCATGTGACTTGATCTCAGTGCACATACCATAATAAAGATATGTTATGAAGAATGTCATGTGACTTGACAATATTGAGAAATCATACTATGTCTTAGATATCACATGTTAAGGTGATATCTCTACTTATTTGATTTTAAATATCTTCCCTAACTAAGAGGGAGTGTTGATGATAGCTTCGGTCAGATATGAATGACGATTGCTGTAAGCATCATCGTCATTTATACATGATCAAAGTTTATCATTCATTTATAAATATTTCTGAAATATGTATAATCGAATTTATGAGCATATATATAAAATTCGATCTAAATAAATGATGTTATGTTTTGCATTTATTAAATCAGAATACATACAAATATCCGCCACCTTGTAGAAGGTTGTATATGTGTTAGATATACTAACCTTATGATAAACGACTTTTATCTAAGAGCCGCGCGCCCTAAGGGACACGTCCCATGAGTGGATGTGCCTCCACTTGTGGAGACAGGTCCTCTCATGAGACGTGCCTCTTAGGGGCGGGTCTCCTCTCATATTTATGGTGGTTCATTCTTTGATATGCAAACATCGAAATCAATAAATGTTCTGCAATCAGTACATTCAGTATAAATAGTTAAATCTGGAAATTCAAAATCTGACTTAGAATTTTGAGTAGGATTCTTCCACTTAGAATTTTCTTGAAACCTTTAGGCTCCCAAATTTGATAAGAGATTTGATTACATTTACACACATGAGAATTGACAAACAAATTAACAAAATTCAAATGCTTTCATTGTCAATGTGCATACATATTATATAAGAATTATAACAAAATGCCCAAAGTCTCCAAGTTTCAACTATAAAAATGACAAAAAATAGAAAATATATGGCTGTCCCTAATCAGCAGATGCAATTGGTAGGTCTATATCAAAATTAGAGCCCGTGTCTGAGTCATTGCCACGGTAAGGGGTTGCCTTAGGCAATGGAACCCCAACCAATCCTTCTTGTGTTTCCTCCTCATCGATCTATATAGCATCTTTGGGATCAACATCCCAACGTGAGGTTAGAGTTTGACGATACTTAGGAGTTTGTTGATCCCGTGGCTGCAAAGCATTATGCATAACCACCAACTTCTCTAATTGTCTAGAGGTAAGGTTATTCCTTTGGACTGATTGGATGACACCATATGTGGACCAATTCATCTCTGTAGCTGAGGAATTGGCAACTTGTGAAGAAGATGAATGGAAAGAAATCTCAACTCCAATGCATCCTTGCCATGCCACGTCCACCATCTAATAGGGCCATTTTGAGCTAATGTATCTATACTTGGCTGTGCCTTTGGTTTGGTGAAGGTTGGACCACAAAGATTGACAAATGCAAGCCACTATGTGTGAAGTAAAGAAGTTTCCTCTTCAGTATACATTTTCCCAAGGGCCTTCATGAAGCCTTCTTTCACCTCTTCATCATGAGATGGAGGCACTCTCCTAAGTCTTGCTGCATACCATTTGGGATTTGAGAGCATAGGCTGCCATGTGAAGTGGGGTGTTCATAGCGTTCCACCTTTGCGTCACAATGCGCCTAAGATGCTCCTCATAAATCCCAAAATAGGGTCCCTGCTATGAATTGCTTGCTTGATCTACCCAAGCATGCTATCAAAGGTCTCATAAATTTCTTCAAGGCTAGTAGAGTCAGTATCAACATATCTAACTACTTGCGCAATAGGCTCAATGAAGGAGAAAACATATCTGCAAGTGCAAACAAGTTACAAAAATTAAGATCTTCAAAAATAATAGAAAGATTTTACAAGTTAAAATTATAAACAGTAATAAATTTAAAATTATTAAATTAACATTTAAAAAAATAAATAATAAAATCAACAACTTCAAATTTTCTTACCTCATTGTGGACCACCAATCATCATCAAGGTTTTTTTGCTTCATACTTCTTCCTTTTGTTGTGCTTGCCTCGTTCCATCTACCTCACTCCGTGTTGACCACCATTAATTGTAAAGCCTCCTAGACCTCAAGCATCCTCTCTAACAAAATGAAGTAGTTGGCATATCTAGTGTCCACGGGCTTGAGAAATTCCTTCCTCGAAAAAATCTTGAACAAAGCAAGTGTGATGGTTGCAAATGAACATCTGCACATCTATAGCGTCTGACATCACTGCCTTCACCCAATCTATCTTCCCAATGTCCTTCAAGGTATTGTTCAATGCATGAACACAACATGGGGTCCAAAAAACATCAATCTAGCTAACTTACACACACGGATTGAATCTGTCACTACTAGTACAACATTAGAGGCTCCAACCTCTTCTATGTCATCTCTCAAAATATAATATTGGAAGTTTGCATCCTTCATTTTCCTCGAACAATCAATGACTCTAAGAAAATAAGAGCCAATTGTACATGTAACAATAATATTGATGAGTGGCCGATGTTTGACATTGGTCCACCCATCCATGATAATAGAGAAACCATCCCTTATCCATGTTTGTCTCATATCCTCCATTGTTAGAGTAATAGGTTAATCACGTAATTAATTAATTAATTAGGTCCCCTTTATTCACTTAAGCTAAAGTTAGGAATTTCTTTTTTCATTATTAAATTGGTTTATGTTGTCTCCTTGCATAGGATGAAGACACTTGTCACAGGCTACTTTAATCCTCTCCTAGGGTTTTTCGTCTAGGGTTTGTATCTCCTTTTCACAAGGATTGATCTTTCATTGTAATTACTCATTTAGGTTATTTTGCATCAATACATTGTCAGGTTGTGTGCACTATCTTGCCTTTGATCTTCTCTTTTGTGATAGGTAATTGTGTGCAAGTGATTTCTAGGTACGGTGAGGTTGAATTTGCAACTTCAACATGGTATCAAAGCTCTAGATTTGCAACATCCTATTCAAAATTTGAGGGATCCAACCTTGAGCAAATATTTGGTGCGTCATGGAGCGAAACAGACCTCGCTATTGCTTTAGGAGCGGCCAAAAACCTAAGAATCGACTATTGTTTTATAAAAATCTGAGCAAAAAAAAGGCATTTTTGGGCACAAGAATCAAGGCAATTTTTTTGGTACAATGTGTGGATCCATACGTTGTACGTGTCCTATTGGTATGACCTATACCTTCGGCTTTGTGCAAGCGTGAGCAAAAAAATTTGGCGGCAGGGAAAATTGCAATGGCAAAATTTTTAATCGGCAACACTTTTTTTAAAAATTCCGTAGATTTTTATATTTGCGTCGATCTTTTTAAAACGACACCGTTTTTTCTATCATCGGAATATTCCTCTGGCCACCAAAATCCTAGCATCACCCTCTCCTAGTTGATCAACTGCTTGCTTGGTGACGACCTCCAACTGCATCGCTCAGTCGAGCCCTTCGCACCCAACCCTGATCATGTGGGTGACTAGGGGCTAGGGCCCACAGTCTAGCGCCCAATGGCCAGTAGCTAGGCCACCATACAATTGTGGGTCGAGCCAATTTTAGCCCCTTGTTTGCTTTTCTAGGGCAAATTGGGTGACTTTTAGAAAATTGAGTGTATCTTGGGCATGTGAACTCCGTTTTTCAAATTTTTTATATTGTTGGAAAGTTGGTTCCAGTCTTGTTCCTGTGGTGTAGTTCATTATTCCTGATTTTTCCCTAGAATTTTTCTACAGACCATTGAAGTCAGATCTACCTCTTTGCACTTTTGGGGTCATAACTAATAACTCGAACATATGGACTTTGTTTTTGTGAACGAATAGGTGTTGGTAAGGTGCTTCAGTGCTCTACACAGATCTGCAGTCCATTTTTCCAAAAAATTCACAAGTACACATAATTGTATGAAGTGATTTTTTGCTTTATTCATCTTTTCTGCTCTCAAAGTTGCATTGGGGTTTGGTTTTTCTTGTTGTGGGAGGGTATATTTCTTGATTTCCGTATCTATATACATCAAACCCTTCCAACACATTGTTTTAAAAACTTCAAACACCTTGGGGGATACCTCTTTAGTTGAATGCCCTACACCACACAATTGTCATATCCAAAATTCTCATACGACCAGATTACTCATGTCTAAGGGTTTATGGTCCACTTTGGATGAAGTACAACCAACATTGACTCATCAATTTGAGATACTTCAGCATTGGAGCAAGATAGATGAGGCTATGGGACTGATTTCACTACATGATTTAGACAGTCTCTTGCTTCATCTTGAGTCTTGCACCACTCCTAGGGATATGTGGGCGAAGTTCAGTGATCTTTTTGGCACCATGAATGAGTTTTGAGCACTTAAGATTGAGGCAGAGTTGAATTCTTTGGTACCTGATTCCTTCTCCTCCATTGAGGATTTTCTAGTGAAATTTAAGTCCCTCAAATCACTTTTGTAGGGTTGTGGGAAGAATAAAACAGAAAAAAGAGTGTATTTTCCTGATATTGTCTAAAGCTTCGAGGCCCATTTCAAGTCTTCTCTTCCAAATTTTACTCTACCATGGATGTGTTGGGTAATGCTTTTACTATGCCTACCTTTGAGGTTTTCTGTGATCATTTGACATTGGAACAATCAAAGTTGGTTCAGTTGGATGCTCTTACGGGTTCGAAAACCCATGCATTGGTTCATCAGCCATCTAAGGAGAAACAAAAGAAGAAACATAAGCCTAAGACAAATCATCAAGTAGTGAGAATCCTTCCAAGCCACCTCCGAAGTCGGAACAAAAACCACATTCTACTCGAAAGCATGATAACTCTTCTAAGTTTGGTGAGTCTTCCTCCAAGACAAAGAAGAATATAGGTGAACCTTGCAGTTTTTGTGGCAAGGAAGGACATCTAGTCACCAGGTGTTGGAGGAGATTAGAGGCTTTAGAGGAAGCCATGTAGCAGCATAACATTTCAGCTCCTCAATCTTCTCCCACACATATAGATACACACATATAGGCAGAGGTCATTTTCTTTCTGCATGGGCCTTACCTTCAACATCTACTTGGATACTTGATTTTGGTGCTTCTCACCACATGACACATACCCAAGATTTTGTTACCACTCTTTCACATTGTGGCATTTCACAAATTGCAGTAGGTGACTCTACTCAACTTTTAGTTTTGGGTTCAGGTTTTTTCCTACTGGAAGGTGGTTGTCTTCAGGATGTTCTTATTGTTCTTGACATATCTACCAACCTTCTATCATTATATTAGATTTTTCATTCTAGACTAGTAGGACAGTTGAGTTTTCACCGCATGATGTGGCTATTTGAGACCTCCATGATCATGACTATATAGATTTAATGGATTTGAGAGCCCAGATAGTTCCGGTTCATCTCTCATAGCACATGTAGATTCTGTGAGTAAGCTTTGGCATGAGCGTTTTGGCCATGTCAATTATAGGTATCTCCAATAGATGAGTACTCAAGCACTAGTGATAAGGCTACCTCAGATTTCTTGCAAAGATGGTGTTTTTCGAGGTTGTGTCCTTGGTGAGCATCATTGGAATTCTTTTCCTACAAGTAGAGCCACACATGCTAAGACACCCCTAGAGTTGGTTCATAGTGATCTTATGCCATTTCTAATTCCTTCCTTTTCAGGGGCCAAATATGTGCTCAAATATATTGATGACTTCTCTAAACGTACATGGGTGTATTTTCTTAAGTACAAGAGCTTTATTTGATTCTTTCAAGATCTTTAAGGCATTCATGGAGAAGCAGTTTGGTCTTTCTATCAGGCAGATACGTACAGATAATTGGGGGAAGTATATCAATCAGGCTTTTAGGTACTTTTCTACTGAGCATGGTATTCAACATCAACTTACAGTTCTATACACCCCTTAGCAGAATTGTGTTGCTAAGCGAAATAACAAAACCTTATGGGAGATGGCCAATTGTATGATTTAGTCACGAGATATGGATTCTTCTTTTTGGGCTAAGGCAATGAATTGTGCCAATTACATTCAGAATTGAATGCCTCATAAGGCATTACGACAGATGACTCTTGAAAAGGCTTGGACCCATGTCAAGCCCGATGTTTCTTCATTCAAAGTTTTTCGTAGTTAGGCTTGGGCATTCATTCCTGAAGCTTAGTTGAAAGCTATGGAGAGGGAAAGCTGACCACTCATATTCGCTGGCTATTGTGAGTGTTAAGGCGTACAGGTTGTTTGATTCTAATTCCAAAGAGGTCTTGTTTTGGTAGGATGTCCAGTTTGATGAGCCCTTTCCTCAGATGGATTCTTCATCATCAACTTCTCCCTCATTACCTACTCGTCTCACTTCATCTCTTGAGAATTCCTTATCTCTTAAGGATGATGATGGGCTTCCACCTTCACCACCACCTCGATATATTCAGCCTTTAACGAAGTGGGCTTACAATACTCTTGATGCAGCTAGATTTTTGGCAGGTGATCCTTCAGATTCCTGTCGTACTCGTTCACAGACATCAGGTGCTAGTCTTTTGAGTCATGCCATTTAGGATGATCCTCAAAAGTTTTTCAGATGTGAGATGTATTCCTGAGTGGTTGAGGCTATGGAGGAGGACCATTCTTCATTGATGAAGAATAATACTTGGGATCTTGTTCCTCTTTCTAAGGGAAAAAGGCTGGTTCAGTGCAAGTGGGTGTACCATACCAAATATGTTGCAGATGGTTCCATTGATAAGTATAAAGAATGTCTTGTTGTAAAGGGGTTTCATAGGTTGAGGGAATTGACTATTATGAGACCTTTGCTCATGTTGCCAAGATGGATTCTATTCACCTTGTACTTTCTCTTGCAGCTTCACAGGGATGGACAGTTTACCAGATGGATGTGAAGAGTGCCTTCTTGCATGGTGACCTTCATAAGGAGATTTTAATGGAGTAGTCATAGGGCTTTGTGCAGGATTCTTCACTTGTTTGCAGGCTTCGTCATTTATTATATGGTCTCAAACAAGCCCCTCAAGCTTGGTATGAGAAGATGGACTCTTTTCTGCTTTCTTTTGGCTTCACATGATTTTATTTCGATCCCACAGTGTACATTCAATGACTGGAGGGTAATATTTTGATTCTTGTACTATATGTGGATGATTTGATTCATACAAGTGGCTCATCCTCCATGATCTAGAGTGTTCAATGAGCTTTGCTAAAGCAGTTTGAGATGACAAATCTCGACCTTCTACACTACTTTCTTGGTTTACATGTTATTCAATCTTCGGATGGGATTTCCATAGTAGAAGTATGCTATTGACATGCTTCAAAGATTTGGCATGCTTGATTACAAGCCTCCCCCACACCATTTCAGTCAGGTGTTGTATTCTCTTCCACTTGTACTACTCCTTCAGTCAATGCTACATTATACAGGCAATTGGTTGGTAGTCTTTTGTACTTGACCCATTCTCGTCATGATCTTTCATTTAAAATTGGTCTTGTCTCTCGGTTCTCCCATGATCCACATGAGAGTCATTGGCAAGCTGCCAAACGTATTTTGAGATATATTTAGGGTACCTCACATTATGGTATTCATTATACATCATGAGCTTCTTAGATTTTCGGCTTCATTGACTCAGATTGGGTTGGTGATGTTAATGGCATGAAGTCTACTTTTGGCTTTGTTTTTTGCCTTGGTTTTGGTTCCATTGCATGGTCTTACAAAAAGCAATCTGCTATTGCTTTATCATCTACAGAGGTTGAGTACCGAGCAACAACTTTAGCTAGCTAGGAGGTTCTATAGCTTCGTCAACTGGTGACTAAGTTTGGTTTTCCTCTTGATAGTCCTACTATTTGGTGCAACAATCAGAGTGCCCTTCACATTTCGCACAACCTAGTGGAGCATCAAAGGACAAAACACATTGAGATCCACATGCACATCATTCAATAGTTGATTCAGGATGGCTTTCTCATCCTGGAGTACATTCCTATAGAGGAGCAGGTTGCAAACATCTTCACGAAACCTCTGGCATCGCCTTGTTATCTCTAGTTGTGATCAATGCTTGGGGTGGAGGAAGTTGTCCTTGGGGGGGTCTTCATGAGGCCTTCTTTTATGTTTTATAAATGCTTTTTTACATCTCTTTTTTGGAGAGGAGCTTTTCCCATGAGGTTTTCTCTGATTTCGAGAGATCTTTTCTTTGTACATGGGTACCTCATCAGGCCTTGTTGTTGGGATCCATTTTGCATTCTTCTTCAATTTTTTAGCTTCTCCCCAAGTTCATCTTAAGAGGGGGTGTTAGAGTAATAGGAGATTAATTAATTAGGTCCCCTTTACTTTATTCCCTTAAGCTAAACTTAGGAGTTTCTTTTTTCATTATTAAATTGGCTTATGTTGTCTCATTGCATAGGATGGTGACACTTATCAGAACCTAATTTAATCCTCTCCTAGGGTTTTAGATTTAGGGTATCCATCTCCTTTTCATAAGGATTGATCTTTCATTGTAATTATTCATTCAAGTTATTTCGCATCAATACATTCTTAGGTTGTGTGCACTATCTTGCCTTTGATCTTCTCTTTTGTGATAGGTAATTGCTTGTAAGTGATTTCTAGGTATTGTGAGGTTGAATTTGGAACTTCAACATCCATTGACACACTCACCTTGGAATATTCTCTATCAAGGAGGGTGGTGTGTAGCTTGTGTTCTCCAGGTGAAAGAAATGAAGGACTTGTAGCTATCACATCTTTGAACATTTGTTTAAAATATGGTGAACGTGCCACATGAAAAGGTATGGCATGACTTTAAAAAAACTTAGCAATAGAAGATTTGTAGTGTCATAAAATTGCATACCTTGCAATTTCACTTACACTTGTATTCACTTTGGTGTCCACTCCCTTAGTATTTGTGTAGGTTCATTTCAACCCTTGCATCAACCTTTTTCCCCTCAGGATGCTCAAGACCCTTTTTCAACAACTATCTTCTTGTGTCATTTTTGTGTTAAACCTTGTGTATTCTTCGGTCCCACCATTTTTGAGCGTGATTTGTTTGGACACTAGCGCATCGCGCGGACATTTGTGTGCTGTGCTAGCATCTCGTGACATTTCAACGTTCAAAAGGTCGTTTCTGAGCATGTTGCCACTTGTCACCTACCTTTGTCGATGGAAACGGCTCAGGACGCCTTGTAACTACTCAGGAACCTTCTTTTTCCTCCTATTCTCTCTTTAAAATCCATCTTTTCAATTCATTTGGTCTTCTTGGTCTCTCTTTCAAAAACTCATTCTTTCCTTTCTCTCAAAATCTCTCTCTCAAGCTTGCACAACTCTCTTGTTTGCTACAATGGTTTCAAGTTCTCACAACACTCTCTACAACTCTCTTGGCTCTCGTAGCTATCTCTTTATTTCTCTCTCTTTGGCTTCCTCAAGCCTTGCAAGTGATATCTATCTCCTATCTTACGTCTTTGAGCATCTTGGGATTTATCACATCCCTTGTCTATGCATTTCATCATCTTGTCTATTTATCTTTCTATCTATCTGTCTATTTGGCTGTCCATGGAGGTGCAAAAATTGAAACAAGGGTTTGACTGAGGGAAGCCCCTAAAAAGTCCCAACATTTTCTCTCGGTCTTATGTGTGTAGGTATTGAAGACATTTATTTGCTAGAGGTTTCATTTCTTGGTTGGTTGTGAGTGCTTTCTTTCTCTTTCTTCATTTCATTATCTACCTTCCATTTAATTTATATTTCATTTAGTTTACTTTATTTTAGTTATGTTATTTTCTATTATCTTCTCGTATTTCAAGAGTTCTTAGCAATCAAAATAGAAGTAGTTATTTTGTTGTATTTGTGACATTCTTGGTTTTCGGTTTGTACGAGACGCCAACACGCCGTTGGGACGTGTGTGCACTGCACTGTAGTCCTTGACTGAGAACTTGTCAGTCTTTTCAAAAGACTTATGTGACCTACTCTTTCTGTTTTTGGAACTCTCATCATTTTATCCTGTCACTTGAGCTTTGTTCTTGGAGGTAGTTGAGGACCATTTGCTCCTTGAAGACTCTGCTTGTCCCGACACTCCAGGTTAGCAAATTTCCTCCTTTATAGGAATCAACCACATCTCGTAATTGTGTGTTAAACATATCGGCAACACTAGATTTCTTCTTTCCTCTAATAGAAGTAAAACCCTCTTCCCCATGAAATCCAACATCCACGAACCCTATAGGCATTGAAACACTAGGCTGCAAACTCTCAAATGGAGTTCCTTGCTTTCTTGCCTCCCCCTCCATATGCAATCAAGTTGCCTCAATCTTCTCAATTAGAGTTAATTTTTTACAACCTTTCACCCCTTTTCCACCTATCCACAAAAGATGACTTTTAACTCTCATATAACTGCCTCTATATTGTTTTCTGCACAAATGGCAAAGCCATTCTCTACTCCCCTTGATTTTTTTTTCTTATCCTTATCAACTGGTGTTGCAAATTGTAATAGAGGTTTCTTGGTAATAAATGGGCCTTTTGCATAAATTTTGAGGACTTCAAAAGGACATTCAAATGTGTTTGAAGTTGCTAGCCCTACTACACTTCCACTCCTTGAGGAGAACCTAGTAGCTGCCATACTTTTGAGTTCTACTTCTAGGTCTACTTTGAATTTCATGCATTTGAACCTCAACCTCCTCACTATCATTATTAGTACTCTCACTATTGCTCATGATTTTTTTTGTTAAGAATTGAAAAGAGAGTTGCAAGTTCAAATAAACCAAAAAAAAACTCATAATGCCCTTTCTATGTGGTAAAAAAATTGAAGAAAATTGAAAAACAATTGTAAAGTGAAGAACTTACCTCTAATGAAGAAGATTTGATGCCCTAGTCTCCTCTTTCAACTGTTGTTCTCTCCTTATCCACTTGCTTCTCTTCACCTCAAGTTTGCAAGTGTAAAAATGAATTTTTTCTTTTCTTTTTTCTTTTTGGATTGATAAGTGACATAGGTTTAGGTTGTGTTGAAAGGGATGGGTGGGTCCTTGTGGGCTTCCCATCCCTTTTTAAATTTTAAAATGTGTTTTTTATAAAAAGAGTCAACTTAAATCTGCTTGGGCCATAGGGGACAACTAGCCATCCCTTGACATGCCCGACATTTTTTTGAGAGTTTTCGGGATGTTGCCCTTTTTCGGTGACGATCAGGGATTTGGGGGGGGTGCTTCGAAGGCATCATCGAGTCCTTGAAACGTTTTGAGTATGGGGACAAGGGTACTAGGGTAGGGGACACGTCCCTAGGGAGTACTGGCTGAGACATTAACATTTGCCCTAGATACTTTTGAAGGTTACCAGCATTAGCTATGAGCATTCCTACTCATAATAAACACTTTTGCAAGTCATTACCCTTGGCAAAGTGCATTCCTATTGGTCACAAATAATTTTGCGAAAATGATAGTTTGTGTTGGTCACTTTTGATGCCCATATAATGTGTTTGTGTCAATTGCAGAGCTCTAAAATTTGTAGGACGTGTTTACCTTTGTTTCTTGACTCCTTTTTATTTGTGCTATGCCCATAAGTGTCCTATTTTTTCGATATTCACTTTTGAAGCTATAGGGAAAGGAAAAGGGGTTAAGCTGTTTGGGAATCTGTCTCAATTAGTCCCTTGGGTGGTATTTTCAACCTCAACAGAGCCTTAGCAAAAATCTAAACTATGTGATGCCCCAACTTGTTAAGAAAGAATGATGTGTGTTGATTTGGATCCTAAAGAATGAAAACCCTACAAGAAATCTACCTATTGTAGTGTAAGTGAGATGAAGAGATTGGTGGGTTATGGGAAACAAGAAATTGATTTGGAAAAGGATCTTAGGAAGCTTATATTTGGTAGGATTAAGGTGCCATCAACCTTGTAATTCCTATGTCATCGATCCAACATCCTTGGAAAGTGTCTCTAGAGACTAGGGGTGTATTGGGAAAATATTTTGGAATATTAATTCTCACCATTGTTTGTATTATATTCATAAAAGGGGTGATGGGTTCCATTAGCAGCAATAAAGGTGACTTGTGGACATAAATATTTAATATTGTTTTCCCCACATGTGGACGCCTAGAATGGGATAATAAAAGATAAGGAAAAGGATAAATGAGTGATAGTTGGTTTTTTCCAAGTGAGAGCTTGTGAAAGGGCAACGGGTGTCTTTTGGTATTTCATCATTTATTGCATTTAATGTAATGCTTATCTTCCTTGTTTGGCTGCCCAAGTTGGAGGGAAAGTATTGGAGCCAAAATTGGTGTCCTTTCACATTCCAAGAAGGTACTCCAAGGGTTGGGGACGTTTGGAATGAAGGGTCATCTTCATTCCGAGAAGGTACTCCAAGGGTTGGGGATGTTTGGAAGGAAGGGTCATCTTTGGGCACCATGATTGGTGCATTAGATGTCTTCCTAAGTCTATAAATGCAACTCTTTAGATGCAAAAAATATGAGAAACAGTTGGATGTAGAGTTTCGTTGTAGGAACAAGGATAGGTTGAGGCATAAAGTGGTTGTTCATAGGTGCGCAGGTGCTTCCATGGTGGAGGAAAATAGAGGAATGAAAATGAATGTATTGTAATCTCATTTATTTGTAGATAATGCATACTTGGGCCTCTTTTCTTGGTGGAGTTTTTTCCTGCAAGGGTTTCTCCACGTAAATTCTATGTTATGTGATGCTCTTGTGTTGCTGATTTGTGCCTCATTGCTGCTATTCTATGGTGATGTTATTCTATTTATATTGTTGTTGTAAGTTCACATAAGATGGTGTTATTTAGCATGTTATGTTGGCTGATTTTTAGCATCATAAAGAAGTTGGATCTAATCATGGTAATTCTATAATAAGGCAGCTTAATTTTCAAATTTGCATATAAGTTTCAGATTTTGATGTTGTTGTAGATCAAGCCTTGTATCTCATCCATTGAAGTCATATTTGGATAGAGATCGAATCTCCCAACAATTTGTATTGAACTTGCTTATTTCTCATCAATATTCAAATTTGTGGTAGGAGGTATATTCAAGGAGATGGGAAAAGGCGACCATTGGAAGGGATTTGGTATAGTGATGGATGGGTAGACGAAGAAGCAAGGAAGAATATACTAAAGAGATGGACTCAAAAGTGGATGGCTTGGAGGAGGTGCAACAAGGATCTTCTACATATTTCTTCACTATGGGGGCTTCGAAACCTTGTTGCTATTATAAAGAAGTATCATAGAGCAATGGATGTAGAATGAATGTGGTGATTACCTTCAAAGTGGCTTAGTATAGCTTTATTTTGTGTTAGGGTTTAGCTAACCATCGGAAGACATATTAGGATAGATTTAGGTTAAGGTTAGAACCCTTGCTTAAAATTTCAAAGTTCTAGAATTTATCCAAACACTAGCGTTTGATTGCAAGGGTGTCTAAGACCCCAGCACTTTTGTTCATAGGTGTCTTGTTTCAACTTAGAGTTGGAAAAGGCTCATATATGGTTACAAATCAATCCAATGTTAAGGAAATGCTTAGAAAATGGCAAATGAGTCTTAGAATGCACCTAAGAGAGTGGACACTAAATTGATTGCAGAAACATAAGGTGAGGATTACAAAGTAGGCAATTCTTGAACTTACAAAATCTTGCCTTATGAAAGCTAGAAAGGTTGATATTCAAGCCTTTGTTGGCCTTTAGCACATACCTAGATCCTGTTTTTATTGAACTCCCTTAAGGGGAGTGGAGGATATTCCTTGGTTTCCTTTCATGTTATATTCCAAAGAAATGTAATAGCAAACAACCTTATCATGTCACATGTTTTTGCAAAATGTTTTTGATCATCAAGACATTCTCTATAAGAGAGCCTTCCTAGGAAGTTGGGATTGGCAAGGGGGTTGGGAACAATAATTGTCAGGTGCTCTCCAAAAGAGGGTGTGGAGGATAGGGTTTGGGGAGGGAACATTTTGTAGCTTGAGTGCTTGATAGTTGTTCTTTCCTTAGTTTCCTTGCATCTTGTTTTGTAGTTTGAGTAGTACTAACTACTAGGAATAGTAGCCAAAATATTTTAGGGGAATAAATTGACAAACCAAAAGATAAAGATTATATTAATTTATTGGGAACCCAAAGACTCAAAAAAGAAGAAAAGAAAAAAGAAAAAAGAAAAAATGTCTATTATTTGATTTTTTATATTTGAAGGTAATTTAATTACATATAGATATAGAGAGTTAAAAGAAACGAGAGTTTACACTATGAATTATGGGATATGTTTTTCTTTTAAATAAATTTCATGTCCTTATTTACATTGTACACTACATAGTTCATTATGACATTGTTCAAACCTGAAATCAATTATAATGTATTTTTTACGAAGTCAACCTATAAAGTACAAAGTAATTAAAAGTGGAGGGAGCCAATGGTTCTTGGTGCTACAAAAGACAAGACACTAAGGGGCTACAAATTTTGATAATTAAGCTTTGGAGTCCATTCTTAATTCAATCAATCTTGATGTTCCTTAAGATAGAAGCTTATCTTGAACAAAAAGTGGTTCTTCATCAGATGCAATCCATTTGGGATTTGAATCAATCTTGTCAAGGTCAATTTGTTGATATTCCTCGACACAACTTCATACTATGAATTTGAAAGCATGAGGTAGATGAAATAAATATTAGAAATCAGAATTGTAAAATGAAACAAAATAATAGTTAAAATTGAATTACAATTGCAATTTTTTCTAAGCTTGAATTTTCTTCAGCTTAGGGCAAGGTTTGTTAAATAAACCCCAAATCATTTATCTATTGTTTAGTCAAATTGTTGCATTTCTTGGAATGCATGTGTTAAAGCATACTAAAAATACAATTAGAAGTGAATGGACTACATGGCTAGCTAAAAATGTGCAACACCATTCATCAAAGTTTTATAGCTTCCTTTCTAAAAAATCCCACCATTGCCTTGAAAAAATACAAATATATCAAGATTCTATCATGCACGATTTAGTTTGAAGGTGGTCCCACCTTGTACAACAAAAACAATGGAGAAAAAAATTCCTTGCTTGCTTGTATATGAGCAACTTTGCCATAACTTCTCATAGATCCTCTAGACCAGAGAACATTTTCTCCATAAATTTGAAGAGGTCATATTTGACCTTTGTATCATCTCAAATTGATGTGCTTGAGAACAACATTGGATTGAGATAGTATCTTGTGAAATGGAGGGGAGAATGCATCTGGCGCCTCATTTTTTTATTGATGATTTCCCATAGTGGCATGTACATGTCCTTGTCTTTCTCCATCTTGCTCTTGATAAATTCCCCAATCCTAGCCATAGACTTGTATAAATAGCTAATGAGGGATTTATCCCCATCAAGAAGTCTCAAAACTTTGCTAGAGGCTTTGAAAGCTAGACAATCTATTATGCCTCTCCCCAAAAAGTCCTTGAAAAAAGTAGTTTTCCAGGATCTTGCTATTCATATGACTGACAAAGCTAGATTCAACCCACTCATTTGAAATGAACCCACTTTCTTCGATTGGAAACTCTTTGTTCACTAAAGATGAATTTTAAAATGAACATTCATTTCAAACTCATCTTAAGTGAGCAAAGAGTTTGCAATGTAAGGAATTAGGTGACAAATCTTGTCAACCTTGGCTGAAGTTTTTTTTCTCTTTGAAGGTGTGCAACATATTTAACACCCTCCTATGATTGTATATAAATTTCATAATTGTGTGGGCCCTCATGATTCCATACTCAACTCATCCAAGCTTTTTAATGTCTTCTAGGATGAGATCAAGGCAATGTGCTATGTAGGGGCTTCAAAATAGTTGGATACTTCTTGATCAAAAGTTTCCCAATAGCAATGGTAGCAACATTGTTATTTGGATAAATTAGATTGCATTTTGTAGCCCTACATCAATGATCACCTCATAAAATAGTTCAAACAATGTTTGCATTGATTTCACCCTATTTGTTTCATCTATGGATTTCAAGAAGACTATGCAAGATTAAATTTAACAAGGAAGTTAATTAGAGTATAGTTCCTCATATCAATCCACCAATTTGACATGACAATGCAAGCAATCTTGGCTCACTCCTTACAATTTTCAATAACTTTTCTCACATCTTGTATTGCATCCCTCAGCATATGAACCCTTAAATTCTTGTATGAGTGTAATCTAAACCCAAGATCTACACTTGCAATGGTGTCTACCATAGCTTGCCGATATGGAGACCTAATAACATTGAATGATAGGCTAGAATAATATTAAAAATTGTCAATGGTCTTTATCGTCTATTGAGGAACATTCTTTCTCCTCCATCAACTCTATAAAGTTGATTGTGGTCTTGATGCAATATAGCGTGTGAATTTCCACCCCTAGTGTTAGGTCCACATGACGTAGTCGTGATAGAAAGAGACTCTATCATTGGTTATTATGCTACTTCTAGCCAATCAAAATGATCGGCTTTGGCCTCAAAAGAAGTTGATCCAATTGGTGTGGTTGTTATCGTCTTGTATGAGAGGGATTTCAACTTTAGACATGTAATTGCAACATTGTCTACCATAGCTTGATAGTATGGAGACCTAGAAACATTGAATGAAAAACTAAAATAATACCAAAAAATGTGAATGTTCTTTATCATCTATTCATGAACATTCTTCCTTCACAATCTACTCTTTAAAGTTGATTGTGCACTTGCTGTCATATAAGACACAAAGAAGGTGCTAATGTTTCCTCCTCGTGTTATATCTACGTGATATAGAAGTAGCCGAGAAAGAGATTCTACATCGACTCTGGCCTCAAAAGAAATTGATCGAACTAGTGTCCTTGTCATTGTTTTCTTTGCTTTACTTTTTGAATATGACACAAGAGTCCCCAAGGCTTGATATATGACATTTTGAGGGCTTTATTTTCAAGACTTCACATCATGGTTTGGAACCTTTAACAAATCCATTCACATCATGGCATAGAATGTAATGTCCCCTTAATGGGCTAACCCTGAATCTTGTCCCTGCAATTTAATACTAATGCTGATCTTCTTAGTATTCTGCAATCCAGGAGAGTAAATGTATTTCTGAAGGGAGGTAGATGATCCAATATTAGGAGCTATTGTATAGCTTGATGACTTCTATGTTTAATTATTCACTGCTCATAAGAGTTATCCAATTCTGAAAATCTCAATTCTATTCCCTTAATATTTTACTGCCTAAACAATGGTTGTGTGTCTAATAATGAATGCTGCTTTGATCTTTAGTAGATGTTGTATTTGCTGACTCTCTGCTCAGAATGTACTTATCTCCTCTTCACTATATTCCTTCATCCTTCTTATACCCACGCTGGTTAAAAGTTACACCTCTTCAAGGGATGTCATCGCTTAAGAGACATGTCTCTTTGTTAGTCTCTAGCATTGCTTTCCTCAATTGCTCTAAGGAATAATTAATGTTATTAATATTATCCCTTATTAAATCGCCGATCCTCCCATAGAGGAATTCGCTGCATCATTAACTTATAATATTGCTTATTTAATTGCTGCCATAATAATATAATTGTCCTCTATTTTTTATCCTTAACCAATAAGCATTGGTTGGTTTGATTTGCCCTTTCTTGATTCCTGGCATATGAGACAATAGGCCCGGTATCATATATCTTTGATGTGATGCAAATTATTTCAATCCAATGACATTTAGGAAAGCCCGATAACTACACCTATGGTGGCACCAAATTACTTTAAAGTTAGTCAAGATAAGCTCCATCAGTGATGTAATAAGCCTTCGTCCCATGTATAGAATAGTGGCACTTCATTTTAAAGGCTCGATAATATATCAATTAGATTGTCCGAACCTTTCCTTCAAAAGTCAGCAAATATAATATCAAGTAATAATAAGTGTAGGATGTCGATTATCACAGCAACAACGTTAATTTTATCTTCCATCCATTCCAAAGGCATCGATAGAGCATATATTGTCTTTGAATTATCACTGGCTCCCTTGTATGAAATATACCGTGCCTTTACACATGCGCAACCCCTCTGTATGCATAGTACACGACTCTTGTCTTATAGTTGTGATAGCATGAACCCTCCAATGAATGCTACTGTTTACAGTAATCATCATGAGCCTATGTCTTTCGACAATACCATGAAGTGCACCTTACTTCCATCGTGAAGTCCGATAGTGTAATGACCCGTTATGTAATGTACTTATTATGATTTTATATTAAAATATCATAATTATATTTGATAATAATATTATCTTATGCTTCATATCAATTTTATATATTTTAATATCTATAATATTATATATAATAATTGTAATTATATTATTATCTATTGATAATTATAATTATAACCATATTCAAATAATAATTATATATATATATTTTATATCCATTAATATCATATTGATTATAATATTTGTTATTTTAATATCGATAGTATAATTATAATTATAATATTGTCTCATAACAATTATAATTATAAGGATATCGAAATAATCGTATGGATTATTAATAATTTTATATATGTATTTTGTTATCTTTATTGTCACATTTTCGGGGACATGACATAGAACCTTAGACAATTGCCCATTTGAAGTGATAAATGCCTCCATTGCATTCAAGTCTGTTGGACTCAAGGGAACACTAAGAGGGGGGCAGGGGGTGAATCAGTGTTCAACAAATTTTAACTTTTATTACTCTGAAACTTAAACCATTCTGTCATTACATTAAAAGAAAGATTCAAGCATTCAAAGGAAACATTCATAACACCATAACGCAAGGATTTTTGCGTGGAAACCCTGTTAGGGGTAAAACCATGGTGGAGGTTAATCCACAATTTGAGTACTCAAATAAAGTTTTACAAAAGAGAATGCACTTGCATTTAGGCACACAGCCTAGAGCTCATTGCTCAAAAGAGAAGGCTCACTGTCTTACAAAAGCTCAGATTGAAACCATCTGAAGGATGAACTGGGATAGTAGCATCTATTCATGCCAAGTTACAATTCCGATGAAGCTCATAGATTTGATTCTGGACCTGCTTTCTGACCCTATACTTCGCTCTGCTTCGCTCTGCTTTGTTTTTCTCTTTTTTGCTCTTCACATCATACACAGTCATATTTGCACTATTACTCTGCTGAAATTCGCACCATATTCGCATTCCATATGTTCGCTATCTTCATACACTTTTCCACACATATCACACACAAAATGATAAAACGGATCTCATATATATATTTGCTATCAAGGATTTGATCATTCTTATGTCGGCTTCATAAAGCATTAAGTTCTTCTCAAGTGTCGCTAGATCCATCACTAATTCTTTATGTGCGTCCTCCAAAGTCTGTTAAGACAAAGAGAGAACCTAAACAAACATAATAGAGCACAAAAACATTTGATTAATTACTCCTTATACATCCACGATTACTATATTTGTCAGGTCGACCTTCTAGCATAGATAGTGAACTGATTAGTGCACCGGATCTCCTAGATCACGTACCAGTGAATGTGTATCAGTATACTTCACGAATAGGCATCAACAAACCTTCCTCAGAGATCCACAACCCAAAATAGTAGTCCGATGAGGTATACAGATCAACTTTTATGCCTGTAACTGGATGCCCTATTCTTCACCCTGTTTTGTCGGTGTAAACCAAAATTGTACTGTAGATCGGATGCATGACTTAGGTTGTTATCAATGAAAACACTTACAAGCCATATGCCAACAATACCCCCCTTTGGCATTGATGGCAACACTTAGTGAAAAATGACTAAGTGTTAGAATCATTATGAGTATGATGCCAAGCTTTGCTGCACTCTCTCCTCCTACGATTTGTAAAGCATTTTTCACTGCATTCTTTCCCCCTTTGACATCAATGGCAAAGCATAGAAACCATATGCCAAAAAGACAAAACATGTGTTCAAAACTTTCAAAACCTTGGAATATGTATATACTGACAATTCTCCCCTTTAGACCAAAACTTCAAATTTTTTGAAAACAATTAACTGTTACTTTAGAAAATTATCTTATGATTTTTCTTCATTTTCGGAAGGAATTTCTTCCAAGCATCTATTGTGATTCCAATGATAATGATCAAATTGTTGTTCTTGGATGTTTTGTTGACAATTTCAGTTAAAGATTCCAGAATTGTAATTGCTTCTTCAAAAACCCCAACTTCTACAAACTGAAATATCAAACTAGCAACTATGAGATTCACTAAAATATTCATAACTCACTCAAATCTACTCCAAATGACATGAAACGAAATGCATATGACCCCTAGAGAGATGGCGACCAAGCTAGGACTGAGAAACAACTGCAAACTGTAGTTATTTATTTTTCTAAAGCTTCCAAGACTTCCTAGGCAAAAGTGCGACCTGAAAAGAAGTCGACCTGCAAGATAAAATAAATGGCTCCATGAAAAAATCCCAAAAGTTGCATAAAGGGGCGCCCTGTGCCAAGGAAATGAATGGGCCAATACCCAAAAGCCAACAAAATTCACCCTAAGAGCTGCGAATGAAAACCTACTTCAGCCACACCAAAATCAGCAACAAGAAAAACTGACAAACACATCAAAAACATTAGAAAACATCATAGGACCCCATTACAATAAGCTCAATCCGTTCTTTTGAATAAAGAACAATCTTCTGACTTAGCTAGTTGCTATCTTTCAAGCAAAAAACCAAGTTCAAGCTAGGAGGTATGCATTCCTCGAAGCAAACCACTTACCATTTCGGTAGCATAACATTATAATTTCTTCATGGATGAGAAACAAAGAGCCCAACACTCTTATTTATAGGCTTTTGTCTCCAAATTCAAATTCAAATTCCCTCCAATTAGGGCACCCACATGACATTCAAATCCCCATTCACCTTTTCACATTTGCATTTCATTTGGACACTCTCCAAGTCATCCCTTTTCATGAAGGTAAATAACTTTATCAAAAATGCAATTAATCATCAAGTTAGGCGTCCCAAGTCTTAAGTAAAATACTTTATTAAAATATCACTTATTTCTCCCTAAAGGCGTCCATCATGCCTTATTGAAATTTCACTTAATAAAATATTTGCAACTTAAATATTTCCCCTATAAAGTCGTCCATATTAGCATAGGAAATATTTCCCACTTAAACATTATCTCCTCAAATATTTAACTTGCCAAATTAAATACCTCAAAAGCTGGAGACCAAACAAAATATACTACATTGTCAGATATAGCCATAGTATCGAACTGCTGAACACCTTCCAAAAATAGCCCCGAGGGTGTTGGAGACCATACTGCTCAAACTGACTTGCCAAATATAGCCACTGAACTGAACTGTAGTAACCCTGTTAGAAATAGCACTGCTAAAAATAAAACTTACTAAAAATAGCATACTGCTAAAAATAGTAAGTTGTTCTAAACTCATTTTAACCACAATCCAAACAACTGTTGTACTTACTAAAAACGGTAAGTTCGGAAAAGTCCTCCGTTGCAGTTGCATGTCACACCATTGCGAAGCACTCTGAAAACCCAGAAGGAATCCAAAACCCAAACTGCAAAACTCCAACATGCAGCCGTCGTAACTTACTAAAAATAGTAAGTCCGAAAAAGTTGCTTGATGCAATTGCATGTCACACCACTACAAAGCTTTCTGAAAACCCATAAAGAATCCAACAACCAATCTGCAAAATTCCAACATGCAAACCCCTGAATCCTCGAAAGAAACCTCCAAGCAACTGAAAACCCTAATTTTGCCTCTGACTAGCCTACGGGCATCCGAGGATAGGCTATCAATCACTGGAAAGTGTAGTGCTAAAAATGGGGACATTACACACACACTTGCCAATATAAAATTTGAAGGTTTTTGATCTCGACTATCAAGTGCATGCCTAATGCTCACACACACCTATATACTATGATTTTTGAACATTTGACTTTTTCCATTGTTAGCTATTTTTTTTATTTGAACACCTTCTCAAAGGTGCACCCTTCAAAATGAAAATTTGACCTCAAACCTTGAACTTACCTTTATTAGTGCATGCACCTCTCCATTGGATTCTTTGACTTTCCTTTGGTAAGGTGCACATTTTTATTTATGCCCTATGAGATTTCTTCAATGAAACTTCTTTTCATAGAGGTGCATACCTCTAAATGGAAACTCTAGACTTGAATGTGGATGAGTTTTTCCTTCATAAGGGTGCACCCTATTGCATGCAATTAATTGAAAGTTTGAATTCTCTCCTATATTAGGTGCATGTTGATCTTTAGACTTAGCAAATTGCTCCAACAATAGCCTCTCTTTGTTTGCTAAGATAGACAACTTAAAGAGCTTTTTTAATCTTGGTAAGTAAAGAACAAAAAGATGAAGAACAAAGCAAACTCGACAAGTTTTGAAACATGACTCGTTCGTTGATATAGTAAACAACAAATTTCAGCTTAGAACTTGGCAATACAAAATATTTTTGTATGGGTAGTATAGTTGGCTATGTTTGGGGACTGTTGACGTGCTTTTTATGACAGCGCCAGCACAGAATAAAGTTGCCCAACGGTCACTCTATTCTCTCTTGATCAAAGTGTCCCACATGCTAAGATTGCTTGAAAGTTCATGTGTTCGACTCCAAGGTTCCTTTTGTCGCGAATAGACTCAGTTGGTTGATGTGTTTTGCTGGTTATTTCAAGGGGCCTTACGTAGTTGTTCGACTCTGTGAAGCAATTAGGACTTGAATGATTTGGCAATATTGTTCTGGTATCTAGACTGACTCGGAAAATGCAGAATTTAAAGGGGATAGGGATAGGGATTCTACAAATCTACTTCTAAAGGGTGGAGGACGAGGATCGACTTAAACAATCTTCAAACCAAACTTTGCTTTGTCTCCTTTCGAACAACTCCGACAAAGTTGGTGCAATCTTCAAAGGATGAGAAAAGTGTTCAAACTATGACGCAACACGTTCATACCGTCAATACGACGCATACAAACATATGAACCATAATCGAAGTTAAGTGCTGATACTCCAGTTGACCACGCAAGGCGAACTTACCATCAGTAAGCCCGCTAGTGGTATGGATGAAAGAAGATATGCTTAAATCACAACGCCACACTCCACAATTAACAACTACTTGCATGAAATAAAAATCTATTTTACTCTATCTACCTTGAATTGGAAAGACGAAATGGCCTTGCTAGCTACTCATAACAAAGAAGAAATCACCAAACAATGAAACTCTTTGTATTATGAAAAGTGTTCACAACAACCTTTTACAAAACTTTCAAAGGAAAGTTTTCTTCCCTCCTCAATCTAAAGCTAACTTCTAAGCTAAATGCCTTCTACTCTCTAGCTCTGATCCAATTCCAATTCTAATCTCTAATTCTAATTTCTTACAAATGAGGGGGGATGCCCCTTTTATAATAAGTCCAATTCAGTGGACGGTTCAGATCAAATTACAATGAAGGGCTCAGATCGAGCCACCTATGCCCTGATTAGGGTTTCTGCCCTAAAAACCGCCACAGAGAGGAGTGGGCAATGAATGCATGGAATATTCTCCACTCCCCTGCAGGAATCATAATGAGCAATTAATGCCCACTACTGTCATCAAGAAGATCCTCATCAAGCAGCGCGTTCCCACTGGCCTTCTCCCGGATAGCAAACTCGATCAACCGGGCCAATACTGCTTCAACCTCCTGTGTAGAGATCGGTGGAATATGGTTGAGCTGGAACTCCAAGACTGCTACCGTCTGTCCGTATCTGGTGTAAGATTTCCTCCATGTCACTAAGGCGTCCTGGGTATGCTGAATTATACTAGAGAATGTGGAGACATTCTCAAAGTCATCCAGGACAAGTGACCTCGCAGCTGAGAAGAATGGAGGCAGTCTACTTTTCAAGCCATCAGCAGTTATCTCCTCTGGGACCAACTTTCTAGCAAATATGGCTTCTAATGTATTGAGGACTCCCCCCAAGATGTTGCCCATTGCTTTCCTCACTTTAGCTGAATCTGCCCTTGCTGCGTCGTGAAATCCACGGCCTGTGACCACCGAGGAGTACCAACTGGTGAAATCATACCTATCACCTCTCTGAATTACACCTCCATCCACCAAGGTTTCTAGAGGTATATGCATCAAAGCCCCCAAACGAAGTACAGTCTTCGTTTGATAGATGCGAGTATCACCCCAGGCCTGATCTACTATATCCATCCGTGCCAAAATACTTGAGGCCTGTCGATAAGCATCGGCGAGGTCCTCCATGAATTTCCCTGTCTCAGTATGAACACGGCTAACCCACTTGTCTGCCTCCGTTTCCATTTTCTTCAAATCCTCTAAGGCAACAACTGACTCCTTCGGAAGCTCTGATGGACGTTCCACTGCTGGGTTTGCTGGTTCACCTGGATGTGCTAGATTTTGTACGTATCCTATCAAAGTTTTGTGCTCCTTCTTCAATTTCTTATACTTCCCCTCCGTGCGGAGCAACTGATCCTTCAATGCCTGATAGGAGTTATCGAACTCCTCGATAACTTGGGCTCCCGTAGGACGACCCAACTCTACTGTGGTGATCACGTAATTTTCAGGCCTCTCCTCGGTTCGATCACAATCTTCCCTCGGAATAGCCACCTGAAGCGTGCGAGAGCCTGACTCGTCGGTCGAGATCTTTGAAAACTTTCGGGCCCTTTTCTTCTCTGGTGGCGCACTGATCCTCCTGAGGAACTCTTCCATCTCAATGGCTGGATCCGTGTCATCCTCGGGTTCTCTCCTCATTCTGTCGGAAAGCCAATCAGGCACTGTCTGCTGTGGATTACAAATGACAAGGGGCTGTTCTTCTGTTGCCTCCATCTCGTGCACTTCCTCTCTTCTTGCACTGGTTTGCTCAGGCTCATCCTCCTCTATAAGCTGGGTATCTCCCGACCCTTGGGTCCCCTGTTCTGTGTTTTCTTCTTCTTCCAAAGCCGTGTCCAACATCTGCTGAAAATGGGTGTCGGCCATTGTTTCCTCTTCCTCCTCCTGTTGGCCGCCCCTGGATAGACTGACACTAGCTGATTCCCGGGCGTTGGGCTGATCTACCTCCTCAAGTCCCCGCTCTTCCTCTAATCCTGCCCTCTGATCGGCAAATAATGAAACCACTCTCAAACTCGAAGACTGAGTTTGTGAGTGCACGGGTGATGCTTGTTCTATCCTCAACGGTATCGGTTGGGTTGGCACTTCCACTTGTGCCCTCGATGTCTGAGCAATTTGTTTCCCCCTTTTTACCGATAACGGCCTTGGGTCACCCATCAAGCTATAAGTAAGGGCGATCGACTTGCTCTTGAGTCTGCATACATGTCTGTCGACCCAAGTCCTGGTAAAAGTCATCACCGGGATAGAAAGAGTGTCCAAGTCCATGATCTCTGGCTCGGACCAATCAGGTGGTGGGACAGGAGTATCCCTAACTGAACCATAGTCGGGTTGCATGACGTTGACATCCTCCTCCACCTGGTCGGGAACTGGAATAATCTCACATTCTCTAATCAACTTGAGAGGAAGTCTGGAAAACATCCTTCTTCTTATCTCAGCCTCATCCACTGCATTTGCCCAAAAGTCCTCCAGATGAGCTCTGTGCCGGTATTCAACGTTCTGTATCATCCGGATGTTCCTGTAAGGATCGAAATCCTGCCTGCCTGTGTGATATGACAAATGATAAGATTGCAGCTCGTCCTCTGCCTCTCGGGCTGCCTGCAAAGAGGGACACACCTCAATGGAATTTCCCATGGTGATAGGGAAATCAAGCCCACCCTTCTTTTTCCTTTTTTGAATCTTATCGTAGGCAATCAATTGCCTAGATACCTCAAGCATTACTATGTGATCAGTGGGGTATCGTGGTAACCGATACGGATACGAAGTGAACCCCTGCAGCCTAATATATGTGAATTTCGGGAATTGGATGAGCCAATACCCATATTCCTCAATCAATGTCTGTGCTTCTTTAGATATTCTCTGCTGCGTCCTTTGCTGAAGTGTCCTCGCAATGTGCATTGTGAATGCATCATTTGCCCGTTTATAGTTGGCAATGTTAGCTAAATGTAGCTGTGTGCAGGCTTCATGGATTTTGAATTGACCAGGGGCACAGCCGATTGGCTCCTTGTACGAAATCCCTCTGTACTTAGTCATTCTGGCCAACATGTAAATTACATATGAGCTCATGTAGAAAGTCTTCGTCACCTTCAGGCTCCTGAATTGCTCATCGATGTGGTTGCTAATCATCCTAGCCCAATCGACACACTCCTTTCCCTCCAAGATGATCTCGATGAAGTAGAACATCCAAGGCTCGAAAATGTAAGCCTGTGCACTCCCATTTACCCGGCTCAACATCATTATCAAATCACAGTATTCTTGTTTCACGTCCTCGGCAATTATCTGCTTTGGGAGCTTAGTGCGGGGTGGCCTCGGCTTCTGCATCCAAACTCTGTTGATGACTGCAGTGACTCTTTCGAAAGAGGAAGAGTACATCTTATCTGCCCTCTTGTTTGTTCTGTATAACATCTCCTCAGCAGTTGGAATCCCAAATGCCTCTCCGATGGCATCCGGTGTGAAGTTGGCGAGCAGTTTACCATCCGGAGAGACAATCGTCCTACGTTCTGGCTTGTAGTGATTGGCGCACTCCATAATTAGCTCCGGACACTGAATTGCTGGCGGAAAACTAGCAGCTGCGTAGATTCCACTCTTCATTATATTATGTGCCGTGACTGATGGTTGATGGCCCCCTAGCCCGAACATCCTCGATTTGAGTGCATTTAGATTAAATGAACCAAGGTTGGTGTCATTTAATCCCGCCAACTTTGAAACTATTGCTGACTTTGGGAGAAATGGCTTAGCGAGCCTTTTAATCATTGCCTGCCGGGATGAGCCAGCCTTGCCTGCTTCAGTGTTTGCAGCTCTGCCTGCGGCTCTGCTTGTTCCTGCAACATCCTTTGCTCCGGCCATCTGCAAAATAAAATAGAATAGCAATAAGCTAGGCTGCAGATTTTTTAAATAAAATGAAGTCACCTCCGAGACGGCTGCGAACGTGGAGTTAGCTTTTTGAAAATAAAAACTCTCAGCATAAATTACTAACTCCAAACCTCGTACTGTATAAAAAAACTTCAAGCTTATAGAGAAGCTTTCAACGACTGCACTTCCGACTGGCGAAGAAAATTGCAGCCAACTACCAACTTTCAGCAATGTGGATACTTTTTCAGCACAAAGCGAATTAAATCCTTTGTCTTGACTTCGTCAACCTCAGCAACTTTCAACTTCTAGCAGCTTGAATAAGTAAAATCTACAGCAAGCTTCAACAAATAAATCTTCCAGCAACTTCGGAAAACAACTTCACCCTTCAACTTCGAAGTTGCAGCAACACACTTTCAGCTTTTCGAAAGAAAAAGTCTCGGCAAATGAAAATTTCTCCAGCACTTCGCACTTTCAGCAACTCAACACTCCGAAATAAAATAAACTCTCAAAGAATTTCTCTCCTCAACCACTTCGAAAATATTTCAATCTCTCAAGAACTTCTTCAGCAGCTTCAACTTCGAAACAATGTGAGGAGAAATGAGAGAAGAGATCGTTTAAATAACTCTTCTCGGAGAATCCTGCTAAGTAGTGCTGGGGCTATTTTTAGCGCCTTCATCAATTTTCCACTCTCTTCGTTCGGAATCTTCTAATTCAAGCGCAGAAGTGGGCTAGTCGTCAGCCGGTCATCATGGCAGTTGCCATTAATAATGATTCCTTCCTTGTAAAAATTCGAATCCTCTTAGTCTGCCAGTTAACTCTTGGCGATTTAAACAACTCGTGAGAAAAACAATCACTTGACTTGATTTAAAATTCCATTTTAAAATCTTCGCAGTGTTTAAATAAATTTGATTCGAAAAAATTAGTGGGAGTTGTAGAATCATTCCCAACTTTTAAAATGTCCGCCATTTAAATCCTCAATTTCATAAAACTTGCCTTAGAAATTTTAAATTCTCTCTTTAAGATATTCAACTCCGGGTGATTTAAAATCACTTGCATGCTCGAAATAATTCATCCTCTGAGATTTAACTTCCGTCAGGAAAATAATCTAGGCAAAACGAATTTCCTCTGAAAATATTAAAATTTCCCTTACAAAATTAATTTTCAAACTCTGTTAACTCATGGGTGCATTTTAAACGGGTTCATTTGATTTTCACTTGACCCATGGAAAATATTCATCGATATCAAATCTTCCCCTTGAAAAATATTCGTCAACTTTCAACTGCCTTTGGAAAATTGTAAAACTCATCAAATCATCCTTCCATGCCAAGGGCGTATTTTTCCCTAGTGAAATGCTATCTCACTTAGAAAATTTTTCTAACATTTTGTCTCTTGGCGTATTTCCCTTGGTATAATTTTTCTCTGAAGAAAAATCTCCATGCCTTATGAATTAAAATTTAAATCCCTCTTCAAGGGCGCATATTAGCCTAGAGGCTTTCACTTTATTTTCCATGGACTTTGAAATTCTCTGCTTGCTTGATCTAGGCTTGGGCGCATTTGACATAGCCCACTTCCATTTCGCAATGCCTTAGCATTTTTTACGTTTACAACAAGCTGGGCGCATTTCACCCTTGATGCTTTCATTCTCCACGCCTTAGAAAAATTCCCTAGACTCCCAGCACAAGGGCGCATTTCCATGGTGGAGGTTTTGTTTGAGGCGTATTTCATACCCCTCAATTTCACTTTACACGCCTTAGGAAATTTCCTCAACATTCTTACTCCAAGGTGGGCGCATTTACATATGCAAGCTTTTACTTTCACACGCCTTAGAGAATTCTCCTATCTTTACTCACCCTGCTTGGGCGCAAATGGCTTATGCTATTCACATTTCGTGCCTTAGAAATAAAATTTAAGTCTCCAGCAACCTTGGGCGCATTTCCTTAGTGGAGCTTTGATTTCTATCATGGGTGCATTTGAGGGGTGAGACTTTCAAGTGAAGGCGCATTTTGCCTAGGAAGCTTTCATTTTACACTTAGAAAATTTTCAAACACTTAGAATATCCTTTCAAGGTGAGGGCGCATTTCATAGGTTCCACTTTCATTTCGTTGCCTTAGGAAATTTCTAGACTTCCATTCCTCCTTGGGCGCGTATGGGGTCTTGAGCTTTCACTTTCTTGACTTAGAAATTTCTCCAAGTCCTAGCCACTTTATCTTGCCTTGGGCGCATATGGGTGTGTCTGGTTTTATTTTCACCACTTAGAATTTCTTCAAGCCATGTATCTTCTTGAGGGCGCATTTTGACCTGCCTACTTTCATTTTATGCCTTAGACGTTTTGAGAGAGTCATCAAGGTGGGCGCATTTCACATAGTGAGGTTTCATGTGAGGGCGCACTTCATATGCCATGCTTTTATTTTGATGCCTTAGGCGTTTTTAGAGAGTCATCAAGGTGGGCGCATTTCACATAGCTCAACTTTGAATTCTGCCTTAGACAATTTTCAAGCTATCAATCTGTGAGGTGGGCACATTTTGAAGGGGATACTTTCATTTTCCCACACTTAGAATATTTTCCATGCCTCTGCCTGCCTTTGTTTACGCATTCTATTTTTAGCAAGTTGTGCTATTTTTAGCAAGTCCCTTGATTTTCAACCTCTAAGGCTCCGTTTTGCCTGAAAATTTCATCATATGATCTTCTCTGCCTGGTGAACCCGTTTTGCCAGTCCTCTGCCCTGACCTGCTATTTATAGCCACCTGCTATTTATAGTATGTTTTGACTTTCTGGCTTTAGTAGATCCGTTTTGCCTGAAAGTTGCAACGCTTGATCTTGATAGCTTGGGTGTCACTCTGATGCCAACCTCGGGTGCAGACCTGCTATTTATAGCCGTGCCCTGACTTACTAAAAATAGTAAGTTCTCCGATTTCGCTCAAATTTTGCCAGCAGGTACCTTGAAGTGCGTTGACATGGGTGGGGTACTTCGTTTCGGCTATTTTTGGATTTTACCCCCTATAAAAGTGGAAACCCTAATTTGACTTGTATGTATCCCGAACGGTCTCCGTTTGACTTCGTTCCTTCTGCATGTCGTTCTGCTTGCTGAACTGGAGTGTTGGGTGGCTGCCAGAGTGTACCTGCTAAAAATAGAAACTGCCTGAAAAGTGACTCATCCACTGCCGGATGGTTTTGCATGTCATATTGCCGTGGGATCTCAAAAAACCCAGAAAAACCCAGAAAACTGGTCTGCATGCATGCACTGGCTAAAAATAGTAAGTCCTCAAAACTCGATCTTCTCCGCTTGCATGTCACCTTGTTGCGAAGCTCTCGAAAAACCCATAAAGAAAAACCCGACATGTGTTGAAAAACACTGCATGCGAACCCTAAAAATAGCCTCCGAAGGCTGAACTCTGAAAGTGGTCGTCTCGGTTTGCATGTTACATCACTGCGAAGGTTTTGGAAAACCCAGAAGGATTCTCCAGACATGCATCTGAAAAGCTCATGTGGAAACCCTGAAAATGGCTCTTGAAGCCTGAACTGCCAAAAATAGCAAGTCGTCTGATCTGGCTCAAAATTTACGTGTAGGCAGCTTGATGTTACCCGGATGCAGTGGAACTGACAGAATTCCAAAATCTCAATAAAATAGTCCCAAATTGAATACTTACTAAAAATAGTAAGTTGCCGGAATACAGTGAAAATTTAGGGGGACTCTGCTGGAAGTCTTCTGACTGCTGCACTAAGCTTAGATTTCAATTTTATAACTCAATTTGACCTTTAATAAGCCTGAAGGATGAAAACCCTAATTACACAGACTTAACCAATATTCAACCTGGGTCAAACAACGGGACATCCCCGGAAGGACCAGAGACCAGAGAGAGAGCGAACCAAAGCCAAAAGACCAGAATGGAGCAAAATTTAGGGGGTCCCCATCTTGATGGGGTGATGTGTGAAAAAGGTCACAACAGGGACCATGACATATACTTGTCGTGTAGAACTCTATAATCTCTACCTTTACATCAAATTGGTGTTTGCTAGATGGGGAACATAGTTAGACTATGCTTAAGTAAGCTAAACCTTGACTTCACATCACAAAAAGGGGAAATACAATACTAGATAACAATAACATCACAAATTGGGAAATGCGATACAAAACAATACAAAAGTGCTCTTTTACGAGTAGGAACAAAGGGAATAAAATGGATTACACAAAATCACTTAGAGGATAGGAAAAGTAATAACCTTTCCTTGTGAGAGAAAAATCCAATCATGATAGCACGTAGCTTTGCAAATGATGTAGAAGATCAATTGCAAAGCAAGATTTTGGAAAACCTTGAAAGTCTTACAAAGTAAATCTTGGTGGAATTTCATCAATTCTTTGTAATTTGGGATAGTCTTCTATCTCATTGAAATTTGACTTCTTTTGAAGATACTCCATTTCCTTTTGGATATATCTTATAAAATCTTGCTGCTGTAGCACATATTCAAGAATATTTATCACATCATACTTTATCAGATCTTTATATCTCACTTTGACATACTCCACCATTTAAACTTGAATGACAAATTATTTCTCAAAAGAGATTGTAGTTGGTGAAGAAAGATCTCAATATCCTACATTTGACTCCCCAAGTTTGGAATTGATGCTAGTAGCAAACCTTGCATGAAAGGTGCTTGGTCAACTTCATTTGCTTTTTGATTTGACAAACACTCAAGGTTTGAATTTGACAAATAGTTAAAGTTTGAATTTGACAAGTGGTTAAGATCATCTTCTATCACTAGTTCAGTAGGTCATTATCTAAGTACACGTGTTGAAAACATCTATCTTCAATGGAAAAATTTGCTATCCATCATCTTTTGGCACAAAAGGAGTATGAAAATGATCTTCTAATGTGTGTGATTCCTCTTTCTTGATATCTTGAAGAAAAATATCAACTTTTGTCATAAAAGTTTTTGTTTATTTTGAACAACCACCTTAGAATTGAAATTCCTTATCATTACTACTCCTAGAATCTTTAAAACTTGAAGCCGAGGTTCTTCCAGTTCTATTTCCTCATTATTTTCTTGATATTCTTTATCTTTTGTAATAAGCTTTCCTAGTATAGGCTCATTGACAATCGTTGAATGCTTGACATTAACTTGTTCATTGACATGTATTAGATTTATTGAGGACAAACACAAGGATGAGTCGAACTTAAAAAAGAAATTCACCATGTCTTGCATTGAAAGCCCACTCTCAAGGTGTTGCATAAAATCGTAAAGATTTGGTAATGAATCCTCCAATAGACTTCCAAATTGATGAGTGCCTCAAGAGTTGAATTATTTTCAAGAAATTGTATTTTGTCTAATTGTGTGAAATATCCCCCTTAAGTTCTTTTTTGAAAATATCAGCACAATTTCAACACTGTTAGCGTTAGCTCCAAATATAAACCAGCAAGAATAGTAACCCTTCACCTTTTGATCACCAAGATCCCAATGTGGGCGAGGTGAGAGCATACAGTGCCGGAGATCGTTAACAAATTGGAATGTAATTACAACTAAACATAGGCAGCGAGCTGACCATAGAATGAAAGGAAAGTACAAACTCAACCACTTATGCAACGGGAGTGAAGATATTAACAATTAATAAGGCGGCAAGCCAACCATGAATCCACACTACCACTTATTCAGTGGGGGGAATTAAAATACAAGTGCCAAAAGTAAAAATCAGACTCAACCACTTCTTCAGTGGGAGTATAAACAAGAATATAAAGTGCAAATTATAAATAGCTGTTAGTACTACTAAACCAGCTTTACAAAATAGATAATCAACTGCACAACAATTCAGTTTTTGAGACTAATTACATCAGAATGTTAGAGACATGTTCTCTAACTAATATAACATGTAAATGATCAACAAATAAGCTCTTAACAGCAATAAATCAGATCTGATAAGAAACAATAATGTACATAAAATCAAACCAGCAGTATAGAATTCACCAAACTGTTCATATCTCTCTCTAACACCTTTGATGAAGATGGAATTGAATGCAAACGGAAGCTAGGCGCTGGGCGATCAAGTACCAATGGAGAAACCTTGCCAAAATCTCTGGATTATTTGTACATGCTTCCCAATGCAGCCATAGTGAAAACCCCAATTTTCTAAGAGGGGCGACCAGCTCTAGAAATTCATAAACACCTTCAAAAAATATGAGACTTTGTGCAAAGGGGTGCCCAAGCAAGGGAAAACTATAGAAGCAATACCCAAAAGCAAGATAAATTCGCCTAATGAACTATGAATGAAGACGTGCTACAGCCAAGCACAAAACAACAATAGTAGAACAAATTATACAACAACAATTTGCTCAAATAAATCAGAAATTGAAGCTCTATCTGCACTCCTGAGTGAAGCACAGTCTTCAGTAAGTTCAACTAAGTACTATCTCTCAAGCACGAAGGCTGGAAGGAAGAAACTAGGAGGTATGCGTTCCTCCGAGCAAGCTCTAAAAATATTTCAGCAGCATAACATTATGTTTAATTTCCAAAAGATTCAAATGAAGGAGCAAGGCATCAATAAATAGACTCTTCTTGGCATTCAAATCACAACTGTAACCTCCAAGAAAAGAATATGAAACACTTTAGTTTCCTCAAGAGGGGACACCCAACCTTTTCACTTGGCAAATAAAAATATTAAATTAACTTTAATCCATCTCCTTAGGTGTCCAAGAGAGGAGACAGACAATTCAACTTTTAAATATTTTAATCTCCAAATAGGACGTCCACATTAAGTCCCACTTTGAAAAACAACTTGGAAGTCACATGTGTAGACCAAGGGGTCCAAAATAAAAATAAAATATTAATGTGACTTAAGTTATTAATTTTGCCAAACAAGCTCCAAGAAGAAAGAAGAAACCAATGCCCAAACTGAACTGCCTCACTGCCAAATATAGAATGAGTGATTGGAAACAACTGTGTTGCTGCTAGGATGACACTTCTATAAATAGAACCTACCAAAAATAGCAAACTGCTATTAATAGTAAGTGTTTGCAAACTTCATTTGAGCAACAATTAGCAGTAATCATGACTTACTAAAAATAGTAAGTGCTTGGAAAGGTTGACAGATTCAAATGCATGTTACACCACCCTAGAGATCTATGGAAACCCAGGAAAACTTGGAAACCTTTCTTGCATGCAAAGTACCAGAGATAAATGCATGTCATTTCCTCAACATGAATGCTACCTTACCCTGAAGCTCTCCAATAACCTAGAAAACTCCAAAGAATACATTGCCAAATTCCTGCATGCGAGCCTTCAAAACCCAAGCTGAAACCTCCTATAAAATAGGAAACCCTAATTTGCACTTTTGATTAGTGTACAAATTTCCGGAAATAGGCTATCAGTCCACAAAGAGCGTAGGGCTAAAATGGGGACATTACATTGTGACCCTTCATTAACATCATGAATAGAAACACCAACCTTTGGTAGCAAAGTCTCTTTCTCTTCAATAGATATCAATTGAGATTTTTTATCATTATTGCTTATGGAAGTTGTTGAACTTAAAGGAAAAAAGATCTTGCTCTTCTTCTTCAATAACATTTGGTGTAGGCTCTTCGTTGTTTAAATCTTTGAACATACTAAAAATTGTAAAACATCATGGAGATAAAAAATGTTAAGATTTAATTAAAAGATGCAAGTAACCAAGCTTACTAAAATGCAAGAAAAACTTTTAAAAATGAATAAGACAGATAAAAACAAAAATGCAAGGAATTTTAAAAAAAAAATGCTATGGTTTTAACTTGTACTTTTTTCCTTCAGTTTTTTTTTTAAATTTGTAAATTTAAAATGTATAAAACTGAATCCCTGAAAATTATACTGTAAATTATAAAACATAAAGAAGAATGAGAAAAATAAAGATTTTCAAGTTATACCTTGACTTGATGTGTGAAGTTAGAAGTTGGAAATGTGTAACTAAAATTCAAGGCCTTAAATTAGCTACTTTTATGCACAATTTGATCGCTATGCTAACCCTGTCAGCTCCTTGCCAAAGAATCTTCAGCTTCTTTAAAGAAAAAAAAGGAAACTCTGTAGCGTAAAAATAATAAGGTCAAAACAGAGAAGTGAGTGATTTTAAGTCTTGGGTACCGTTTAAGGGGGTCTTCATTGATGTGTTTTTTTAGCAACTAAAAAAATAAAATAAAAATAAAAACTCTATTTGTAAGTCTTTGCTGGTGAGTGGAGAACCATGAGGCTAGGTCCTGTATCTAGTGGGTCCATGAGTTGTGACCTTGGACCTTGCTATGGTTATGTTGGACTTGGAATCCTGAATCAAGGCAAGGACCTGATGATTCTCAATACTGTGATTTGATCCATGATAAATAATGTCTCTTATAATTTTAAGAATTCCTTTTTTATAGATATATTTGTACTTAAAGGCTGATAATTTTGTTCTTTGGTTATTTCTAAATAATAACTATTAATCCTGCTTCCAGTGCAAGTGATTCTAATAGATGCAAGTATTGGTTAATGTTGATTCTAATATTTATTGGATCAATCTACGATCCAGGAAAATAGAAATCATTATCTCAGTTAAGCGTTTTTCATATAGCAATAATAGCATCTATACCCCCTGCTAGCAGGTTGACATATAAATGATAATCTAATTACTATAATGATGCTGATTGGCAACCTTACAATTTTGCAGGAACAATGAAACACAATTAAATTTGTTGTTTGATATCATAAGAAGCGAGGAATCAATGAGAGATACATCCTTGAATAGAAACAATATTAATTATACCCCAAAGTCTGGTATTGATGATGATGAAAAGATGATTCCTTATAAGGTTTCATCAACTGGAGCTACAGTTAACTGTGACTCTAGTATTGATTTAATCTACAAATACTGTGCAAAGTTGCCTAACGACAAGTAAGTGCTTCATTGTTTTGTTTCTCTTGACTTTGAGTTGGGGAAGCATTCTTTCTGGAATGTATTGATTGCAGATTACGTTTTATCTTTGAAGTATTTGGATGTGTGCTAAATTATGTCAGAAGACAGGTATTATTCGCCACGACCAGAATTTATCTTTAGGGCCCTTGAGGGGAAGGATAACTCGCATATTTGTATTTTGAGATTGCCACCAAGTGCTCCATTTCATGAGGTTGTAAGTCATCCAATTGCCAAATTACACAAGGCAAAGCAATTTGCATGTTTAGAGGCATGCAAAAGGTTGCACGAAGTTGGTGCCCTTGACGAGCATCTTATTCCTGTCATTGAAACTGGACCTGAGGAGGAAATTGTAAACTTAAAGAACAAACGTTCTAGAGGTGCAGGTAGGAAAATTATGCAGATTTTGTTCCACCTAATACTGTTATTTCTGCTCGATGAAATTTTATATTCTTTGAGAGACTCATGATTCTGTTTGCAATTATTTGTGCTCGTCAAATAGTAGGGTTAGTATTAAGGACAGTTCCTCTAGTTTGTTATGTATTATTCTCAAAGTATATTTATCATGTTGTGTTTATGCTATCCTTTATGTTTCTATGTAAAGTTTTTTTGATAAAAATGCTATATTTGTGGTCTCTATAATTAGGTTTATAATATAACTGCCATTTTCTTTATTATTGTATCCAATGAGCATCTAGTCAAAATTAGTGCTATGAGGTTCTTTTATACTCCAATCAAGAGTTTTGATCTCAATTTATCTGATTGTATTAAGGTTTTAGTTGAGCCCTTCATTATCAAGTCCCTCTCCCTCCAGCTCTCCATCCTATGTGTTGAGTCCATAAATAACCTGTCACCTCTCTTGTATAATAATTTTTTGAGTCTTCTGGGCCATTGTGGTCCATAAGGTTATACTTGTTGGAAATATCCTTGCTTGGGGTGAATTTATGAAAGTGTTGTTTGAAGCTAGTTGTGAAAACCTGATTGTATTTCTTCTTTAATAAGTAAAATATTAAAATACATGAGGCATGGAAAGATTTAATTTTCAACTGTTCCAAGTTCAGTTTTATTTTAGCAATAACCTAATTCTAGCATTATAAATTGGAACAGTTCTATGAAAGTAAAACTATCAAGAGTAGTATGATTATGTTACAATTTCTCCAATACTTACTGTTTTAACTGGCTGTATGCAATATTTCCCATTAAAGGCACAACAAAAAGGAAGGAATTACATATAACATTGAAAGCAAAAGCTTTATTTGGATATTGGGGTGAAGATCACAACGGAATAACATTGCAAGTCTACAAGCTAGTTTTCATTTCACAAGGCAACAACAAGGGAGCATATTCAAACTTTGCTCTATTGCTTGAAAGAGTATTAGATCATGATGTATCAAATGCAGAGATTGATCTTCATCTGACTGCAGGGAGAGTTGTTAGATCGAGATTCATGCCTTGTGGAACATTGCATTTGGACTCAGTTCAGGTAAGCAGAGCTATATGAGGAAAACAATCCCATAAATTGTGCATCATCATATGCTAATGGTTTTGTATTTGAATTGTATATAGTTGTTGAGATATGTAGTTGACATATTTATGTTTTTCTTTCCAACAACAGATAATGGATGCTAAGGCTTATCATGAAATACTTTTCAATGGAGTATTCAACAAACTGGTCCTACACACTAGGGAAACAAATGAACCAGTCGTTGCAAAGAGGAATATATTAGGAAAAATGATATTGGAAGGGGTATGGATATCTTCAAACATGTATTTTATTTTGCCATTGGAACTTGAGAAAAGTCATGTTTGTCAAAGTGGAGTCAACATTGATTGGAAAAGCATCCATCAATGTGCTGAAGTTGCTAGGTCTGTCAGAGCTACTACAAGCAGATTGCAAGTAGATGAAAATAACATGAAAAATATTCATCTGGCTAGTGGGCCTTTAGTGAATTCAGATTTGTTAGAGAAAGCAATAGTAACACTTCATACTGGGAAGATTTACTGTGTTACTAATATCCTTCATGATAAGACTGCTGAGAGCCCATTTCCTGATGCAACAAAATATGGCAGCTACAGTGAATACTTCGAAAAAACGTAAAAAATTAACTTATTTTTATTGCTTTCCACTTTATTTACTTTCAAGCTTAAGAGAAGTTGATATAAGCAAATATGCACTGTTGTACTCTGGTTAAATTTTAGAAATTACAATACTGGGAATTTTGCAGGTATGGGAAGAACCTCAATTTTTTGGAACAGCCACTTCTGCAGGTTAAACAAACTCATAGACCTCATAATCTTCTCACTCGATATGGTGAAAAGTCTAAAGGTTTGTTATTCTATTTTTTGATATTTTTTAATTCTTTTTTGGAAGAACTACTGCAAAACGTAGGCATTGATAAAAAAACATACATCTAACTTGAACTCTGTGAATTGTTCTTCAATTTTGAACATATGTTTGTATGCCTGCATGAGAATTGGCCATCTGGTATGGCATTTAGTTTAATGTTTTGTGTCCACAATTAGTACTAAGTTTGTGGTTTTGAACTAAATATTAAATTTTTTTTTAATTTTTTTTTCATAGATATTGTTGTAAGAACAATTGTGAGAGCTTCATATAAAGATTATTAGGAACTCATCATAATTTCGTCCACCTTATCTTTAGGCTTCACTTGCCTGCATTCATCTTATCTTCCTCAAAGTGCTGAGCTTTTTGTTTCCCAATCACGTTTTTGTTGACTCACTTATTGTTTTGCACTTCATTGGTTTCCATTTCAGTCATCATTCCATCTAACCACCTCATCCAAATGCATTGAATTGCTTCTGCAGTAACATAATTCAGTCAAAATAGTGTTTCTTTGAGTTTTAGGTATAGGAGGATGAGGTTTTGAGGACAGAAAAAAAAAATCCGGATTTTGGGGATGCCAGGAGGACAACTATTAAAAAATCATAGAAAAATTTAATATTTGAAAAAATAACTAAAAAAACAGTGAAAAGATGCTGTAATTTATAATTAATGTAAACAATAAGTAAAAAATACTGAAATCTATACAAAGTTTGTCAATTTGACAATCAGTTGATCCAATGATCTACATCAAGCATTTGTAGTATAATATTTATATTATTTAGTAGGTCAACATACAAACTTCAAGGTATAAACTAACACACAAAATGCAATGGATAATCTAAATCTTTGTCTGATGGCCAAAAAAATACATAGAAAAATCAAATTAAAGCTGGAAAGAACCAATCCTCCCAACATTAGATCCAAGTCATTAAACCCTGCCCTTCTTTGTGCATGTCAAAGAAGGAGCTGCATCTGTTCTTTCTATAGAAGAGGTAGCGAAAGCATCTTAGACAACCACTTTTTTTTTGAGTTACACTGGCCCATACCTCCTCCTCACCCATCATGACAAGCTTCAACTCATGATCAACTTGATTGATTCATGCACGGTCCTCTATAAAAACGGGGGCATCCTCAATGATTCACTTAGATGTGGGATCATAGTTCAACACCATGGGGTTAAGTCTTCATCTATAGCTAAAACACTCTTATGGTGGAGGAGGTTTTTGTAATATACAAATATAAGGTCATTCAAATGTAGCTTTGACAACCTACCATGCTTTTTGGAGTGTGTGTGCTTAAACATACTCTAACTGTGCTGAAAACCTAGAGTCTTGTACGGTTGGCTCATGTAGTTAGCATAAAATGATTATGTGATTTTTTGTTTTTGACTATGTATTATTTACTTGTCAGCTTGTAGGTAGTTGTCAATGGTTGTGCTTTGTTGGGCAATTGTTGAGTATTTTTCAATAGATTCCTTGTAGTTAGGAAAATTAGTTTAATCCTTGGCTAATCATCCATGGTCTACATCTGTGTAAGAACTTAACTTGAATAAAGATATACTTTTGTTATTCCATCTAGTATGCATGGTTATTTTTATTTAGTTATGCAACTACTAGTCTTATTAGATAAAGGAGTATGTAGTATTCAACCCCAAATTGTATATATTTATTTTCGATTTTACCAATCGAAATTGCTCAGACATTTCATCAAACAGTTTTATTCCTTTTGCCCAACATGTGAATCCAATGGATTTATTGTTATAAAAATTGTCTATGAATAAAATGTTCTCAATGTGATAACCTCATGAAGTATTCAACATATCTCAACCATATACAACAAGTATTACTAATTCAATTAACATTCTCATAATTTACAATAGAACTCCAAATGTAGATAAATAAACTCAGGATTTATTTGCTGATCAGATTACAAAGTAATCTATCCATAATTTGAAGTTACAGTATTCAACAAGAATTAAGATATATATGACCTGAAACCTTCTGTGACTTCTCTTAACCATATCCACGTGTCATATGCTTCTTGCACTGTCTAGACACCTTTGAGAATTCATTGGATAATACACACCACGGCTGCAGGATGGAACCGCTAGATAACATAACAGGTGGCATTGAGTTAAAGAAAATTGCTCACTCCCAGGTTCCTCCACGTCAACCTTGCTTACTAGGACCCACAATCAGATATTGAATTAAAGCCTCCTATCTCTGTTAGGTAATGACGTAAAATCCGTTCAGAGGCTTAAAAAATTCCTTCAAGAAGCTCAATTTGCCTGATTAATATATCTCCAATACATATGAATTTTCGGTGGATAGCTTAGCTACTCACACGTTCATTTAAGAGGTTCGAAAGACTTCTTAAAACCGAGCTCCAACAAAATATAATTTAGACACCCTTCCATTATAAATAGCGCCTCATATAAGAATTTCGGCTGCCATATAAAAACAACTCCCCACTGATTGATTGAAATATACCCCTTAATTTTTTGCCTTTAATTTTCAGTCACAACAATGCAAATCATGCACCCGTTAAGAATTAGCTCTAAATTAAAACACAGATGAAACAACTCTAACCAAGAATGCACCCTAAAACCATTTAAGGAGGAGGGGCGGGCATATGGTCAGAGGATCCCTAGGATCTAATAACTTGATAACAACTGAAAATAGAGAGCTAAACTTGACACCAAGGATGTGCACGCAAGATCCTTTTGCAAGGCGAGGTGCTAACATATGGTGGAGTGCTAGATAATAAACTGAAATACAACTTCTTCTGCAAATGCAGGCATCCACAAGCGGTGGGAATACTCCACTTATTTCGTGGGTGTGATTATTACAAACATTTAAAGGCGGTAAGCCAACCAATTAACCTCACTTCCATTTAAATTGTGGGGGTTATACAATCCACACAACCACTTATTTCGTGGGGGGAATTACAAACAAATAAATTGCAGCAAACAAACAAATTGCTGTTAGTACTACTAAACAGCTTACAAACCATTAATAAACAGCTGCAATGTTTCAACCATGAATTCCCAAAAGAGCATTGGTTAGAGTATCACTTCCTCTAACATTTACAATATGAAAAGATGCTTAAATGAAGCTCAAAACAGCAAGGTAATTAAACTTATCTAATCTGATCAGAAACAAAGAGTACAAAAAATTAGACCAGCAAGCTATAGATTCACCAATTTGGATGGAACTCCTCCAAAACAGCTCCGAATGCTTCCCTACCATAGGTGATCAACAGCTGGAAGCTAGGCGTCCAAACTCCAACAAAAAATCGAGCCAAAAATAGGAGATAACAATCGACACGAATCCCAATGCAATCACCAAAAGGTACGACCCCTCAAGGAGGTCGACTTTCACTTAAAAATCAGAAACTTGATATTAAAATCTGCAACTTTGCAGAAAGGGGTGCCCTCCACAGTAGAACAGCATGGGCTAACACCCAGAACCAAACAAAAATCTGACTTGAAGCTATGAACAAAAAATAGCTTCAGCCAGGCCAAATCAACAACTTGCAAAAATAGGTTTTACATCAGCAACCTGTTCGATTCGAACAATTGAAGCTCCATTTGTATTTCGAAGTGAAATACAGCCATGATGATCCACCTAGGAAGCCATAGTTGCAAGCCTGAAGGATGGATTGAGTTCGCTAAGCTTCCCCTTAGCCAGGTTCTGGATTCAAACCAGCAGCATAACCTTACTATTCAATTTCCAAGATACGAATGAATGAGCAAAGCATCAATAAATAAGCTTCCAAAGAGGAGATGAATCAACTGTAACTTCCAAACAAGAAACTCTTCAACTTCTCCAAGAGGCGTCCATTTCAAAAAGCCTTTCTTTTTGAAATATTTAAAACTCTTCATATTTCTCCCAAGTCGTCCCATTTAGAGGAATAAACATTTAATATTTTATTAAATGTATCACTTTATGGCCCCAACTTAAAAACAACTTAAAGTCATTAAGCTAGGCATGGGGTACAACTTCAAAACACAATTTTAACTAAGTACAAAACTTAGTCCAAGGAGACAATTATCACCAAACTGGAAACTGAGACATTACCAAAATCTGGATAATGAACTGCACCATACTGCTGATGAAGACAATGTCAAAAAAGACTTACTAAAAATAGCCAATGCCAAAAATAGTAAGTTCACTGCAAACTCGACAGAAGGCCAAACTGAACAGCCACACTGAACTGCAAAAGGCTGAACTGTTGCTAGAATGATACTGCTATAAATTGACTTACCAAAAATAGCAACTACTATAAATAGTAAGTTTGCAAAACATCAATTGAACATCAACTGAGCAGTAAACAAGACTTACTATAAATAGTAAGTGTTTCCAAATGCCTTTTGAGCACAAATCGGGAAGCCAACATGACTTACTATAAATAGTAAGTGCTTGAAAAGGTTATCAGATGGAGATGCATATTACACCATTCTGAAGCTCTCTGAAAACCCATAAAACTCCCAGAAACACACTTCCAAACTACTACATGCCAGCCTTCAAAAATGCATCTGAAACCTCCTATAAATAGGAAACTCTAATTTTCCAATCTGCTTAGCCTACGAGTTTTCGGAAATAGGCTAAAACCTCAAGAAGAGCGTAGGGCTAAATTGGGGACATTATAGTCCGCTCTTCCCAAAATTGATTGACCTCAAGCAATGCCACCACACTCCAAGAACTGTTTGATCGTTACTATGCCAAGTAGGATCCCAGGGTACCAAATCCATCTCTGAAAAGACCCACCAGGTTGATGCTGCACTACACTGATCACACAATCAAAGCCATCAATACTGAAACAACATTGTCCTCCTCTGTAACTCTGAAAGATTACAGAACATATGACTTGAACTGGAAGACCAAGAGGAACAAAATTCAAAACATTGCAGCATCTCACACCCCAATGCCAATGATCAACATCATTTGGAGCACAAGGAACAATGATTTAAGCAACTCAAAATTATTCTCATCAGCAAAACTCCTCAAAGCATGAAATTGAATCACAACTGCAAAGGTGGCTCCAACAAGGATATTCGTAAAGAGAAAAACAACCCTTTGCAGATACATAGTAGCCCCATCCTCAAAGCTCTTCAAGGATGTCCAATGCCTTCTCTGAAGATCACAAACATTTACAAGAAGACACTTGAAATCTTTCACAGCTCTCTCTCCAAAAATCTCAGAAATACAAACCAAAACAGCCCAAGGTTCGCTGCCTTGAACATGAGTACCAAAGAATGTTCGCAAGTGACTACTGGAAAGAGCTCCAACTCTATTCAAAGACTGGTTTGTGTTAGTCCGAATCACCATTCTTCCCATTTGAAGTCAAAAATCATCTTTGGAAAGAGATTGTGAAGTGACAATATGAGCGTACCAGCTGCCCATTAAGTCAAAATTGAATGACTCAACATCAGATTTAAGAGAAATGAACATGCTGGGAAAGGAACAATAGGTGCAATTCTGGAAATTCTTGTCCATTTTGACAATTCTGATCACATTCAAAGCTGGAAACACCCACTCTAACAACTCCATCATAGCAAAGAACCATTCTTTGCTCCCATTTCCTCTCCAAGCCAACAATAGATGATCAAATATAATCATCAATTGGCTGATAAAGAAGGTAGCAGCACCTCTAGCACTGAAATTTTGGCACTTATCATTCCAACATACCTTCTTTTCACACATGATAATCTTCTTCAGAACATGCTGAAAATCCCATACTTGGATAATCAACCATGAAAATTGTCCAACACACCGAAACAATTTCTCTTTATGATTCCAAATGTCAGATAGAGCCAACAATGGTCTCCCAAGTCCGGTGTCCTCTATAGTGTTCCATGAAAGCCACATTATGAAAGTTTCAACAACAAGAACACATGGAACAAGTAATGTCTTCAAATCCCATCCTGAGAAGAGATTGGAGTGAATTGAATTAACACTCAACTCAAAAGATGGATTATTGAACAAATAAACTCCCTGAATTGCAACGATTGCTTTCTTTACAAAATCAAAGGCATAATTTTGTTCGTTAATCCCAACATAGATAGTCTGATTTTATAATCTCCAAGGAGTCTTTGATGAATTGCTGATTAAAGAGAATGGCTCCATCTCTAACTCCTCCTTGTCTCTCTTTAATCAAACTGTGTGGGTGGTCAACTTTGAATAAAACTTGCACCTCATCTTCAATGGATGTGGGTGGTCAACTTTGAATAAAACTTGCACCTCATCTTCAATGGATATCAAGAATGGACCTTCCCACTCATAAGCATGCAAGGATGGCAAACTGCTGGTAGGCTGCAAATCAAAATCAGAACTTTGTTTTTTTGTCTTTGCTGCCCTCATAGCTGCTCCAAAACTCATGTCTTTCACCATCTGTCAACTGAAAATGAAGAGGACCAGATTTTACCAAATCTTCGAACTTTTGTTTATAATTAGCTTCATGAATTGGAAAATCAGATTTGTGTTTGAGATCCTCTTTAAACTGTTCATCAGCAAGGACCTTTTGGTCTTCTAAAACTGCTTCCACCTCACTGATACTTTCATCATATTTTTTAGCAACCCCCAATTTGATCATTGAATCATTATGGGGCTTTTCCATGCAAGCTTCTTCGTCAAAGACATCCTCTCCTCCCATGACCATCTCATAGCTTGCATTGAAATCAGAATTTTGTACTATATTGGGATCAAATGGAAATTTATCCCATAAAGGTTCCTTGACAATCTTAGACACCTTCACACTTGGATCCCAAATGTTGAAAGGCTGATTTATATGATAAAAAAGAAAGTTCTTTTCACGCTGCTCTTGGAGTGTTGCCTCTTTGAACAAGACAACTCCCAACACACCAAAACTGATATCTTCACAAATATCTTTTCCCAAGAGCTTAGTTTGATTATCTAACTCAAAACCACCTAAACCTTCATTATTGAAATGAAGCAAGGCATCTTCATTGTTAGTTGGTTTCACGATTATATCCTTCTTACCTTCAATAAGCCCATCATGTAAAGGTAAATTACTGATCTCTTCATTCGTAGTCACAAGCACACCAAGGAGGTTTTCTTGAGAAACCACCATAGAATCATTTAGAAACATCATTTTATCTTCTGCATTAATGACTACCTCATTTATCTGCTTTATCTTCTTCGAGTGTGGCTTCAATTTTTCCTCACATTGAATGAACAAATCTCCGATTAACATACCAGCAGTAGATGAATTCTTTCCTACTTGTTCATGAATGTTAAGCAAGAAAGAAAGGACGGGTTTTGAGATTTCATCCATCTCATTGATAATCAAAACTAAAATGTTTCTCATTGCTGCAACTACATTCTCCTCTTGTTCACTCCAAGTTGAAATGAAGAGGTAATGGATCAAATAATATTTTTGACCTTGCATACCCAATTCAATCAGCAACTTACTTGTTTTGAGTTCTAAAAAGATCTTCAGTATAGCAACTCTTCTGGAATACTGATTGCTATCAGTTTCATCGAGATCTTGAAAGCTTTCTATGAACATATGAAGAACTCTTTCCATTGTTTTATCATCATAGGGCACCAAGGGTGCCCAAATTCTCATCACTTCACTGAGACACGAAGTAACCATCAGATTGATCTCATCATCTAGATGCCTCAACCAATAAGATCGTTTCAGGAAGGTCATTGCAGGCGCCAATGTTGTTTTAATTATCCTTGAAGGTGACTATTTCACCTGACTCAAACATTGTTCCAACATAAGAAGTAGTCTCACTTCTTCTTCTCTTGTCTGACGTTTATAAATGAGCCTTGCACCCACAAGGTGTAAAGATCTTGCCAAATCTTTTTCTTCATCTAAAGCCATAGCTTAACTGGCAAGACAAGGTTTCTTAAAACCTTTGAAACAGTGTCAACTTCAAAAAACTTCTAAAGCTGAAACTAACTCAGTTTTGCTTTCTAATGTAGTATTGGTCTTCTCTGACTCTCATCTGTTACTGAAGCATTGAACACACAGGATGGCAGGAAAACAGGCTCTGATACCACTGAAATATACCCCTTAATTTTTTGCCTTTAATTTTCAGTCACAACAATGCAAATCATGCACCCGTTAAGAATTAGCTGTAAACCAAAACACAGCTGAAACAAATCTAACCGAGAATGCGCCCTAAAACCATTTAAGGAGGAGGGGCGGGCATATGGTCAGAGGATCCCTAGGATCTAATAACTTGATAACAACTGAAAATAGAGAGCTAAACTTGACACCAAGGATGTGCACGCAAGATCCTTTTGCAAGGCGAGGTGCTAACATATGGTGGAGTGCTAGATAATAAACTGAAATACAACTTCTTCTGCAAATGCAGGCATCCACAAGCGGTGGGAATACTCCACTTATTTCGTGGGTGTGATTATTACAAACATTTAAAGGCGGCAAGCCAACCAATTAACCTCACTTCCACTTAAACTGTGGGGGGTATACAATCCACACAACCACTTATTTCGTGGGGGGAATTACAAACAAATAAATTGCAGCAAACAAACAAATTGTTGTTAGTACTACTAAACAACTTACAAACCATTAATAAACAGTTGCAATGTTTTAACCATTAATTCCCAAAAGAGCATTGGTTAGAGTATCACTTCCTCTTTAACATTTACAATATGAAAAGATGCATAAATGAAGCTCAAAACAACAAGGTTATTAAACTTATCTAATTTGATTAGAAACAAAGAGTACAGAAAATCAGACCAGTAAGCTATAGATTCATCACTTCCAAACTACTGCATGCCAGCCTTCAAAAATGCATCTGAAACCTCCTATAAAATAGGAAACTCTAATTTTCCAATCTGCTTAGCCTACGAGTTTCCGAAAATAGGCTAAAACCTCAAGAAGAGTGTAGGGCTAAATTGGGGACATTACATTGACCATATCTTTTCAAAATGGACATGTATCCCTTTGAGATTTAATGGGTTCTTGAAGAATCATGATCCAGCGGTGTTTGTTGAATACGTTTTTAGCTTAGACCTCTCGTCTAGATGATCAACCCAAGATTGTTTTTAATAAGGAAACATATCAATGATGCATATATGCCACATTTCATATCTCTGCCTCCCTTCATTGACGTGTCCTTACTATTCCACGACTCTTAGATACATGGTGCAGACATTTTTTTTTCTTTTCAGCTTCAAGAAACTAACACTCCCTTTATTTTAACGGCAACTCTCGGATGCGATTTCATACTCTATAGAGTATAACGATTGCTTTCATAACAACGACAACTCCCATATGTGATTGCGTGCTCTACAAAGTGTGGTGACTTCTTTAATAAAAATGACACTCCCTCTATTATTCCGTTGCATATTGATTTATTTTAAACTTTCAATATTCTTGTATTATGCCGTCAAGCTGCTCCCGAAAATTCATTTAACACTTACTTTGTTGAGTATTTTAGCGGCTAGGAAAGACTTTGCTTTAATTAATTAAATTCTTCACCTGGAACGACTCGACTCCTTGATTATTTTCAGAAGAAACATTTCGCTAGTATTAACGGTTCTTCCAAGGCTTGTGATTGCAGGGGACCGTTAATCTTCAACACTTGTCTGAATAGCGAGTCTCCTTCATTCATACCATGCGAAGATAGTCTTCTACAGACACGACTCGTTCCATTTTCACACGGACCATTAGTGACTCTGCGTTTTCAAATAATATCGATCCCTTTCAATGAGTAATATCTTGAAATTCAAATACTCAAATCTTTCCACAATATAAATCTTCACAACCCTAACAAATACGACGCCCAACTAAGTCTCACGAGTTTGCATATTCCGTCACTTTAATCTCTCCTGACTCCAGTTCAAGCCGTGTCTTCAAATACTTCCGCCATGCATCAAGAGTGATCCGATAGTAGGTTCTGAAGCTACCGAATCATTATATCCAACTACTAGCATCATTCCCTTTGCTACGCCTTATTGAAGAAACTTGAACTTCAAAATATATACAGACAACGATGACTTTTCACCTTGCATGGTTTCACAAATATAGCTCTCCACGTTTGTTGAGTCTTTTATAACACCAAATGAATAAAGTATATTCAACCGATAGTTAAAACATACTTAAAACAACTTATAGTTGTTCACCAGGAATGCTTATTAATAAAGGATATTCAATACCAATTTTTCCTTGAGACTGTACAGCAGGAAGATATAATTACAAGTTCACCAATATAAAGAACCTGCCGTCCAGAAAGAATACAATTCTCTACGTAGATTAGGGGACCCTAAACACTAGTTGTTTCTACAATTTTATTGTTGTCATATCATGTATGCCGCCTAGCACTGAACTTCCACAAAATATGAATTGACATTGACATTGCAGCCAACCAAAATAGAATGACCAGAATGCCTAATAGCATATTAAATTGAGAAATTTAAATCATACCATATTGCAATCACATGTTTGAAATCTGTCTTCATAGTCTTCACAAATTTCTTCAAATTCCAATCGTTGTAAAACAAGCGAGAAAATTGATTGTCTTCTCTAGGTATCAGCAAGGGCAAATCTTTCATTGCTGAAGCCAATCTTCTTTCAAAGATCACCCCACCTTGGAAAGGTTGTGAACCTAGCCCACCAACAAAACCTTGTTTCAAATTCCAAAATCCAACCCTCTCTACAATGAGGTCTCACAATCTTTTATTCCTTTCCCAAACTGTAACTCCCGTGCCTTCTTGATTTCTCTTTTCTTTTTCACCTTTAATTTAATTCTTTTGGAGAACTCATAAAAAGTAACTTAGTTAATTAATTTAACTTTTCCCATTTAAGTTACTTTTTCTTTATTTAGATAATTGATTTAAGTTGTCTTTTAAATTTAGCCTTTTCAACAACATTAAATTAATTTTTACCACAATGCTGACTTATAAAATTTGGGGATAGTATAGAGTAACATTGGCGCCATCACCTTAAAGAAGTCAGGGCTGATTTAATATTTAAGGTAGGAGGAGAACACAATGTAGTTAAACAATCTCTAAGTTTTGTGGAGCAAAGAGAATGGAGGATACAATTACAGGAAGGAGACTCCATTAGTGCAAATTCAAAGCCAAAGTTTGACTCCAAGTAGGAGTTGAGTTGGAATGAGGACGCCAAAACATTCATCCTGCTATGTACAACCATACATAGGATTGGATTGAGATAGCTAGATATCTTACCTTGAAGAAGTGTGCATTGATCTAGTAGATTAAGTTCCCTTAGTTGAAGGAGCATGCATCAACCTAGTATATCAAGTCTAGTTGGAGGAAGTAATTGAATCTCTTGAGAGTTAAACATGGCCCAAGGACTTCTTGGTAGATGAAGAGCGAGAAGCATACAAGATAAATTTTAAAGGCATTGAAGATGAGCATGAGCCTAAGACACTGAGATTGAGAGTTGGAGAGGTAAAAAGTTAGCTTGAAAGTGGAACTAGTGGTATTTGTATTATTGAGGTCTCCAAAAGAGGTGATGGTATGGATATGTTTGGAAGTGCCCAAGGAGCAAAGGAATGTCTTGACCAAAAATAGAATAGGAAATGGCTCATGTATTCTAGAGAAGAGAATGAAGATCTAATAATGGAAGGATCTCTTTGTGGGAACTAGATGATTGACCCAATGTTACTAATGATTAACATGGCAAAGAAACCAACAGTGGTGCACACCTAGATACTTGAAAATCATCTTTCTAATTCAATCATTGATGGTGGGTTTGGCATACATGTACTTACCAAACACACTTGTAGAGGTCTTGGAAAGCCGACAATTTGGCCTGCAAGTATACAACTAGTGGGGGTAGGCGAACAAGAATTCAAGGTGCTTGAAGTTCTAAAGGCTCAAAGGTACTTATTGGAACTCAAACATTTTTAGTAAATTTTATGGTCATCTCATTGCATAAGAAAGCATATGATGATTGTTAGGCCAGGGATGGCTTATAGTAGCCAAAGTTGACAACAGTCATAGGAAGAATATACTCTCTATTGAAAATAAGGGCAAAATGTATAGAATTGATTTGAAGAATTAGGCAGCGAGTGTCGAAGTAATTTCCTTGGGTTCCTTGGATTCATTGAACTTTGACTCTAGAGAAGAGTGGATAGAGAAACATGATTAGGGTCTTATGGAATTGAATGCAAAAGGAGTCTTGAAATTGTAGTCATGTTCAAGAGATGAAATAAACTTCCTTTGTGGCCTATTTCACCAACAAATAGATGATTGCGATTATTTCCATTGAACTACAATTTTATTGAAGCTAAGAAGAATAACAACTACAAGATGAAAATAAGAAAAATAAGACACTAATTAAAGTTGAGGAAACTCAACACCAACAAATAGAAGATTGTGATTATTTCCATCGAACTACAATTTTATTGAAGCTAAGAAGAATAAGAACTACGAGATGAAAACAAGGAAAAATAATAGGACACTAATTAAAGTTGAGGAAACTCAAATAACTAATTCCAAAAAGTTGAACAATTCATGTTTGTTAGCTAAAATACATGGTTTGTAGTTAATTGTTTATTCGTAGAGGCTATAAATATGATTGAATTCAATGTTCTAGCATAGACATGAGACTTAAGTGAAGATCGTGAAACTAATGAAGGTATTGTTGTGACCTTTTTCACACATCACCCCATTCAAATGGGGACCCCCTAATTTTTGCTCCATTTTGGTCTTTTGGTTCTCTCTCTCTCTCTCTCTGGCCTTTCGTCCTTTCGGGGATGTCCCCATCGTTTGACCTAGGTTGAAATATTGTTTAAGTCTGTGGAATTAGGGTTTTCCATCATTCAGGCTTTTTAAAGGTCAAACCGAGTTATCAAATTGGAATCTGAGCTTAATTCTACAATCATAAGGCTTCCAGCAAAGTCCCACTGAAATTTTGTTGAATTCTGACAACTTACTATTTATAGTAAGTACTCAATTTGGGACCATTTCATCGGGATTTTGGAATTCTGACTACTCCATTGCATTCCAGGTACTTCAAGCTACTTGCACGCCAAATTTGGGCAGAATCAGACAACTTGCTATTTTTAGCAGTTCAGGCTTCGAGAGCCATTTGCAGGATCTTCGCATGTGCTTTTCAAATGCATGTCTGGGGAATGTTTCTGGGTTTTTCAGGACCTTCGCAGTGATGTAACATGCAAACCGAGGCGATGACTTTCAGAGTTCAGCCTTCAGAGGCTATTTTTAGGGTTTGCATGCAGAGTTTTGCATGTCCAGATATTCCTCATGGGTTTTTCGAGAGCTTCACAACGATATGACATGCAAGCGGAGGGGATCAATTTTCAAGGACTTAATATTTTTAGCTAGTGCGTGCATGCAGACCAGTTTTTTGGGTTTTTCTGGGTCTTTTGAGATCCCACGGGCGATGTGACATGCAAAATCATCCGGCAATGGATTGGTCACTTTTCAGGAAGTTTCTATTTTTAGCAGGTACACTCAGACAGCCGCCCGACACTCCAGTTCAACAAGCAGAAGAGCTGCAGGCAGAGGGAACCACGTTGAATCCGCAAAGGCAAACACATCAAAACAAGCAGTGATTAAGAAATTGAGCAAGTCCTTCTTGCCCGAATCAAAATTCTCTTCAAAGTTGGGCAAGCTGGTTGACACAAGCTTGGGCTCGTTCAACCTGGAGGCATTTAGGAGGAGGATAATGGGGACTGGAGGCCATCACCCATCAGTGACTTCGCATAATATTGTTAGGAGTGGACTATATGCAGCTGCTAGTTTTCCGCCAACTATTCGGTGTCCAGAGCTAATCATGGAATACGCCAACTTCTACAACATAGAGCAGAGGACTGTCATTTCGCCAGATGGCAAGATATTGGCTAACTTGACACCAGAGGCAATCGGAGAAGCATTCGGAATTCCAGTTTATGAGAAGATGATTTACAAAAAAAGGGAAAGGGCTGAAAGGATGTACTCATGCACATTTGACATGTGTGCTGATTTGATAAATACTAGGTGGATGAACAAATCCAAACCCACTCGAACGAAATTGCCAAAACAGATAATTTTAGAGGATTTGAGGCAAGAGTTTGGTGATCTGATAATGATGTTGAGCAAAGTTGGAGGATGCCCAAGCGTTCATCTTTGAACCTTGGATGTTTTATTATGTCAACTTGGTGCTAGAGGGCAAAGATTACGTGGATTGGGCATTGATGATCAGTGACAATATACATGAGCAGCTCCGGGGTGTGAGGAGAACAAAAACGTTTTACATGGGCTCTTACATTGTCTACATGCTGGCTCGAATGACGAAGTATAGGGGAATTTCCTATAAGGAACCAATCGGGTGTGGTTCCCATCAATTTAAGATACATGAGGCTTGTCCAGAGTTGCATTTGACAAGCACCACCAATTACAAAAGGGTCAATGACGCCTTCACTATGCACATAACGAGGACCTTGCAGCAAAGGACCCATCACAAAATATCTAGGGAAGCACAAGAGTTGATTGAGAAGTTCGGGTGTTGGTTTATCCAATTTCCGAAGTTTACCTACATAAGGCTGCAAGGATTTTCTTCTTATCCTTATAGATTGCCTCGATATCCCACAAACAAAATAGTGATGCTGGAGATATCTAGGCAACTTATTGCCTACGATAAGATCCAAAAGAAGAAGAAGAAGGGTGGACTTGGATTCCCAATTACCATGGGGAATTCAGATGAAATCTGCCCATCACTACAAGCAGCTAAGGAGGCATAAAATGAGCTCCAATTCTTCCACCTTTCCTACCACACCAGTAGGCATCACTACGATCCCCACAGGAACATCAGATGGATATTGTCAGAAGAGTTCAAACACAAGGCACAGATTGAAGACTTTTGGGCAAGTGCAGTGGATGAGATCGAGATTAGGAGGAGGATGTTTTCTCAGATACCGTTGGTGATGATTAGAGAATGCGAGATTGTCCTAGTGCCAGATCAAATTGAGGAAGACATAAATATTGTACAGGCTAATTACGAGACAGTGAGGGATACGCCTCTACCACTCCTAGATTGGTCAGAGCCAGAGATTACCGACTTGGATACGCTCTATATCCTAGTCTTAACATTCACACAGAGTTGGGTAGAGAGGCATGTCAGCCGACTTAAGGGAAGATCAATTCCCCTTACATATAATTTGATGGGAGACCACAGGTCGCTAGCAGCTAGACAGAGAAGGCAGGTTGATCAAACTCCAGAGCCAAGAGGAAAAGAGCAAGTTCGGCCTGAGCCTTTGAGGGTTGAGGAATCCACACATACACCATCACGGGCACATTCTCCAAGTTTGCAAGAAGCATCATTGTTTGCTGATCAGAGGGAAAGATTATAGGCAGAACAGGCAGTGCAAGTGGCAAGTCAACCACCTCGTAGAGAGTCAGTGGGCTAGAGCATCAACATGCCTCGGGAAGAAAATCAACAAGAGACGGATGAGGGGATGGCCACTGACACTCAGTTTCAGCAGGAGATTGAGGCAGCTCTCGAGGACGATGCTACTTCAGATCAGGATGCCCAGAGCTCAGGAGATACTGAGCAAATTGATGATGATGAGCCCCGTCAGAACGATGGCAGGGAAGAAGTTCATGAGATAGAGGCCAAGGTTGAGCAGCCTTTTGTTATATCAGATGTGTGGCAGGAGGTGCCAGAGTGGCTAAGGCACAGGATGAGACGTGATCCTGTAGATGAGACTGATCCCGCAGCTGAGATGGAGGAGTTGTTGCAAAGGATCAGTGCACCTCCAACAAAGAAGAAGGCTAGGAAATTCTTTAAGATCTCAACAGATGAGGATGGCTCTCGAACACTACATGTGGCAGTGCCTAGAGTGGAATGTGATTGGGATGAGGCCATTCTAGAAAAATATGTGATTACGACCATGGAACTTGGCCGCCCTACTAGAGCACAAGTGGTTGAGGAGTGCGATAATTCCTATCGAGCACTCAAGGATAGATTGTCCTATGTTGAGGGCAAGTACAAGAAATTGAAGGTAGAGCACAAGACATTGATTGGCTACGTGCAACACTTGTCCCGTCTTTGTGGGCAAGAGAATTCGGCGTTTGAGCTTCCAACTGAATTTTCTAGGGAATCGATCAGTGGGTTAGAGGATTTGAAAAGGATGGCACAACAGGCAGACAAGTGGGTTGCTAGCATCCGGGCTCAAACAAGAAAGTTTATGGAGGATCTTGCACATGCCTATCGGCAAGCCTCCGATATTATGGCAAGGATGGATGTAGTTAACCATGCTTGGGGTGAGGCTCGTATCTATTAGACGAGAGTTGTTTTCCGTTTAGGGGCTTTGATGAGCATACCTCTACAGATTTTTGTTGAGGTAGGTGTGATTCAGGAGGGGGATAGATATGACTTTGCCGGATGGTACTCTTCAGTGGTCACAGGCCGAGGATTCTACGATGCATTACAAACGGATTCTATCAGGGTCAGAAAGGCCATGACGAATATCTTGGATGGATTTCTCAATACGTTGGAGGCAATATTTGCTAGGAGGCTAACTTCTGAAGAGGTGACTGCAGATGGTTTGAAGAATAGATTAATGCCATTCTTTTCTGAGGTGAAGACCTTCACATAGGATGATTTCAAAAACACTTCTGCGTTCTCCAGTATTATTCAAAATACCCAGGACGCCCTTGTTGCCTGGAAGAAATCTTGTGCTCGACATGGGCAAACAGTTATAGTTTTAGAATTTCAGTTGGATCACATTCCTCCCATTTCGGATTAGGAGGTTGAGGCGGTATTGGCCCGATTGATCGAGTTCGCAGTCAGGGAATAGGACAGTGGGAACGCTCTGCTGGATGAGGATCTTCTGGAGGATGGTGATGGGCATTAATTGGTCATTATGGTTCCTGTAGGGGAGTGGAGAATCTTGTGTGCATTTATTACCCACTCCACTCAGTGGCGGTTTTTAGGGCGAAAACCTTAATTAGGGCATAGGTGGCTCGATCAGAGCCCTTTATTGTAATTGAATCTGAGGCATCCACTGAAATGGGCTAGCTATAAAAGGGGCATCCCCCCTAATTTGTAAATTATTAGAATTAGAATTGGATCAAGAGTTGAATCAGAGCTAGAGAGTAGAAGGCATATAGTGGTTAGCTTAGAAGTTAGCTTAGATTGAGGAGGGAAGAAAACTTTCCTTTTGTAAGCGGTTGTTGTGAACACTTTTCATAATACAAAGAGTTTCATTGCTTGGTGATTTCTTCTTTGTTATGAGTAGCTAGCAAGGCCATTTCATCGTTCCAATTCAAAGTAGATAGAGTAAAATAGAGTTTTATTTCATGCAAGTAGTTGTTAGCCGTGGAATGTGGAATTTAATTCAAGTCTTCTCTCGTCCATACCACTAGCGGGCTTGCTAACGGTAAGTTCGCCTTGCGTGGTCAACTGGAGTAATAACACTTAACTTCGATTGTTGGTCATATGTCTATATGCATCGTTGTGATGGTATGAACATGTTGTGTCATGATTTGAACACTTTTCTCATCCTTTGAAGATTGCACCAACTTTGTGGAGGTTGTTCGAAGGGAGGCAAAGCAGAGTCTGGTTCGAAGATTGTTTAGGTTGATCCCCACATTCCACCTTTTACAAGTAGATTGTAGAGTTCCTACCCGTACTCCTTTTTTTAATTCAGCATTTCCCGGTCAGTTCAGATATCGGAGCATCATAGCTAAAATCTTTCATCTGCTTCATTTAATTGAACAATTACGTAAGTCCCCTTGGAATACCCAGCATATTCACATCAACCAACTGAGTCTATTCACGATAAAGGGAACCTTGGAGTTGAACGCATGATCTTTCATGCAATCTTAGCATGCGGAATACTTTGATCGAGAGAGAATAGAGTGACCGTTGGACATTTTATTTTGTGTTGGTGTTGTCATAAAACACACGTCAACAGGTATGACTCAAAGTAATGAAATTAAAAATATATTTGATTTGAAGCCTTTGAATAATTGTGCCAAAAAATCTTACAAGGGACCCTATTTGTGTTGTTTATTTTGACATGACATTGAAGTTATAAGATCGGAGTGGATTTCATAGGAAAATAATGAAAAAGGGAAATGCAGCATATAATGTGTTAGAAAGAAAAGTAATGAAGTTAGAGAGGGAAATAAAATATGGGCTCCACATTAAAGGAAAAAATATATATAAATAATCAAGGGAAGAATCTGATTTTAAATGGGTGGAAAAGGGAAAAATAAATGAAGTTCGTAATTTCTACATTATAATACAATAATAAAACAAATATATGCATCCTAATTTCACCATATAACAATCATTAGAGATGAAAATTAAATATTATACGAATAATGTTCCTTACCTTACAATCCTACAATCATTTTAGGAAACAAAAAGAATAAATTATAATGTTTGTAAAGCTCTAACGAGAGGTAAATTCCTTCAATTGTATGCTTCTCCTAACTCCTCTATAGTGTGATTGATCAACCAAGAAAGTGTTGCATGATTTCCTTATATTTCTGTTCTTGTATGACCTATAAATAAACTTGTGATGGGGTTATAAAAAGAATTGCAAGGGTATTTAGAGCTCACTGGATGATTTGCATAGGATAGTGTTCAATCTTCATTTTTCGTGTACATTCTTAATCAGATTTGTCTCCTATTGTATGGGTCGTCTAGTTTGCTCAATCAGATGCAACTGCACAGTTTGGTATTTCCCATGATTCTTCTATTGTATAGCCCTTGTTTGTGTATCCAGCTAAAACATGTGACTTTTCTATTGTATCCATACAACCTTTTGTCATATGCTCTTCCTTAGACTCTAAATTTGACAAAGTTAAGGAATCATGGTGAAACGGGTAGTGATGTATCTCTGGCATGTGTGAGAATCAAACAAGATGTTCATGATGGAGAATTATCTAAAATGCAAGTACTGTCTTGGTATAGTGATCATCTTCTTGAAACATTTTCAAAGTCCACTACACATTCAGATTTGGCTACTTGTATCAAATAGTATGGCCATCACTGAGTACACTCTTCATACAATGCCCTTGTGTTCTAGATATGTTAATGATCAAGGTGTAATTCATAAGTTTTCTTTTCTACTTCCAACTAAAGAAATCACTATAAATTTTAAGTTTTGTGATGGAAGATCAACATTCTAAGGGTCTTTGTCCATGTTTTGTTAGGGAACTATCACTTTTGGAACATTTAGGTTATGATTAGGATGTCTTGGCTACATGAGGTAATGATCAACTAAAAGGTCCTTCTTTGTAGTGGCATCACAGGTTTGGAATATTTACTTGATATTATTTGATCTATTGTTGTGTTTGCTCTGAGCTAATTTGAATTTTATTTTTGGGGGTTGATGTAGTTAGATTAAAATGATTTTGTACTGTTTTGTTAATTTATTTGTATTCAACTATGTATTTTTTACTTGTTAGCTTGTGGGTAGTTGTAATGAGTTAGTTGTTAGTAGTTGTCAACAATTGTGTTTTTCTTGGCAACCACTGGATACTTTCAAATAAGCTCCTTGCAGTCAAGGAAAGTAGTTTGATCCTTGGTTGATCATTCCTGGTCCAGTTCTATTTAAGAAGTTCACATGGATAAAGGTACACTTTTGTTACACTATCCAGTATGCACTATTATTTACATTCATTTATACAAGTAATAGGCTTACTAGAAAAAGGAGTAAATAACTCAAAATCTAGATGCCAATTCTCAAAAGATTGGGCAATTTATTGCCAAAAATTTTCGTCCATGTTTTTTAATCATAGATATTTCCAAAATATTGGGATATATTGGATCTCGGTAGGATTCTTGATATTTTCATGGAAATGTCATGAGTTTTTGAATTTCTTGTTGACTGAGATTTTAAGTGAAAACTCATTGATATATCACAATAATATCAAAATTTTGGGATATATTGGAACTTGGTAGGGTTCTTGATATTTTCATGAAAATGTCACGAGTTTTTGAATTTCTTGTTGATTGAGATTTTGAGTGAAAACTCACTGATATATTATAGTAACATTAGTGATATATTACCAATAGTATCTTGATATTTTTGTTTTTTCTCATAAAACCTTTAACGTACAATATTTCATATTTTGCTTTATTTTTCTGCCAAAAATCTATTTGTTTTTCAGTTTTTTTTGTTATAGTTTTATGCTACGAGAATCATTTTTGTTAGTTGTTGCTATTCTTTGGAGAGGGTTGTTCACCAAATTGGATATTCTTGGCCATAGTTTGATTGAAGCTCCACTACTTGTCAAACGGTCTCTCATAAGCTCTCATCAAATCGGATAAACTTGGCCATAGTATGCTTGAAGCTCCACTACATGTCAAATACTCTATTATACCCTCCAACGCCCTCACAACATCATTCATAATTGGCCTTTGTTTTGACAAATCCTTTGACCAAACCAAACCAATACCAAAAAATGACATGTAAGACTTATTGTACAAGTCTTCTACTTCTTCCTTTCCCTTCTCTATACCAATAGTATTGTTGACGTGTGTTTTATGACAACACCAACACAGAATAAAATGTCCAACGGTCACTCTATTCTCTCTTGATCAAAGTATTCCGCATGCTAAGATTGCGTGAAAGTTCATGTGTTCAACTCCAAGGTTCCTTTTATTGCGAATAGACTTAGTTGGTTGATGTGAATATGCTGGGTATTCCAAGGGGACTTACGTAATTGTTCAACTTCTTGAAGCAGATGGAAGGTTTGACTATGAGAGAATAGAGTGACCGTTTGGACATTTTATTCTGTGTTGGTGTTGTCATAAAACACATGTCAACAGAATTGGCGCTAGAAGGAGGGCGACTTCAGATTGTTCATCTTCAGAAGAGGGGAAATTCAACTTGTTAGAACCAGTATAAAGTTCAAAATGCCAAATCAAAGATATGTTAGATCTCTCTTATGTCAAAAAATCCCAAAAAAGTGAAAAGTTTGAAAAATCAAAAAAATCAGAGATTCCTCGATGGATGGATACCAGCCGCAATTTTCTCATGACCATGGAGGTGTTCAAGTTGATCTCGCCTTGCTACATCGAGTTTTGAATGTGTAGTTGTCTCCAGGAAGTTTATTTGACTTTGCAGCAAGAGATGGATGCAAAATTCACGGTACCACTTGGCACAATGAATTGAATTGTATTACGTTCTTGTCAAGGGTGCATCAGGCTTTGCAACGAGAAATTTTCTTTCAAGACATTTTCAAACCAGTGGTGCCAAAAGGTCCAAGCCTCAGTGAACTCTTCGAGAAATACAAAGAAAGAAGCAAGAAGCAGTTGAGCATTGAAAAGTTGCCCGTGGAATGCATCCTATTGACTGGCTGGTGTAGAATTCACAATGAGAGGCATTCAAAATCCACTTGTCTATTATGCAAGGAGGCCATTAGCCAAGTGCAACATCAATTAGGATGGTTGGAACATCCAAGTATATGCAATGCAAAATTTTCAGAGGAGTGCAAAGAAGCACACATTCAACCATCATACCTTGTACAAGAGGAAGAATGCCTAGAAGACAAAATATGGAAGGAGCATAGCACCACATCATGTGACGATCAAGGGAGTGAGTTTCAAAAGGATATCACAATTGAGCCAAAAGAAATTGTAGTTGAAAGTAAAGTTTTGAACATTGCGCCAAAGGAAGAAGGCGTGGAAACAATAGAAGACGTTCAAGAGAATGAAGAAATTGTGGGCAATGATCAAGGTTCAAAAAACTGTGACAAAGACCTATCGCTCGATGCTTCATCAATCCAAGACTTACTATTTTTAGCCAGTGCTCGCATGTTGACCAGTTTTTTTGGTTTTTCTGGGTTTTTTGAGATCCCACGGGCACTGTGACATGCAAACTCATCCGACATCAAATGGGTCACTTTCTGGACACTTGCTATAAATAGCAGTTTCACCCCAATAGTTACCCAACACCTCAGTCCAACAAGTAGACTGACAAACAACAAGAATCAAGGGAATCGAGAGTAGTCCAGAGCGCATGCAAGTCAGATTAGGGTTTCCCTACTATGTCTAAAAATAGATGGAACAAAATGAAGAGATATCAAAATGAAGCATGCCACCATGATCAACATCTTTCAGGCCGTCTGCTGGCAAAATTTGAGCACGATCCGAATACTTACTATTTTTAGTAAGTCACTTCATGGCTATAGATAGCAGGTACTGTGTCGGAGGCAAGTGTGAACAGGTCACTTATTGCATCAGGAACGACAAGCAACAAAAATCAAGGCAAATGGAAACAGTTCAAGGCGCATGCAAGTCAGATTAGGGTTTCCTACTTCGGTGTCTAAAAAGTAGGGTAAAAGGCCAGAATTTCGAAAAACGAAGATATCCCATCATGATCAGCATCCTTCAGGCAATCTACTGGTGAAATTTGGGCTCAATCCGAGCACTTACTATTTATAGTAAGTCGTCTCCAAAACATGGCTATGAATAGTAGGAGGGCTAAAAATAGCAGATAGGCTCAGGCAACGGGTATAAAGAAGGTAGGAAGACTATAAGATGCATATCACACCAACTACAGGTTCAGAGCAGGTGAAAAGCCATGAAGAGTCATTCACCTCCAGAATTTACTAAAAATAGATGGCAAAGGTAGCTGAGGCGTTGGAGAAATTTCTAAGTCTACAAATGGAAACTGGCAAGAGGAAGTATGAAATGTGCCCAACTTGCAAGCATGAAGACTGGCATAAAAAAAATTCTAAGTGTGGGAGATTTCCTCCTCATACCCTCAAATGCGCCCTTGAGGGAGGAAGACAAAAAAAAAGTTTCTAAGGCAAAAGGTTCCTTCACCATAGGTGAAATACGCCCTCAAGGTGAAAATTTTCCTCACCACATGTCAAATGCGCCCATGAGTTCCCTCTTCACATGCTAAATGCGCCCTCATATGGAAGAAGCATGTGCCATATGCACCCAAGGTTGAAGATGGAGGTTGACATGGGAAAATGCGCCCTCATAGTTGAAATTCCTCCTCCATAGGTTGAATGCGCTCACCATGAAGAATTCAAGTGAAATATTCTAAGGCACAAAGTGAAAGTAGCCTATCTAAAATGCGCCCAAGTCAAGAAGAAGTGGCTTCAAAATATTCTAAGGCATAAAGTGAAAGCTACACCATGGAAATGCACCCACCTTGATGAGTCTCTCAAAATATTCTAAGGCTGGAGAAATGGAAGTTGGACCCCTCAAATGCGCCCTCACCTTAAAAGGATTAATGAAAGCCTTGGAAGCGCCTAAGGCATGGGATAATGGAAGTTAAAGAACTGAAATGCGCCCTCAAAACAGAAGCTCCCTAGGCTATTTGCGGCCACGATGGAGGAATAGGCTGAAAATGCCTAAGTATGAGAAAACAAGAGCCCATAAGCTAAAATGTGCCCAAGGAGAAGTGGAGACTTAGAAATTTGTCTTACGCAAGAAAACAAAAGCATGGAGTAGGAAATGCGCCCATGAAGTGAAGTGGTGTTATAAAAAATTCTAAGTATGAAAACAAAAGTCTACCCCTTGAAATGCGCCCTTGAAGGAGGCTTGATGATAAAATTTGCCTAAGGCATTGAAAATGGAAGGAGCTACCCCCAAATGTGCCCAAGGAGAAGAAGGAGGAGCTGACTTAAAAGGTTTCTAAGTGTGAGGGAAATAAAACCTCACTAGCTAAAATGCACCCAGCAAGGTGAAGGGACTTAGAATTTTTCTAAGTCATGAAAAATTGCAGCTGCATATTCCAAATGTGCCCTCAAAGCATACAAGGGATGTAAAATGCTAAGGCAATGGAAATGGAGGCACAAGGAGTTAAATGCGCCCCCAACAATCAAATAGAGGTGGAGAAATTTCCAAAGCAAGGTAAAATAGAAGAAGGCCTTCCTAAGTGCGCCCAAGGTAAGTTAATTAAATAAAAAGTTTCTAAGGGATTTTCTAAGGTGAAATGAGAAATACGCCTGAGGGAGATATTGTTAAAATCACCAGAGACAAGATCAAATGCACCATGAACATAAAGGGAATTTCTTCAGAGAATCAAGGAAAATGCCAAGGCAGAGAAATGAAGACTGCAGGTGTGGAATACGTCCAGAATGAAATGGAGTCAACCTTAGCAAATTTTATTATTTTTCAAAAATAATAAAAAATTAAATGTACCCCTTCGTTTGGATACACATGAAAACGATGATTTTTGAGGGAAAATTTCTTCTGGGTATTGGACATTTCCCATTGGGAGATGATTTAAATCCTTTCCACACCTTGCTCGTGCTCTTTCGGCGAAGATTTTAGCCTGGCACGTGTTTAACAAATTTCCTAGGGCTCTCAGGGATAAATTTTCTAAGGCATGGTAAAATAAAGCTCAAGGGGTCAAATACACTCACAGGGTAGAGATGAAATTTGTCCAAGGCATAGAAGAATTTGAAGATGAAATGAAGCTAGAACATCAAGCATTCAGATGTTGAAAAGTCATAAAAGTTTGCTAGAAAATTGATGAACTCTATCAAGATCCAGAGATCAATCAGTTAGAACATGAGAACCAGGTAAGTGAAGTGAGTTTACATTATAATGTTCTGATGCTCTTCTTTTTGTTCGTTTTGCAGGAAGAAGATGTTGAAAGAAATGGCTAAGTGTTGGGACAAAGTTGAAAAGGTTCCCAAGGAAAGAGAAATGGCAATGAAGATTTGGCTAAGGCATTAAGAACGTGATGCAAAAGAGGCTAAGTGCGCCCAAGGCAGTGAGCTGAAGAAATATGAAAGTTACAAATGCATCCAAGAATTGAAACGACAGGAGGGATGAATGCAAACGACTGAGCGGACAAACTCTGGAGACAATCTTAGAGACTCTTTTACCCTCCTCCCAGCGCAACAGAACCGATAGGCAGACAGTGGGAACACGTTTGTGGACGAGAATCTGCTGATGATGGTGGGCATTAATTGCTCATAGTGGTTCTTGTAGAGGAGTGGAGAATATTCTGTTCATTTATTACCCCACTCCTCTCTGTGGTGGTTTTTAGGGCAAAAACCCTAATTAGGGCATATGTGGCTCAATTTGAGCCCTTCATTGTAATTTAATCTAAGCCGTCCGCTGGACTGGGCCAACTATAAAAGGGGCATCCCCCCTCATTTGTAAATTATTAGATTAGATCAAGAAGTCAGGGAGATAGCTAGGAGATAGAAGTTAAAGTAGAGCTAGGGGTTAGCTTAGTTTGGAAAGGAAAGGAAGACTTTCCCTTTGAAATTTTTTGTAAAAGATTGTTGTGTAAGTCTCATAATATAAGGATTCTCATTGATTGGTGATTTTATCTTGCATTGTGGGTAGTTGACGAGATCTTTTCGTCTTTCCAATTCAAGTAGAGTAGAGTAAAGTAGACTTTGTTTTATGCAAGTAGTGTTAATTGTGGAATGTGGCGTTGGTTTAGGAAAATCTTCCGTTATCCATACCACTGGCGGGCTTGCTGATGGTAATTTTGCCCCTACGTGGTCAACTGGAATATCAGTACATAACTTCGGTTGTGATTTGTGTGTCCACTTGCATCGTTGTGACGGAGTGTGCATGTTGAATCACAATTTGAACATCTTATCCATCCTTTGAAGATTGCACCAGTTTTGTCAGAGTTGTCCGAAGGGGAGACAAAACAAAGTTTGGTTTGAAGATTGTCGAAGTCTGTCCTCGCATTCCACCCTTAGAAATAGATTGTAGACTTCCTACCCCTATCCCATTTCAATTCAGTATTTTCCCGGTTAACTTAGGAATCAGAGCCTCATAGTCAAACCTTCCATCTGCTTCAAGAAGTTGAACAATTACGTAAGTCCCCTTGGAATACCCAGAATATTCACATCAACCAACTGAGTCTATTCGCGATAAAAGGAACCTTGGAGTTGAATGCATGAACTTTCACGCAATCTTAGCATGCAGAATACTTTGATCAAGAGAGAATAGTGTGACCGTTGGACATTTTATTCTGTGTTGGTGTTGTCATAAAACACACGTCAACAAGTATCTTGCAATAAGCTTTTGTCGAATATATCTACTAGGCTGTTAGGAAAGGTTGATTTCGCTCACTTGTGTAAGCTAAGATGTTCTACAAACATCTCATTTGTTAGCCTCTTTCTTGTTAGTACTTCTAACAAAACGAAGCCAAGCAATCATACACGCCAAAACGAAGCCAAGTGTAATGTCCCCTTCTCGAGCATGATCTTTTCAGTTGACCATTGGCCTATTCCGAAGACCCGTAGGCTACTCGGGAGGTGAAATTGGGGTTTCGTATTTTGGAGGTTGCTATTGCTCGTGAATTGATGATTGAATGGCGGATTCTTTCTGGGTTTTCAGAGAGCTTCGCAATGGTGTGTTTTTCTTGGCATTCCGAGCACCTTCAAGAATTTACTATTTTTAGTAAATTCCATTTCTGGCAGTGGCCCTGTCGTTCTCGGCAGAGTTGACTTTCCTCTTTAGTCGACTCAGTTGGTTTGTTCAATTTTGGCCTTGGGATGCATTTTGGAGAGATAAGTTCATTCCTTTAAAACGATGATTATATTCTAATGTTATGATACCCCTTGGCCTAGTCGCATAACTTAATGTTGTGTTAAAGGGTGGTCTTTAAGGGGTGGTGCCTCATTGAGGTAATTTATATATTTATTAAGGTCAAAATTGGAGCTTTAAGTTGGCCGCATATTTTGAAGGGATGAATTTCAAAGAAAAGTCATATTGAAGCCTTGAAGAAAAGTGACGCCATTCTTGGAGGGAAAAGGATTAGGGTTTCTTGAAGCTTCGGGAGGAGTCTTCACAAAGTTATAAAAGGAAGTCTTGGGTCTTCTTTTGGTATCGAATATCTTGAGTATTGTTATGCTGTCGAAATGGTTGCTTCGAGGAATGAATGCCTCCTAGCCTTGGCTTGACTTCATGCTTGAGAGATAGCATCTAGTGGAGAATTTAGTTAGTTTGTGAGAGAATTTTGAAGTGAGGTTTGCTGTGATGCATTGTTTACTTGTAGTTCTGATTTATTGCATTTTATATCAGATTTTGGAGTTGCTGTTTCAATGTAGCTGCATATAGTTTTTACTCATAAGTCAAAAAATACAAAAAGAATCGTTCTGGGTATTGAGTATTTTTGTTTGTCTATGAGGGGCGACCCTTCCTATTTATTTCCAGAATTTATGAAGAAGTCTTTGATTTTATTTATGAAAATCACCCTTCCTTGAGGGCCGTACCATCTGGGGCTGCCTTGAAATTCGTGCATAAAAGATTTAGAGTCTTTGGGTCTATTTTTAGGATTCAATATGGGGTGCCATCATCTGAGAGTCACTTTGCATCTGATTTGAGGTCTTTAGGCTGAGTATAGAGTGAGTTGTGAGCATTTCAATAGGATCCAGGGTTGCTAGTTAAGTATTTTCAGTGTTGGGTCAGTTATATCAGTTCGCTTAATATCAGCCTTTGGGTTGGATTTGAGCGAGAACTCATTGTGTGCATCAAGGTGACATTATACTTCATTTCAGCAGTGATAGACTTACTTATTCAATGATGTTGATAGGCATTCTCTAATTATTGTAAACTGAACAGTAGTACTGTCAGCAAGCCTGCTTCTTCATTTTATATCTTATCATTATTTTTAGCATCTCCGTCATATGGTAGCTCCAATTCCATCTCGGTTTGGACAGCACATTCTTGACGTCGAGTATTTCAGCATAAAAGTTGGTAGGGACCCTCTGACCACATGCTCATCGTTCTCCGACGCATTCTTGGTTAGAGTTCTTTATATCAGCATTGCATTAAGACCCTCTGACCACATGGTCGTCGTTCTCCGGCGCATTCTTGGTTAGAGTTCTTTTAGCAGTTTTGCTTTGAGATCCTCTGACCATATGTTCACACCTTACCCAACTCGGGATCCTGGTGTACATTCTTGGGTAGAGTTGAATTCTGCATCGTTTGGTTCAAGTGCTAACCCTAACGATTGTGTATTGCTTAACTTGTTGTAATCGAAAAAGTGAAAAAATTGGTTCGGTATATTTCACCAAGCAATCACACACACCAAAACTCCCAACCCACATCAAAATACCAAAAATATCTTCATCCTTTCACCACAAAATCACTGAAAATCAGAACTTTGTTGATGCACAAGATGATCCCTGAATAGTGTCATGTCCCCAAAATCGTGACAGTAAGATAACAAAATACATATTATTAACCATTCAATATCTTTATAATTATAGTTATCAAAGATAATATTATAATTATAAATAACATTATAAATATTTAAATAATTTAAATATTACAATCATTATGATATAATAGATATTAAAATATATAAGTTAATATAAAACACATAACATAAAATAATATTATAATTATCGAATATAAAATTATAAATATTAAACGATTATGATTATGATCATTATAGTATTTTAATATAAAATTATAATAAGGGACACTACAAAAGGCAGCGATAGAGTTGAATATGACAACGATCAAGCCTAAGACTCAATTTGTTTTATCTATTGGAAATCGTAGGGAGGAGAACCTCAATTATTTTCATACTACTTGATCTATCATTGCCGCCAATAAAATAAAGTATAAAATAAACTCTACTTCAAGAAAAAGGTCGGTGATTTCAATTAAGGGGATAATGTTAATTAATTCTAAAACAAATGATTAGAAGAGCATCATTTAATCATGAAGAGAATAGCGATTAATAAAGAGACACGCCCTTTTGAACAGCTGTGTCTATTGAACAAATCGTGGGTATAAGTAAGGGATATGTTTCAAAGCAATGATCATTAATTTAAGCTGGTAGATATACATATCTTAAGCAGCAGATCTAATGTGATCCCAAGGAGCTCGGGATCATTTTTCATGGGACGCATGAGTAACTAGAAATACTCAAAAACAACACTCTCCTCCAAGTCGTATGAATAAGAAATACCAATCAGAAGCAGTGGTATAATTCTAGCAGCAGATTACTAAACCAATTATTCATAGGTTCTTACAGATCCAAACTTGAAACAGCAGACATTATGTTGCCATAATCTAGGATATATGACATCGCTCGGTTTTAGAGTAATCTTTTAGGGACAATGGGTGTCTTCCCTTGTCGAATTGTCACTCTTGACTAATTATTAGTTCAAAGTTCATTCCCAGAATGTGCATCTGAATATTGATATTAATGTTACTATTATAATAATCGTCCTTATTCATATATATATATATTAATGTTACTATTATAATAATCATCCTTATTCATATATATATATATTATACTAATTTGCTTTATATATATATAAAAAGCAGATTAGCATAGTCAACGGTAGAGTTGCTCTTTGACAAACTTGATGTCCTAATCTATAAGATAAAAGCGAAAAATTCATAGTAACTCTATAAGGGACATTATAAGTGGTATCAGAGCATAATCCTTCACAACGATGCGCACCATGCGCACCCCTTCACAACGAAGCAAGTGGGCACACTAATCACAATCGAAGTTAAGTGCTGAGATTCCAGTTGACCACGCAGGGGCAGACTTACCGTCAGCAAGTCCGCCAGTGGTATGGATACAGGAAGATATACTCAAACCAACGTCACATTCCACAACTAACGCTACTTGCATGAAAACAAAATCTACTTTACTCTACTCTATTCAAATTGGAAAGAAAAAAAGATCTCGTCAACTGCCCACAATGTAAAATGAAGTCACCAATCAAAGAAATCCTTATATTATGAGAGTCTTACACAACAATCTTTTACAAAAACTTTCAAAGGGAAAGTCTTTCTTTCCTTTCCAACTAAGCTAACTCCTAGCTCTACTTTAACTTCTATCTAGCTCAACTCTATCTCTGATTTCTGTCTAATTCTGATATCTTCTAACTATTTTACAAATGAGGGGGCATACCCCCTTTATATCTAGCCTAGTCCAGTGGACGGCTTAGATCAAAATACAATGGAGGGCTCAGATCGAGCCACCTAAGCCCTGATTAGGGTTTCAGCCCTAAAAACCGCCACTGAGAGGAGTGGGGCAATGAATGCGCCCTCCACTCCTCATCAATGAACCACTAACTGCTATCAATGCACGCCGTCTCCCTCCAGAAGGTCATCGTCCAGAAGGGTGTTTCCTTTCTCGTTCTCGCTGACTGCAAATTTGATGAACCTGGCCAATACTGCCTCAACTTCCTGATCCGAAATGGGAGGAATGTGATCCAACTGAAATTCTAAAATTGTAACTGTTTGCCCATGCCCGGCACATGATTTCTTCCAAGCAACAAGGGCGTCCTGGGTGTTCTGTATGATACTGGAGAACATAGCAGTGTTCTCGAAATCATCATGCGTGAAGGTCTTCACCTCAGAAAAGAATGGCATTAATCTGTCCTTCAATCCATCTTCAGTTACCTCTTCAGAAGTCAACCTCTTGGCAAAGATTGCCTCCAATGTGTTGAGAATTCCATCTAAGATGTTTGTCATGGCCTTTCTGACCTTGACAGAATCTGTCTGTGATGCATCGTAGAATCCCCGGCCTGTGACTACTGAAGAGTACCATCCGACGAAATCGTATCTATCCCCTTGCTGAATAACACCTCCCTCAACCAAAGTCTGTTGAGGTATGCCCATCAAAGCCCCTAAACGGAGAACAACTCTCGTCCGATAGATACGTGCCTCACCCCAAGAATGGTTGACTGCATCCATCCTTGCCATAATATCGGAGGCTTGCCGATAGGCATGTGCAAGATCCTCCATAAACTTCCTTGTTTCTACATGGACGTTGGCAACCCATTTGTCTGCCTGTTGTGCCATTTTCTTCAAATCCTCTAACCCACTGATCGACTCTCTGGAAAATTCGGCTGGAAGCTCAATTGCCGGATTCTCTTGCTCACAAGGACGGGACAAGTGCTGCACGTAGCCTATCAGTGTCTTGTGCTCTACCTTCAATTTCTTGTATTTTCCCTCAATATAGGACAATCTATCCTTGAGTGCTCGATAGGAATTATCGCACTCCTCTACTACTTGTGCTCCAGTAGGGCGGCCAAGTTCCATAGTTGTAACAACATAATTTTCGGGAACGGCCTCATCCCGATCACACTCTACCCGAGGCACTACCACATATAAAGTTCGAGATCCATCCTCATCTATGGATATTTTGGAGAACTTCCTAGCCTTTTTCTTTGCTGGAGGTGCGTTGATCCTCTGTAATAATTCCTCCATCTCAGCTGCGGGATCGGTCTCATCCACAAGATCACGCCTCATTCTATCCCTTAGCCATTCTGGCATCTCCCGTTGTGTGTCTGATATAATAAAAGGCTGTTCTACCTCGGCCTCTACCTCATGAAGTTCATTTTTTCCTTCGCTTCGGCAAGGCTCATCATTATCAATAGGCTCAGTGTCTCCTGAGCTCTGGGCATCCTGATCGGAAGTAGCATCATCCTCGAGAGCTGCCTCAATCTCCTGCTGAAACTGAGTATTAGTGGCCGTCCCCTCATTTGTCTCTTGCTGATTTTCTTGCTGATTATCTTCTTGGGGCATGTTGATGCTCTGGCCCATTGATTCTCTGCGAGGTGGCTGACTTGCCACTTGCACTGTCTGCTCTACATCCAATCTCTCCCTCTAATCAACAAATAGGGATACCTCTTGCATACTCGGAGAATGTGTCCGAGATGGTGTATGCAAAGACTCCTCAACTACCAAAGGCTCAGGTCGAACTGGCTCTTTTCCTCTCAGCTCTGGAGTTTGATCCACTTGCCTTCTCTGCCTAACTATTGGTGATATGTGATCTCCCATCAAATTATATGTAAGGGGAATTGATCATCCCTTAAGTCAGTTGACATGCCTCTCTATCCAACTCCGTGTAAATGCTAAGACCGAGATACAGAGTGTATCCAAGTCGGTGATCTCTGGCTCCAACCAATCTGGGAGTGGTAGGGACGTATGTCTCACTGTTTCGTAGTCAGCTTGTACTACGTTTATGTCTTTTTCAATCTGATCCGGTATTGGGACAATCTCTCACTCTCTGACCATCACGAGCAGTATCCGAGAGAACATTCTTTTCCTAACCTTGATCTCATCCACTGCACTTGCCCAAAAGTCTTCGATCTGTGCCTTGTGCTTGAACTCTTCTGTCAATATCCATCTAATGTTCCTGTGGGGATCGTAGTAGTGCCTGCTGGTGTGATAGGAAAGGTGAAAGAATTGGAGCTCCGCTTCCGCCTCCCTTGCTGCTTGCAGCGATGGGTAGATTTCATCTGAATTCCCCATGGTAATTGGGAATCCAAGTCCACCTTTCTTCTTCTTCTTCTGAATCTTATCATAGGCAATCAGTTGCCTAGATACTTCCAGCATCACTATCCTGTTTGTGGGATACCGAGGCAATCTATAAGGGTACGAAGAGAATCCTTGCAGCCTTATGTAGGTGAACTTTGGAAATTGGATAAACCAACATCCGAATTTCTCAATCATGTCTTGCACTTCCCTTGATATTCTGTGATGGGTTCTTTGCTGCAAGGTCCTCGTGATATGCATCGTGAAGGCGTCATTGACCCTTTTGTAATTAGTTGTGCTTGTCAGATGCAACTATGGACAAGCCTCATGTATTTTAAACTAATGGGAACCACATCCAATTGGTTCCTTGTAGGAGATCCCTCTATACTTTGTCATGCGAGCCAGCATATAGACAAGGTAAGAGCTCATATAAAACATTTTCGTTCTCCTCACATCATGGAGCTGCTCATGAATGCAGTCGCTGATCAACAGTGCCCAGTCCATGTGATCTTTGCCCTCCAGTACCAAGTTGACATAGTAGAACATCCAAGGTTCGAAGATGAATGCTTGGGGGCACCCTCCAACTTTGCTCAGCATCATAATGAGATCACCAAATTCCTGTCTCAAGTCCTCCGAGATTATCTGTTTGGGTAGTTTTGTACGAGTTGGCTTGGGCTTGATCATCCACCTGGTGTTTATTAAATCAGCACATCAGTCAGTTGTGGATGAATACATTCTTTCAGCCCTTTCTTTTGTCTTGTAGATCATCTTCTCATGCACTGAAATCCCAAACGCCTCCCCGGTTGCTTCGGGTGTCAGGTTGGCCAATATCTTGCCATCTAGCGAAGTGATCGTTCTCTGCTCTGTGTTGTAGTGGTGGGCGCATTCCATGATGAGCTCTGGACATCGGATAGCTGGCGGAAAACTGGCAACGGCATACAATCCACTCCTGACAGTACTATGTGACATCACTGATAGGTGATGGCCTCTAGTCCCCATTATCCTCCTTCTGAATGCCTCCAAGTTGAATGAGCCTAAATTTGTGTCAGCCAACTTGCCCAACTTTGATGAGAATTTTGACTTTGGCAGGAAGGACTTGCTTAATTTCTTGATCACTGCTTGTTTGGATTTGGTGTGGTTGTTCCTGCTTGATTCAGCCATTCTGCAAGAAGGGCAAGATAGTTAGAAAACAAGATTTAAAAATAATAAATAATCATTGTTGAGGGTCTCAACAGATTTTCAAATAAAAAGGTTGCAACACTTCTGCCATTTCCAACTGCAAACCTCAACTGTCTTGTTCGTTTCAATGTCCTCACTTCAATTGCGAAATTTGTGTACTTGCAGCAGTTTTGAAACTTCTTCAAACTCGCACTTCTCCTCTAAAATGTACTTCCAGCAACTCGTTTGCTTCTCTTAAATGCGTTTTTAGCAAGCTTGTGAAGTTTCTCCTAAATTCGTACTTCTCAGCAATTGCAGTCTTAGCAATCTCAAAACCTCTCTTCTCAAACTTGCACCCCTCAGCAACTGCAGTCTTAGCAAGCTAAATCGTACCTTTCACTTTCAGCCACTGGAAACTAGGAAGTTCGCACCTCTTCAACAACTTGAATCTTCTTCAGCAAAAACGTATTTCAGCAGCTTCACACTTCACAAATTCGAACTCCTCCAACAGCTTGAGAATATTTTACTTCTCTGCAAACTCGTATTTCAGCTTTAGCAAATGCTCTGTATTCAGCAACTTGTGAGGAGAATGAAGAGGACTCAGAATATTATAGCCAGGTTGAATTCCAGCAGAGGCTATATTTAGCACATTTTCGAATTCCACTTTCCCTCTTTTTTCCAGTCATAACAATTGTCATCTGAGGCATCGGAATCTCAAGTTTCTAGAATTATGAGTTCATCATCTCTGCACAGGCCTGCCTCATCACATTTGATTTTTCAAAATATTAAATCACTCACTCCTTGGACAATTTCGAATTGTTTGGCTAAGTCATTTAATCTCACCTTCGCTTTGGCAAAATTATCCAGTTCAAACTTCTAGCGAAATACTTCTCATTCATTTTATTTGTTTGCCTTAGAGAAATTCTTTAATTTTGCCTTAAGAATTTTATCAAAATAGGCATTGGGCTAAAGATCCATCGAAACGATATGAGCTAGGCGTGGAGTAAGTTTGAATCATCTCTGGATTGCAAACGTTCAATACCCAGAAGAAAATTCCTTTCAGAATCCATCGTTTTCATGTGTATCCGGATGAAGGGGTACTTTTAATATAAAAATGGCTAAGGTTTATTTCTCTTCACATCCGGATGTCTTCCACTCCTGCAATCTCAAGTTTCTCTGACTCGACATTATTCTTTGATTTTCCCTTTGAAGAATTTTCTCTCTGAAGACCCTTTTACTTTGGAAATTTTAGCATTACCTGTAGGCGTATTTTCATTTTCTCTTTAGAAAATGCCTTTGGAATTTATTTTAAAATTTAAATTTTATCATCTTACCCTCTGAAGGGCGCATTTAGCATGCCATACTTCCATTCCATTCCTTAGGCAATTCCACGCCTAGACTTCCTTTCTCATACTTAGCAATTTTCATTTCCAAGTTCAACTCACTTGGGTGCATTTCACATGGTGAGGAGGAAAAACATTTGACCCTTAGCCTTTTAAAAATCACGCCACCCCTAGTATTACCTTTACCTTTGGCGCATTTAGCATGTGGAGGAGGAAAACACCTTGGGCGCATACCACACATGACATTTCCAACCTTGGGTGCATTTCCCTTAGGTAACTTCCAACTTGAGCGCAAATAAGGGTGTGAGGAGGAATTTTCCACGCCCATGGTGACCCTTCACCTCCCTTGGGCGCATTTTGACTAGGCAACTTCCATTTCCAAGCATATTTCACATGGTGGGGAAACTATTTTTACCTTGGCGCTTCTTCTTTCACTTCTCAACGTTTCACTTTTTACCTTGTTACCTTGTTATCCTTTTATCTTGGGCGCATTTGCCATAGGGAAGGGGAACTTGTGGGCGCATTTGCCTTGGGGGGGAGGAATTTCCCATACTCCCATGACTCTTCATCTTCCTTAGGCACATTTGAGCATGTAGACTTCATGTCTTGGGCGCATTTCAACTATGCAAAGGAAAGCGCCACCACCTAATGACTTTTCATCTCCCTTAGGCGCATTTAGCCTATGCAACCTCCATGTTTGGGCGCATTTGAGGGTGTTAGAAGGAATTCCGCCCATATCTAGTGGCTCTTCACCTTCCCTAAGCACACTTCAGCTATGTTGCTTCCATTTTATCTTTGAAGGCGCATTTTAGGATGTGCGAAGGAAATTCTACACTTAGAACATTTTCTCCATACCTCAGGCGCATTTCATGGGTTTCTATGCCAGTCATCACTTATACATTTTCCATGCCCTAGCCATGCCTTGGCTTTCTATTTTTAGTAAACTCGGAGAAATTAGGGTTTCATTGCATCTCATCTCGTTCTGAGTTGGAGCTGGCGTGGATGTGCCTCCACTGACTTTTGTCACCTTGTTCATACCTTATCTGGCACAGTACATACTATTTTTAGCCATTTGCTATTTTTAGCAAACCCTAAAATTGATCGATTTCTGTATCTCTGCTTGCTCTGAAATTCACTTCACCTGTTCCTGATGCTGTAAGTGATCTGTTCACACCTGCCCTAGGCACAAACCTGCTATTTATAGCCATGAGATGACTTACTAAAAATAGTAAGTATTCAGATCGTGCTCAAATTTTGTCAGTAGGTAGCTTGAAGGATGCTGGTCCCGGTAGCATGCTTCGCTTTGACATCTTTGTACTTTGTTCCATCTATTTTTAGACATACCATGGGAACCCAAATTTGACTTGCCTGCGCTCCCGACTGCTCCTGATTGCCTTGATTTCTACTGTTTGTCACTCTGCTCGCCGGAATGAAGTGTTGGGTAACCGCTAGGCTGAAGCTGCTATTTATAGTAAGTGTCCAAAAAGTGGTGCATCGGATGTCGAATGAGTTCGCATGTCACAATGCCCGTGGGATCTCAAAAAACCCAGAAAACTGGTCAACGTTTCGGCACTGGCTAAAAACAGTAAGTCCCTTAAAACTGACTCATTCCGTTTGCATGTCATACCACTGCGAAGCTCTCGCAAAACCCACATGGAATATCTGGACATGCATTGAAAAACTCTGCATGCAAACCCTAAAAATAGCCTCTGAAGGCTGTACTCTGAAAGTCCTCATCTCGATTTGCATGTTATACCGTTGCGAAGGTCTTGAAAAACCCAGATCCATTCTCCAGTCATGCATTGGAGAATCGTACGTTTAAATCCTGAAAATGGCCTCCAAAGGCTGAACTACTAAAAATAGCCAGTTGTCTGAATCTGTTCAAATTTCACGTGTGGGTGCTCTGAAGCTGCCTGAATGCACTGAAGTAATTAGAATCCTGAAATCCTGAGGAAAAGACCTCAAATTAGGTACTTACTAAAAATAGTAAGTTGTCGGATTTCAGTGGGATCCTACCTTGAGCTTCCTGATTGCACTGCTGCACTTAGATTTCACCTTGATAACTCAATTTGACCTAAAACAAGCCTAAAGGATGGAAACCCTAATTTCGTAGATTTGGCAATCATTTCAATTTAGGTCAAAAGACGAGACATCCCCAGAAGGACAAAAGGTCAAAGATAGAGAGAACCAAAGCCAAAAGACCAGAATGGAGCAAAACTTAGGGGGTCCCCATCTTGGATGGGGTGATGTGTGAAAAAGGTCACAATATGTCCTATAATTGATAACCTTTGTGTTCTATAATGGAGAACGGTGTGTCCATAATGGAGTGTGTTTTAGATCAGAAATGCAATAAGCAGAAATTTTTACACACTAATCAATGAACACATTAATTTATCTTGGGAAAACCCTCCTACTTGAGGGAGAAAAACCCAACAAAATGATCTCTTATATATTAGAAGAATAAGTGCAGAAACTGCATAGAAATCAAGCCCTACACAAGGCTGAGTCTAATACAATGAATGGGACGCTTCTCCTTGAAGCGAAATACAAATCACACTTCTTCTTAGAATCGAATATGTTGCTAGGAGGCGAACTACTGCTGCTACTGAAGATGTAAATTGCAAAGTGAAAATGAATTGATGAAAAATGAGAGGACTCTATCCTCTATATATACCCAACTAGGTGCCCACCTTTCTAGAGCCGACTTAGAAAATACAAGTTTTGTTTATCAAGCATGAAGGCCGACTTGCCTTAGTTACATTATATTTAAGGGAAAATATCTCCCGAAGCTACAACACTAACACTCCCTCTTAGCTAGGGAGGTAATTTCCAGAAATCCTCATCATGGAGTCTCTCAACATGACGCCCACAATGGCTACAACCATTTGTGGAAAACCACATCTCAGTCTCAAAGATGTCCAAGAGTTCATCACGGAGTCTCTCAACGTGATGTCCACAATGGCTACTCCCATTTGTTGAAAGATACACATCATCATGGAGTCTCTCAACATGACGTCTCATCTCAGTCTCAGAGATGAACAAGGGCTTTCACCTCATATTTCTCCGTCTCAGAGAAATATACACTATAAGGGCTTTCACCTCATATTTCTCCGTCTCAGAGAAATATACACTACGAGGGCTTTCACCTCATATTTCTCTGTCTCAGAGAAATATACATTACAACAAATCTTCATCATGATGTGATTCCCTCTAAAGCTCCGAGTACTTGCATCAACCTCCTGACCTCGTCGTCCAAGATTGCCTGCAATGCTTGCCTTAGAGGAACAAATTCCAATGCACACCTCCGACACTACTAACTTGTGAGAGTTCAGGACTATCCTTCTCAACCTCATCCCAGATCACCCTTTTCTGAATAGATTTGCGGAGCTACCAATGTCAATTCTGTTCTCTACAACTGAAGAGATCTTCCAAGGACTTTAGCACTTGGCCTTGCAACACTACAACCCACTTAGCTGATACCTTCACTTCTCAGTGAGTCACAAAACTCCCTCTTGATCCCTGCTTCAACACAAAGATTACAAAAATCCTTAGGAAGTGAACTCCCCTCCATTGATGGATCTCAGAACCTTAGTCCTCTTCCTCGACATGATCTCAACTCGTGTCCTGAATTCTTGGAATTTAACTCCCTCTGAATGTCATTTCCTCCTCTTCAAAGTAGCTGATTGCAATGATAATCTATATAGGTTCTCTGTTGTTTAGTGTCTTCATCTTTCTCAATCTTCTTTGTTGATGCAAACTCTCCATCCAAGGCTTGCCCAACTGTAATGTCCCCTTTTGAGATATCCCTAATTGTTGCTCTAGAATCACAAGTTTAATGCAATTAGGTTTACAACTTAACTATTAAATGCTTTAAGCTGGACAAATCTTGGTTTAGGTCTTGTGGTGTGTAGTTTTACGGTTTCTTTTGACTTGATAGACTTCATTTTACCCAATTAAAGAGATACAATGCATGCCAAAGGTTGAACATATGAATACTTCATGGATTCTCTTTCATTTCAGTAACACCAACACAGATAAACATTCTCAATAATGACCAACTTCGGCAACAATACTAGAATGACATCCCTTTCTTAAAGACTCTTTTGATAGCACTGGCCTTACACAACATTAATAGGAAGCCCAAACTAACAGACTGATATGCAATTTATGAACATCAGTAAGACGGTAATTCTTGAACAACAACTCTCAATTGCAAATAGATGTTATATATTTCTATTTCATAACATTCTCTGCAGGTAATTTGCCTTAGCTTGACAAGACTCCCGCAACTTCAGACCCATACGTTTCTCCCTTTACTATCACTTTTTTCCCCTCAGAGCCTCAAATGACTCTCATATGCATCACGTTTCCCCCCACTTGTCTTATGAGGGACTATGAGAGCAATCATGTGAGAGAAATACATATAATGCTAGTGATGACCTGAATTGATCTAGTTCCATATAATGACGGTAACCTGCATTTTAATGTTTCTTTGAGTCAGACACCTATGGTATTCTATCCGCCATTCCATGTCCCGTTACCTGCAATCATGAATCCTTCGATGAATACCATTTCGTCCATGCCCCCCCTTGAGCACTCACTTGCTACCCATTTGTATGTCTCTAGTGACGCGTCAAAGGAGGTGTCTCTTCTCAAAGGCCCCAAATTCTTCATTATTGTTAGGATGTATGTAATATACTTTTATTTTATTATTACTCTTTATAATATCTTCATTTATTTTATTATTTATCATATCTCGACATTCTTATTATTATTATTATTATAATTACAAAATATTGATTGTATAATGTCATTATAATATCATTTTATGTTGGTGTTACATATTAATTTTCTATATTTTTAGTGTTTATTTAATTATTTAAATCGTTAATATTTATAATATTATATATAATAATTATAATTATAATATCTTTTGATAATTATAATTATAACAATATTCAAATTGTACAATGTAATTCTATATACATATATTTTTATATCCATTAATATCATACTGATTATAATATTTAAATTGTTAACATTTGTTATTTTAATATCGATAATATAATTATAATTATAATATTGTCTCACAACAACTATAATTATAAGGATATCGAAATAATCGTATGGATTATTAATAATTTTAAATATGTATTTTGTTATCTTTGTTGTCACATTGTCAGGAACATGACAGTCCGCCCTGCCCAAGATTGCTTGTCCTCAAGCAATCTCAAACTTGAATTACAACTAATCTACTAAGAAAGACTTTTTTTATCATTGCTAAGCACAAGCAATTATAAACATGCATGGTGTAACTATGTTGAAAACATGCAAAGGTTATATGCAAGTCATATACGTAGACACTCATGCTAAAAATGCATCAATTGTTGATGTTATAGCAGCTTAGGGCTGCACTTCATTGCACACACTTCAAGAAGGAAGCATAAATTAAATGGTAGCCTTTTGGCTATTTAATTTATGTTAATAACAATTGACAAACATAAAGGGCCGACCCTATAATGATTCGCATGAATTGTTTATTGCTTGGGCCGACCTACCTTGTAATTATCATTTATTATGTTTCTTCATAGAGGACCAACCTAAGTTGAGGAGGCACCTAAATTGTATATATACAAGGTCTTCTATTGTCATTATACTCATTCAAGTTCATCAAGTAAATTCGCAATTAGAGCAGAAGTTCGCACCTTCATAGCAGCAGTCCGAATTCAAGGAAGATCACATTCATTTGTATATCTTGCATCTAGGAGAGGTGTGATTTTATTGTATCAATTATTGGCCATTGTTGGGCCTAAGTTGTAAGCAGATTTGTGCTCTTGTTCTACTTTATATAAGAGAATCATTTGCTGGGTTTTTCTCCCTCAAGAGGAGGGTTTTCCCAGGGTATCTTGCTGTGTTTATTGTCTTATGTGTTGCAATATTTTAAGTGCTTTCAGTTGTATAATCTGATCTAAGAAACACTAACATGGTATCAGAGCGGGTGTGAAAAAGATCGTGATCAGATTTAGTTTGCAACACTCACTCTAACCTTTTTCAGTCTATCTCCTAATTCAAATTTCAAGATGGTGAATGGTCTGAAAATTGAGGATAGACTCGAAGGAGTTTCGAACTACACATCATGGAGGTTCAGGATCATGCTCACATTAGAAGAGAATGATTTGGCTGAGTTTGTGAAAACAAAAGTTCCCGAACCCGAGGAGGAAGAAGAGAAGTTGCAGTGGAGGAAGAAAGATACTAGGGCAAAGAAAGTGTTGGTTGATTCCATCAAGGATCATGTTGTACCGATTGTCTTCAAGTTGGATACAGCAAAAGAGATGTTTACAACCTTGGAAGAGATGTATGAAATCAACAACACCAGTCGAGCACTTGCACTGAAGCAACAACTTCATCATGTGAAAATGGCGAAAGGAGAATCTGTAATCACTTACTTATGAGGATTTCAGAGATAAGAGATCAGCTCTCCACAATTGGTCACATGATTGATGACAAAGACTTGACTATGCTTGCTCTCAATGGTCTTCCGCTTTCATGGGAGTCGTTTATTCAAGGAATCAGTGCAAGATCTAAACTTCCCAAGTTTGATCGATTGAGGATTGATTGCATTCAAGAGGAGTCGAGACTAACAGCTAGGGGCATTGGTCAAAGTTCAAAGAATGAAGAAATCCATGTTCTTGCCTCTCATTCGTCCAAGAAAGGAAAAGGTTTTAAGAAAGGGTTCTTCAAGAGGAATCGAGGAAATGGAAATGATGGTGCTCCTGCCTTCAAAAGGAAACGAGACATGTCCAAGATTCAATGCTTTCGTTGTGATAAGTATGGTCACTTTGCGAAGGAATGCCCTCTCAGACCTAAGCAGCAGGTTGCCACCGCAAATGTCGAAGAAGTTGCTCCGCAAAAGGACTCCAGTGATTATCTGTTCTATTCAGCCTTGTCAAGCAATGTGTCTACCGACGCCAACACTTGGCTGATTGATAGTGGTGCCTTTAGGCACATCACCGGTTTCAGGGGACACCTTTCAAACTTAGTGGAGGGTAACTCTAGTGAACAAGTCGTTATTGGAGATGATGCTAGATATTCTTTGAAAGGAGTTGGAAACTCCACTCTTCACTTGGATTCCGGGATCTCATTGGAGTTGAATGATGTACTGTTCGTTCTATGGATAAAGAGGAATCTTGTTTCCATTTCAGCATTAGAAGACAAGGGTTATCAAGTTGCATTTTCTAAAGGCAAAGTTCTTATATGGGCAAAGAACTCCAACTTCAAAACTGCTCAAGTGATTGGAAGTTGACCATATTCCAAAGAATCAGAGGGAGGCTTCAAAACCTAAAGAAGATATTGATCCAGTTGAACCCTTGGATCCTACTGATGGGCCTTTAGATATTGTGATTGGAAAGAAAAGACCTCTTTGGGCTCGTACGACAATGCAGGAGGCAGAAAGTTTTGCAGCCCCAAGTGGAGCTTTCAGAGAAAGCAAGAAACCTCATAAGTTCTCTAATTATGTTGCCTTGATGAGTCAGATCATTGAGTCACAGCCTTCAAACGTCAAAGAAGCTTCTAGTCAACAAGTGTGGAAGGATGCCATGACTGAGGAGTATCAGTCCATACTTAAGAACAATGTTTGGGATATAGTTCCTAGACCCAAAGGCAAATCTGTGGTGTCTTCTAAATGGCTCTTCAAAATCAAGCATGCTGCCGATGGGAGCATTGAGAAGCACAAGGCTAGATTTGTGGCTAGAGGGTTCTCTCAAAAAGAGGGAGTTGACTATGAAGAAACTTTTGCTCCTGTGGCTCGATATACGTCTATCAGAACCATCATTGCTATTGCTGCATCTAGAGGATGGAAGATTCACCAAATGGATGTAAAGACAACCTTTCTGAATGGTGTAATAGAAGAAGAGGTTTACATTGAGCAACCCAAAGGATTTGAGGTGCATGGGAAGGAGTCTCATGTTTGCAAGCTGAAGAAGGCCTTGTATGGTCTTAAGCAAGCTCCTCGTGCTTGGTACGAAAGGATTGATCAGTATCTATTGAGTCTGGGTTTCTCAAAGAATGATGCAGATTCTAACCTCTACTTCAAGGTAGTAAACGGTGAAGTTTTGATTCTGGTTTTATATGTTGATGACTTGATTATCACCGGTGAGGAACATCTAATTCTAAAATGCAAGAACGAGTTAGCTGCAGAGTTTGAGATGAAGAATCTAGGTCTCATGCATTGCTTCCTTGGCTTAGAAGTTTGGCAAAAGCCAGATGAGATGATTCTAAGTCAAGGTAAGTATACTATTGACATTCTCAAAAGGTTTGGTATGATCGACTGCAAACCTATGTCTACACCCATGGAGTCTAATCTAGATAAATTGAAGGAAGCTGCAGCTAGTTCAGATCCAGTGGATTCTACTATGTATAGACAGTTGATTGGTTCATTGATGTATTTAGTTAATACTAGACCTTACATCTGCTATGCAGTGAGTGCACTTAGCTAGTTTATGTGTGAACCAAGGCAAATACATCTTGTTGTAGCTAAATATATCTTGAGATACTTGTGTGGCACAATTGGATATGGATTGAGATATTCTTCAGGTGAGGACTTGGAGTTAGATGGCTTTACTAATTCTGACTGGGCAGGATGTGTCAGATCGGAAGAGCACCTCTGGTTGTTGCTTCAGCTTGGGTTCTGCTATGATTTCTTGTTGTAGCAGGAAACAGTCATCGGTGGCTTTGAGTACAACCGAAGCAGAATACATTGCAGCTTGTGTAGCAGCTCGTGAGGCAGTATGGCTTCATAAGGTCCTTGCAGGATTGTTTGAACAATCAATGGAGCCTACCATTATACACTGTGATAACCAGAGCTGTGTAAAGCTTTCTGTCAATCCCGTGTTTCATGATAGAACAAAGCATGTTGAAATCAAGTACCATTATATTAGAGATATGGTACTAAGGAAAGCTATACAGTTGAGGTATATCAGCACTGATGAGCAAACGACAAACATTCTCACCAAGCCTCTCGCCAGAATCAAGTTTGTGTACTTTCGAGAAAAGCTTGGTATGGTGGAGAATGCAACCTTGACTGAGAAAGAGTCTCAGTATCAGTGATCCTTAAATTGGTAATGCATTTCTCTACTGAGAGAGATTTGAGGTGTAAGCCCTTGGTAATGCATTTCTCTACTGAGAGAGATTTGAGGTGCAATCCCTTGATAATGCATTTCTCTATTGAGAGAGATTTGAGGTGCAAGTCCTTGGTAGTGCATTTCTCTTTGAGATTTGAGGTGAAAGCCCTTGTTTCCACCCTCTGGGAGAGCCATGGTGGATGTAATGTGTGTGACTCCATGACAACATCACATGAGTTAATCCGTGATGATTTACTTGTGCTTGTGTATCACCCTCTTTAGGAGCCATGGTGAAAGTCACATTGAGGTGAGAACATCACATTAAGTGATGAGCACTTGTATATACCATCTATGTAGGTAGCCATGATGGTCGATATCACGATGAGGTGATATTCTATTTGTTTTCATATTGATATGATGTGTCGTGTGCAGGTGGAAGTATCATCCCTAGCTGAAAGGGAGTGTTGATGTTATAGCAGCTTAGGGCTGCACTTCATTAAATGGTAGCCTTTCGGCTAATTAATTTATGTTAATAACAATTGACAAATAGAAAGGGCCGACCCTATAATGATTTTCATGAATTGTTTATTGCTTGGGCTGACCTACCTTGTAATTATCATTTATTATGTTTCTTCATAGAGGGCCGACCTAAGTTGAGGAGGCGCCTAAATTGTATATATACAAGGTGTTCTATTGTCATTATACTCATTCAAGTTCATCAAGTAAATTCGCAATTAGAGCAGAAGTTCGCACCTTCATAGCAGCAGTCCGAATTCAAGGAAGATCACATTCATTTGTATATCTTGCATCTAGGAGAGGTGCGATTTCATTGTATCAATTATTGGCCATTGTTGGGCCTAAGTTGTAAGCAGATTTGTGCTCTTGTTCTACTTTATATAAGAGAATCATTTGCTGGGTTTTTCTCCCTCAAGAGGAGGGTTTTCCCAGGGTATCTTGCTGTGTTTATTGTCTTATGTGTTGCAATATTTTAAGTGCTTTCAGTTGTATAATCTGATCTAAGAAACACTAACATCAATCATATATGTTGAATACACGTCAGACATAGAGAAGATATTTCAGACATGTAACAATTAACGACATACAATAGGTACACATATTGATATAATCACTCATGTTGAATACACACCATACATGGAGCAAATTATCGTTCATGAAACAGTCACAAGGTATGCACATAAGATATTGTAAGTCACAATCACAACAGTAATGAGGCCAGTAACATACGAAGCATGAGAAAAAATTGAAAGGCACATAAGTCGCGTTATGAAGCCTATTCAAGGCTTTAAGAGGGCACTGATGTATGAAGAGTCTTGACAAACATGAATTAATCAAATATAAAGCTTTCATGAAATAATCATGCTGAAGGAACATCAAGTATATAGCAAGCACATAATCACTCGCAAGTTATGACACATACACTTAGGAATTACAAGTAAGGCACGTTAATATACTCAAGGTATGCAAGTACACTCGAAGAAGTATACATGTTCAATCAGAAGTATACACTCAAGAAATAAAACATTCATAACTGAAATATACACATGCAGTAAACATGCTAAAGCATATTAGGCATAAAGCAAGCATGTAAGACATGAGTCACACTCATAAGATATGAATCATGCATTTGAATACACGAAAGTAGTAAAGCATGAAGTATAGGCATGAATAAATACATGGAGCATACACCAACATGGAACATAGACTCGAATACATAAGGCATGAGGTATTCATGAAGTATACGCTTGAATATATAAAGCATGAGGTATGGTTGTCAATCGAAAGTATGAATGAGAATGGAGTAGACATGTTGACACACACCAATCATGAAAGACAAATCAGGAAGTTATCCACCGAGCAGTTATGTTGAATATATTAGTCATAAATGCATACAAGATACAAAGCATGGAGCAAATATGAATAAGTGTATAGAGCATAATCACAGATTACACATGAAGCATACAAATACACGAAATACATTTATAAATACATGGAGTAAGACACACAATGTAAGACAAATACACACAAAAACATCGAGCAATAAATAACACACAAGGCATGTAAATCATGTAATTATACTTAGGAAAAGAAATATACTTGAAGTACATGCGTAGAGCACGTAAACCCAGACAAGGTATGCAATGCATAAATACTCATAAGGTAGGAAGCAATATAAATACACTCAAACATGAAGCATACATATAAGTCACAAAGTAAACCTTTGAATACACTTGAATACACAAATTATCTCAAAGTATATACTTGAATATGTGTGAGGCACATGTAGTATTGACTCAAACAACACCTTGCTGAAGTTATTGGTCGTCTCAATCGTAGGTATGGTCGAATAAGGTGGCTGCAATGGGATGCCCATAGAGGTGTTCCTTCCAAGACCAAGAGCAGGTACGCAGGCCCTCTTGGCCCAACAATGGCAGACCGCAATCATCCAATGTGGGTGGGCTACTTGGAAGGGCCTCTAGCACTTGCGATCCCTCTTGCACCTCCTATTTCCCCATCTCCCACTATGATGGAGAATTTCTCAAATTGATCCAACCATGCAATAGTTTTGGGGAAGGATTTCCCTAGGAGGCCCGTAGATACTCTCTCTAAGCCCAAGAGCGGATACGGCGAGCCCTCTTGGCCCAACAATGTCAGACTGCAGTCATCCATGTGGGTGGAGTACTTAGAGGAGAAATCTAGCACCTGCTCAACCTATCGGTTCCATCCCTCAACTAACTACATGATTGTTTGATGATACAAACAATTGCATCTAATGATTATCATATTAACAAGTTACCCACAATTTCACCATGCTATGAATTCATCAAGATATTAAGAGTTCAATGTAAATAATCTATTTACTATATGAATGTATATGCGCAATTCCTTATGATATTCAGCGCTTATATTTTTATATTTATCAATTACCAAATATTAATAACTACATTAATATCTTTATCAATATCAAAATTTAATATGTTTATCAGTTACCAATTCCTTATATATTTATCAATCATTGATATTTAACAAATATTATTTTTTAATTATATAAAGGTATTTATGATTGCTGATTTAGGGCTATGAAGTATGCACCTAGTACTTACCACTTCGATCTGTAGAAACCTCTAATTTTCTCGTTATGATGCCGCCCTCTTATTTTATGTTTCAATAGAATGATAGATCATAGTTGTCTTCAATATGGCCGAGGGTGCAGAGATGTAATTAACCTTTCTTTTCTAGCCTTCCATGGTTGTTTTGTATGGTTACACACACAATGATTTTGATGGATTATATCACCATAACATCATTAGTTGTCCAATTCAAAATAACATATTAGTAATACTATAATAGTAACATGCATCCCAAATGATGATAATAAATAACATCAATTTGACAGATATTATTATGTATAAATTGTATTTATCAATCACCTATAATCTATTTATCAGTCATAATATACTTAAGTATATTTATCAATCATATTTTGATATGTCTATTAACCACCAATTTAAATTCCCTATTTATTTGCCAAAATAATATCATTGTTCCTATTCAAAATCTCACAATTTTAGGAGGGATATGAGCCATGGACATAATAATACAAACAAATGACTAATTATAGATATGCAGATTGACAATATATATATATATATATATATATATATATCTTGATAATTATTTTACAGTAACTATGATAAGGGTAATTAATGTTAACAACAAAGTAATTACATTCAATGGTTACAGGACATACTTGATCTGCATAAATCAGAATGTGTTTTTGTATGTTTATAAATATACCTTTGTCTTTGGTAAGTTTGCATACACTATTTTCACATGATGGCAGGAAAGTTGCTCTGATACCACTTGTAATGTCCCCTTTTTGAGATATCCCTAATTCTTGCCCTAGAATCACAAGTTTAATGCAATTAGGTTTACAACTTAACTATTAAATGCTTTAAGCTGGACAAATCTTGGTTTAGGTCCTATGGTAAGTAGTTTTACGGTTGCTTTTGACTTGATAGACTTTGTTTTATCCAATTAAAGAGATACAATGCATGCCAAAGGTTGAACATATGAATACTTCATGGATTCTCTTTCATTTCAGTAACAACAACACAGATAAACATTCTCAATAATGACCAATTTCGGCAACAATACTAGAATGACATCCCTTTCTTAAAGACTCTTTTGATAGCGCACTGGCCTTATACAACATTAACAGGAAGCCCAAACAGACAGATTGAAATGCAATTTTTGAACATCAATAAAACGGTAATTCTTGAACAACAACTTTCAATCGCAGATATAAGTTATATATTTCTATTCATAACATTCTCTGTAAATAATTTGCCTTAGCTTGACAAGACTCCCACAACTTCAGACCCATACATTTCTCCCTTTACTGTCACGTTTTTCCCCTTAGAGCCTCAAACGACTCTCATATGCATCACATTTCCCCCACTTGTCTCATGAGGGACTATGAGTGCAATCGTGTGAGAGAAATACATATAATGCTGGTGATGACCTGAATTGATCTAGTTCCATATAATGACGGTAACTTGCATTTTAATGTTTCTTTGAGTCAAACACCTATGATATTCTATTTGCCATTCTATGTCCTGTCACCTGCAATCATGAATCCTTCGATGACTACCATTTCGTCCATGCCCCCCCTTGAGCACTCACTTGCTACCCCTTTGTATGTCTCTAGTGACATGTCAAAGGAGGTGTCTCTTCTCAGAGGCCCCAGATTCTTCATTATTGTCAGGATGTATGTAATACCTTTATTTTATTATTACTCTTTATAATATCTTCATTTATTTTATTATTTATCATATCTTGGCATTATTATTATTATAATTACAAAATATTGATTGTATAATGTCATTATAATATCATTTTATGTCGGTGTTACATATTAATTTTCTATATTTTTAGTGTTTATTATATTATTTAAATCGCCAATATTTATATTTTAATATTTATAATATTATATATAATAATTATAATTATAATATCTTCTGATAATTATAATTATAACAATATTCAAATTGTACAATGTAATTATATATACATATAGTTTTATATCCATTAATATCAAACTGATTATAATATTTAAATTGTTAGCATTTGTTATTTTAATATCGATAATATAATTATAATTATAATATTGTCTCACGACAATTATAATCTAAGCTATCGGGTTCGGCTCCCTGGCTTAGGGTCCCGGTCCGGGTCTGCTACGGGTATCGGTCCTGGTCCGGTCCCTCTGTGGGTTCGACTAGGGTTCGGTATTTGGAAAACTGGTTCGCCGGTGAAGAACCTGGGCGAACCCGAGAAGAACCTGGGCGAACCCAAGGCGAACTCAAATCGAACCCACGCGTTTGGACGCCTAAAAAGCTTTTTTTTGTTGCATTTTTTAATATTTTTCTGCAGTTTGACTTTGACCCACGCCCAAGGGAACCCTAAAGTGACCTCTAAAACACTTTAAACACCTAAAATACATCATTTTTATTCATTTGTTTTGCAAACAAGCGTTTTCATTCCAAGAGGCCGAGTTCTTATTTTTGCTTGCTAGGTTGATAAAAGGATTTGAAGATTGATCAGTGAAGCTTCTACAAATGATTGCATTGCCATTCCTAGAGATTTGCAAGTGTTTATTGGCTGCGACAAAGATTGAAGGATATTTTTGCAAAGACGTAAGTTTTTCTCACTTTTTTTTGAGTTTTTTCATCCATTTTTTTGTTTTACATTTTACAAACCAGAAACTTTGTTTTGTTTCATTTTATGATTTATATATGTTTTTCCTTTCCATTCTTCTATGAATGTATGCAAGATTCAAAAGAGCTAGGTTTTATAAATCAATATTTTGTCTTCATTCAAATTTTGAATGTGTTGTTTGCAAAATGAATTGCCATAGGAATCACAATGTCAATGGGTTCTACCTCCGGCTCCGTAGCTAAACCAAACTCAAAGTTCAAAACAAATCCTAATTCTCCTCTATGACAGTATGTTGAGATGATAAAACAAATTCCAGGTGGTGGCGGTTATGTTTGGAAATGCAATGGGTGTGACGTTACTTATACTAGTTCATACCATAGGGTGAAAGCACATTTGTGTGGCATGAGTGGAAAAGGCATCATGTGTTGCCCTGGAAAAAAAGATGAACCTATTCTACCTGAGACAGTTGCAAAATACATTATGGAGCAAGATGCAGCAGATCAACGGGAAGCCCAAAAAGGAAATCACCCTTTGTTTAAAAAAAAATCAAAGGGAATACAGCCCCCATCCAATCCCAATATTGTGGTAGAAGACCACCCATTTATTGCCATTCCGGATCTTCAAGCTCGAAGTGCACAACCTATTGCAAACAAGAGATCAAAGGGGCCTTTGGAACTTGCATTTCAAAATGAGAGTAGAGCCCTTGCCGACCAATGTGTAGCAAGATGCCTATATGCCAATGGATTAGCTTTTAATGTTGTTCGTTCTCCATATTGGAAAGAGATGTTGAGAACGGTTAATGAAGCTCCAAAAGGGTACAAGGGCCCGAGTTATGAGAAGGTGCGTAGCACTTTATTGGAAAAGGAGGTTGAGTTGGTTGAAGATGCATTGAAGCCTATAAGAGATTCATGGGTTGAGACAGGTGTGTCCATTGTTTCAGATGGTTGGAAGGACTCAAAAAATCGGCCTTTGATCAATGTCATAGCGGTGTGCCCTAAAGGGGCAATGTTTTTGAAAGCCGTGGATTGTGAGGGCCAAGTAAAAGATGGAGAATTTATTGCTAGTATTCTCATTGCAGCCATTGAGCAAGTGGGAGCCCGCAATGTTGTTCAAGTTGTAACGGACAACACTAAGAATTGTAGAGCAGCAGGGTTGTTGGTTGAGGAAAGATATTCACATATCTTTTGGACACCTTGTGCAGTCCATTCACTCAATCTTATGATGCAAAAGATTAGGAATAAAATTGCATGGATCAAAGATTTGTATGCTGAGGCTGAGGACATTCAAATGTTCGTCACCAACCACCACTTGTCTCAAAGCATCTTTAGATCATTTTCAGAATTGGAGCTATTGAAGGTAAGTGAAGTAATATTTACATTTGTCATTTTCTGATTTTTATAATTTGATTGTGCATTCTAATTTAAATTCTTCTTTAAAGTTTATTTTTAAATTCTAATTATTATTTTTAATTTGCAATAGGTTGCAGAGACCCGCTTTGCCTCTAATACTATCATCTTGAGACGACTTGTGAAAGTTAAAGAGGCACTTGCTAGCATGGTGATTAGCAACAATTGGTCTATATGGAGGCAAAGAGGCACTAAAAGAGCAACAAAAATTAAGAGCATGATATTAGATGACTCATGGTGGGATTGTGTGGAGTATCTCCTTAGCTTCACCGAGCCCATTTTGAGTATGATTTGTTATACTGACATGGACAAGCTATGCATTGGAGAAATATATGATGGTATAGACTCAATGCTTCAGAAGATCAAGTGCACCATAAATGCAAGAGAGCAAGACCCTGAAGAGACTTTCTTCAAACAAGTGCAAACAATTGTTGAAGAAAGATGGAACAAAATGACAACTCCATTGCACCTTCTTGCCTTTGCATTGACTCCAAAATACTACAGTAGTCAGCTTCTTTCACAGCCAGGAAGGCTTCCTCCATATAGAGATTTAGAAGTGGCTGAAGGGTACAAGGTAGCATTTATGAGACTCTTCCCTGACCAAGATTTGCGATCTGTAATCACGAATGAGTTCACTGATTTTGTGCACTCAAATCATCTAGATGATGATGCTTCTCGTGATAGGTTTTTAAAGGATGCTCATAGTTGGTGGTACTTCCATGGACAATACATCCAAAATTTGCAGCCCCTTGCAATCAAAGTTTTATCACAAGTAAGTTTAATAAATTTTCATATTTTAGTTTTACTTTTAAAATTTAAAAGTTTCATAATTTCATTTATAATTTTAAATTTTTAAATTTTTTACTTTGTTTTCATAGGTTGCTAGTTCATCCGCATCTGAGAGGAATTGGAGCACGTATTCTTTCATCCACTCAGTAAAGCGTAATAAATTGCTCTCAAAAAGAGCGGAAAACTTAGTATATGTGCATTCCAACTTGCGTCTCCTTTCACACAAACAACTTGACTACAAGGAAGGGGAGATGAAGTTGTGGGATATAGGGCCAGAGGATACTGACTTGGATGCTTCCACTTCCCACCATGTTGCATATGAGGAGTCCGATATCCAACAAGAGCATGGGCACAATACTAGTGCTAGTGACAGTGCCATTGGCACTGCTTGTGATTCATCTAGTCTTCCTACTTCATCTAATGTCAATGTTGACAATGACTTTGATATAGATGATTTAGAGGATCCATTTGATGATTAAAACTTTAAAAGTGTTGTAATATTGAACTTGAAGTTTGAAGTTTGAACGATGAATATTTATATTTATCATGCATGTTTAAAAAATTAAATGTTTTAACTTTTAAATGATATTCAAGTTTATGGTAGTTTTGTTGTTTATATGATGTTATGTGATGTTCTAATCCTAATTCATGCCTCTAGGCTGCATATATATACATATATTTATTTTTACATGTTTTTCAGTTTTTGTACTAACGAACTGAACCCACCCCCCAAAAAATTTAGCCGAACCGGCGAACCGAACCCCCGAACCTGAATCCAAACCCAAACCGGCTACTTAGATTATAATTATAAGGATATCGAAATAATCGTATGGATTATTAATAATTTTAAATATGTATTTTGTTATCTTTGTTGTTACATTTTCGGGGACATGACACCAACCTTGTTCCCTCGAGAGATGTCTCCAGTGAAGTTAAGGGCCACCAATTCAATCTCAAGGCTGCAAGCTAAGTCTTTATGTTTGTTCATTTCTCCAGCCGGCATGACTTCCTCACCGGATGCCTCAAGCTCTTCCTCCTTTGAATTCCTTATGCAATCTCTGATAATTAATCGATCATCCTTTTGCTCCTCGATCCATCCTGCATTTTAAGGAGATTAATAATAGTTCATAAAATCAAACTACCCCAGATACAATTAAAGCATGTAGTCATATGGCAAATGTTACTAGACAGAACAATGTGAAGGAGTAATAGAACTTATCTTATTGAAATCAAAATCTCTTTAAGTGCTGCACTTAAACCCTTTTCAGGTCGGCTCTTATCTTTCCTTTAGATCTGCTCATTATTTCACATTAATTCCTTTGTTGTTGTGCAGCCCCTTATAGAATCTCTATGGAGCCCGTGGTTCTTACTAAGCCAATTGGGGCCCCTTAAATCTTGACTGAGTTCGAGAGCTAATTGAAGCTTCTAGATATGTCGCCTGTGCTTAGAATGACACGAGTATGCTTCCAGCAACCCTGAACTTCCAGAAATCCTCACGCCACTCCTCACAACTGTCTAGCACGACTTGTACAGAGAAAGGATACTCCAGAAACCAACGTGGCTGCTGATAGAAGTGTCACACATGGGAGAAAAGGCCAGAAATGTGTTCAAATGCCCTTGCCCGGGACTGATAAATTGGAAAGCCCTCCATAAAGTACCTTGAGACTGAAACCAAGGCTCAAAGGTTGCTAAAGATAATCACTCCCCCTCTGAGATGAACGCGTTTCCTCTTATGGAGCTCCAAATCCCCAAAAATAGCCACGTTATCCCTCAAAATGGAAGAAGAGTTCAACGCCTAGGGTTAAGAGAACAGTACGGCCTCTAGGAGTGAAAACCGCTAATAAATGCATTGATCTTTTGATGTCTAAAACTTAAAAAAAACAAGCTGACCAAGTGTGCTCAAGACTCACAATCAGTTTTCAGAGCCGACCAAGTTTGCTCAAGACTCACAATCACTTTTCAATGCTCTGCTCAACTCCTTGATTGAATATAATCCAAAAAATGTCCAGAAATCGCAATTTTCTCAATTGTATTGATGCTCCACTAATGGAGAATTCGATACATTCTTTTCACTGGAAATTCAATCTCCATTTGGCAGAATTTGCACCCCTTCGAATTGAGAATGAAATTTTGTCTTGATTGCTTAAACAAATCTGATCGGATATTTTCTTAGAACTGCTCTGATACCATGTTAGTTTTAGATCAGAAATGCAATAAGCATAAATACAACACACAGATCAATGAACACAACAATTTATCTTGGGAAAATCCTCCTACTCGAGGGAGAAAAACCCAACAAAATGATCTCTTATAGATTAGAAGAATAAGTGCAGAAATTGCATACAAATCAGGCCCTACACAAGGCCGAGTGTAATACAATGAATGGAGACACTTCTCCTTGAAGCGAAATACAAATGATGACACTTCTTCTTAGAATCAAATCTGCTGCTAGGAGGTGAACTGTAATTGTTGCTGTTGCTGAAGATGCAAATTGGAGAGTGAAAATGAATTGATGAAAAATGAGAGGACTCTATCCTCTATATATACCCAACTAGGCGCCCACCTTTCTAGGACCGACCTAGAAAATACAAGTTTTGTTTATCAAGCATGAAGGCTGACCTACCATAGTTACATTATATTTAAGGGAAAATATCTCCTGAAGCTACAACACTAACATGGAGAACCTTTGTGTTCTATAATGGAGGACCTAGCATCCTATAATAGAGAACCTTTGTGTTCTATAATGGAGGACCTAGCATCCTATAATGGAGAACCTATGTGCTCTATAATGGAGGGCCAAGTCTCCTATAATGAAGAACCTATGTGTTCTATAATGGAGTACCCAGTGTACTATAATGGAGGACTACTTGTGACCTTTTCACACCTCACCCCATTCAAGATGGGGATCCCCTAATTTTTGCTCCATTCTGGTCTTTTGGCTTTGGTTCTCTCTCTCTCTCTCTCTCTCCTTCCGAGGATGTCTCCGTATTTGACCTAAGTTGGAAATTTTGGCTAAGTCTATGAAATTAGGTTTTTTATTCTTCAAGCTTGTTTGAGGTCAAATTGAATTGTCAAATTGAGATCCGAGAATGGTACTACTATCAGGAAGCTTCAGGCAGGATCCCACTAAATTTTCATCGAATTCGGTCAACTTACTATTTTTAGTAAGTGCTCAATCTAGGGTCTTTTCCTCAAAATTTTGGAATTCTGACTACTCCAACACTTTCAGGTAACTTCAAGGTGCTTGCACGCAAAATTTGAACAAATTCCTCACAACTTGCTATTTTTAGCTATTTGGGCTTTAGGAGCCATTTCGGGGTTTGCCCGTGTGCTTTTTCAATGCATGTCTGGAGGATCTTTCTAGGTTTTTCAAGACCTGCGTGATGATATAACATGCAAGCCTGGATGAGGACTTTCAGCAATTCAAGTTTTAGAAGCTATTTTTAAGGTTTGCATACATAATTTCTCAGTGCATGTCAGGATATTCCTCATGGGTTTTTCAAGAGCTTTGCAGTGATGTGACATGCAAGCAGAGTTGATCATTTTTCAGGGACTTATTATTTTTAGCCAGTGCCCGCATGTGGACCAGTTTTCTAGGTTTTTCTAGGTTTTTTGAGATCCCTTGGGCTCTGTAACATGCAAACTAATCCGACAATTAATTAGTAACTTTTCGAGCATTTACTATTTTTAGTAGGCACTCCGGCGGCCACCCGACACTTCAATTTCACAGGCAGAGCAACATGCAACAAGAATCAGGTCAAACGAAGGTCATTTGAGGTGCATGCAAGCCAAATTAGGGTTTCCACTTTTATGCCTAAAAATAGGGGGTGAAATTCGAGAAATTGTCAAAGTGAAGTACCCCATCAGGATCAACATCTTTCGGGCAACCTACTGGCAAAATTTGAACGCAATTTGAGTACTTACTATTTTTAGTAAGTCATTTCATGGCTAAAAATAACAGGTCTATGCCAGAGGCAGGTGTGAATAGGACACTTAAATCATCAAGATCATGTGAAGCAAATTTCAAGTCAAACAAAGCTGCAGAAGTCAGAGAATTCTAGGGTTTGCTAAAAATAACAGGAGGGCTAAAAATAGCAGATGAGCTTGGACAACAAGTATAAACAAGATAGCAAGGCCACAAAAAGCATATCATGCCAACTCCAGGATCAAAATGAGTAAAGGGCCATGAAGAGACACACTTCTCCGAAATTTGCCAAAAATAGGTGGCAAAAGGTAGCTGAGGCGTTAAAAAAATTCTAAGTCCACAAATGGAAACTGGCAGGAGGAAGGGTGAAATGCGCCCAAGGGTGGAGGAGGCTTGAAGAAAATATCTAGGGCATAAGAAATCCTACACCACCTAGGAAATGCGCCCAAGGCATGAAGGCTGGCATCAAAAAAATGTCAAAGTATGAGGAATTCCTCCTCATACCCTCAAATGCGCCCAAGGTGTAAGCAAGCATGGGAAGAAAATATTCTAAGTATTGAAAATTCCTCCACCACATGTGAAATGCGCCCAAGCTTGCAAGGCTACAAGTGAAATGCGCCCAAGCTTGCAAGGCTACAAGGAAAACATGGTAGTGAAGAAAAAATGTCTAAGGCGTTGAAGTTCCTCCTCCCTACCTCAAATGCGCCCAAGCTTGCAAGTCAAAAGGGAGGTGTGGTGATGAGAAAGTTGCTAAGTATAAAAGTTTCCCCCTCATACCCCTAAATGCACCCTAAGGAAGATAAGACTTTGAGATGTTAAAAAGTTTCTAAGTGTTGGTAATTCCTCCTCACACCCCTATATGCGCCCTCAAGTGGAAGTGGATACATGAGAATGCGCCCTTGTTTTTGGAGGAGGTAAGGTAAGATGCTAAGGCGTGGAAATGCCTAAGGGGTGAAACTGGAGGCATGTGTTATGAAATGCGCCCAAGGTGAGCTAATTAAATTTAAAAATCTTTCTAAGGTATTGCGAGGTGAACATGGGAAATACGCCTAGTGATGATAATATTAGAATTTCTAAATGCAAGGTGAGGTGCGCCCATGAACATGAAGAGAATTTCTTTAGGAAAACAAGAAAAACGCTTAAGGCATGAAGAATAAAATGCGAATGACAAATGCGCCCAGAATGAAAGGTTGAATAAACCTTGGAAATTTATTATTTTCAAAAAAATAATAAAAATTGAACTTACCCCTTTGTCTGGATACACATGAATATGATGATTTTTCAGGGGAATTTATTTTTTGGGTCTTGGACATTTCCCACTGGGAGATGATTTTAAAATTTTCCTCGCATTACTCAGGATTTTTAGACGGAGATTATAGCCTAGCGCCTGTGTAATGAATTTCCTAGGCAAAATTAAAATTTTCTAAGGCAAATAAAATAAATGTTTTTACAAAAAATGCCTTGGCTTATGAATCGAAGCTAGATGTCTGGAATAATTTTGCCAGAGTAAGCAACGAATTAAAATGCCTTAGCTAGTTGAGATGAAATTTTCTATGAGGAATATTTGATTTAATATTTTAAATGTCAGAGTACAAACATGATGAAGCACGCTTACGTAGGAGAGATAAATTTTCAAAGTTCTAGAAGTCAAAGATTTTGATGCTTCAAGTGACAAGTGTTGCGACTGCCAGAGGAGGGAAAACAGAAATTCAAATAAATTTGCTAAGATTAGCCTCTTCCAGAATTCGACTTGGCAATAAGAATTCAAGTTCTTTTTATTTTCTTCATCAGTTGCTGAATGCAAACTTGAAGTCTGCAGGTGAAGAAGTGTGAACTTGAGAAGAGAAAGTTAGTGAAGTGAGTTTGCCTTGAGCAATTTTTTTCTAAGTGCTGGAGGTTGTGTTGTTGCAAGTAAATTTTTCAAATGTTGAAGTGAGACTTTGCTGAAGGGTGTTGAGGTTTGAAGCTAGAAATTTCAAGTGCTGCAGCCTCTCATTTTCAGATTTCAGTTGGCACTCTCAAATGATATTATTTTTTCTGTCTTATTTTCTAATGGCTGTTTTTCATTTTTGCAGGATGGCTGAAGCAAGTAGAAGAGCTGCTGGCAGGGAGAATCATGTTGAATCCAGAAAAGTGAGTACATCAAGACAAGCTGTAATAAAGAAGTTGAGCAAGTCTTTCCTGCCAGAGTCAAAGTTTTCTTCAAAGTTGGGCAAATTAACTGATACAAACCTCGGGTCTTTCAATTTGGAGACTTTCAGAAGACGAATGTTAGGGATTGGAGGTCATCATCCATCAGTCACTTCGCACAATATTGTTAGAAGTGGACTTTATGTAGCTGTTGGTTTTCCACCAGCAATTCGGTGCCCAAAGCTGATTATGGAGTGTGCTAATTGCTACATTACATAGCAGAGAACTATCATTTCATCGGATGGGAAGCTATTGTCCAACCTTACGCTTGAAGCTATTGGAGAAGCATTTGGAATTCCAGCCTACGAGAAGATGATTTACAAAACGAGAGAGAGGGCTGAGAAAATGTATGCATCCACGTTTGATCGATGTGCTGATATGATAAACTCTCGTTGGATGAACAGGCCTAAGCCAACTCGCACAAGGCTGCCAAAGCAAATAATTTCAGAAGACTTGAAGCAGGAGTTTTGTGACTTAATCACGATGCTCAGTAGAGTTGGAGGGTGCCCCCAAGCGTTCATCTTTGAACCTTGGATGTTTTACTACATCAACCTTGTGCTGGAAGGCAAATAACACGTTGATTGGGCATTGATGATCAATGACAATTTGCATGAGCAACTCAGAAGTCTAAGAAGAACGAAGACATTTTATATGAGTTCATATATCGTTTACATGCTGGCCCGGATGACGAGATATAGGGGGATATCATACAAGGATTCGATTGGGTGTGGCTCTCAGCAATTCAAGATTCATGAGGCTTGTCCACAGTTGCATTTGACGAGCACCTCAAATTACAAGAGAGTCAACGATGCATATAACGAGGACGCTGCAACAAAGAACTCATCACAAAATATCCGAGGAGGCACAAAAGTTGATTGAAAAATACGGATGTTAGTTTATCCAGTTTCCGAAATTTACTTACATTAGGTTGCAGGGGTTTTTATCTTACCCATACAGATTGCCCAGATATCCCACAAACAGGATTGTAATGCTAGAAATATCTAGGCAACTCATTGCCTACGATAAGATTCAAAAGAAAAAGAAGAAGGGTGGACTTGACTTCCCTATTACCATGGGGAATTTAGATGAAGTTTGTCCATCACTGCAGGTAGCTAAGGAAGCAGAAAATGAGCTTCAATTCTTCCACCTCTCCTATCATACCAGCAAACAACATTATGATCCTCAGAGAAATATCAGATGGATACTGTCTGAGGAATTCAAACATAAGGCACAAATTGAAGACTTCTGGGCGAGTGCAGTGGATGAGGCTGAAGTTAGGAGAAGGATGTTTTCAAGGATACCACTGGACATGATCAGGGAATGTGAGATTGCCCCGGTGCTAGACCAGGTGGACGAAAAAATAAATGTCATACAGGCTGATTATGAAATAGTACGGAATACACCACTCCCACTTCCAAATTGGTCAGAGCCAGAGATTATAGACTTGGATACGCTTTGCATACCAGTCTTGACATTCACACGAAGTTGGGTGGAGAGGCGTGTGAATTGGCTCAAGGGCAGGTCAATTCCCCTTACTTACAATTTAATGGGAGATCATAAATCACCAGTTGCTAGGCAAAAGAGGCAGGTTGCTCAAGCTCCAGAGCCACGAGGAAAAGAGCCAATCCAGCTTGAGCCTCAAAGAGTTGAGGAGGCATCACATACGCCATCAAGGGCACATTCTCCGAGCATGCAGGAGATTTCACTGTTTGCTGATCAAAGAGCAAAATTGAAAGAAGAACAGGAATTACGAGAAGCAAATCATCCACCTCGTAGGCAGTTAGTTGGACAGAGCATCAATATGCCTAGAGAAGAAAATCAACAAGAAATGGAGGAAGAAACGACCATTGATACTCATACCAAGCGTGAGATTGAGGCAGCTCTCGAGGATGATACTACTACAGGGAAGGAGGCCCAAAGTTCAAGAGATACTCAACCTATAGAGATTGATGAGCCTCGTCAAGATGAAGGCATAGAAGAAGTTCGTGAAGTAGAGGTCAGGAATGAACAACCCTTCATTATTTCTGACTTGCAGCAGGAGGTGCCAGAATGGCTAAGGGACAGGATGAGACGTGATCCTGTTGAAGAAACTGATCCAACAGTTGAGATGGAAGAATTTTTGAGTTGGATCAGCGCACCTCCAGCGAAGAAGAAGGCTAGAAAGTTTTCTAAGATTTCAACGGATGAGGATGGCTCTCGTACGCTTCACATGGCTGTACCTAGGGTGGAATGTGATCGAGATGAGGCTGTTCCAGAAAACTATGTGATCACTACCATGGAGCTTGGCCGCCCTACTGGAGCACAGGTAATCGAGGAGTGCGATAACTCCTATTAGGCACTCAAGGACAGATTGCTCCACATTGAAGGCAAGTATAAAAGATTGAAGAAAAAGCACAAAACATTGATTGGCTATGTACAACACTTGTCCCGTCCTTGTGGGCAAGAGAATCCTGCAATTGAGCTCCTAGTCGAATTTCCTAGAGAGTCAGTCAATGGTTTAGAAGATTTGAGGAGGATGGCGCAGGAGGCAGATAAGTGGGTTGCCAATGTTCGCACTGAGACAAAAAAGTTTATGGAGGATCTTGCTCATGCCTATCGGCAAGCCTCTGATATTATGGCATGAATGGAGGCAGTTAATCAGGCTTGGGGTGAGGCTCGCATCTATCAAACCAGGGTTGTTCTTCGCTTGGAGGCTTTGATGCACACACCCTTACAGACTTTGGTTGGAGGAGGCGTGATATAGGAGGGTGAAAGGTATGACTTCGCCAGCTGGTACTCTTCAGTGGTGACAAGCCGAGAATTCTATGATGTTGCACGGACAAATTCAGTCAGAGTTAGAAAGGCCATGACAAATATTTTTTATGGAGTCCTCAATATGTTGGAGGCTATCTTTGCTAGTAGGCTAACTTCTGAGGAAATAACTGCAAATGATTTGAAGAGTAGGTTGGTACCTTTCTTTTCGGAGGTGAAGACCTTTGTTTAGGATGATTTCGAAAACACCTCCACTTTCTCCAGCATTGTTTAGAATACTTAGGATGTTCTAGTTGCCTGGAGGAAGTCATGTGCTCGGCATGGGCAAACAGTTACGATGCTGGAGTTTCAGCTTGATCACAACCCGCCTATTGCGGATCAAGAGGTTGAGGCTATGTTGACCAAGTTCATCGATTTTGTGGCCAAGGAAAAGGAGAAAGAAAATGCCCTTCTGGTGTCATGTCCCTGAAATATCAAAACTATAAAGACCAAGTGTTAAAATACAAATCAATTAATAAATAAAATAAATAACAATATTAATATTAAATATAAAATAAATGTGTATCATATCAATATAAAAATATATAAATATGAAATAACAAATATAATAATAATATTTAGGCAAATTATTGTTATTACATTATAGTATTAAATAACTTAGTATCAAAAATAATAATAAATAAATATTATAATCATTACACATCAAAGATTGTAATACATTAGAATAAAATAATAATAAGATATTAGCAAATTGTTTTATTATTATACTTTAATGTTAAAATATGTTCAATAAAATATCAAAATAAACTAATAAAGTAAATAGAAATCTGAAATGTCATAATTATAGTAATAATATATTATTTTAAAAATAGATATTATTGTGATAATAAAGGCAGCAATTAAATCTAACAAAGGGATGTATTTTATGAAAAGTCGCCTCTTTCACCAAACAATACATTCCCCCCATGAGTCACCTACCTTGAATGGTATAAATAGAAGGAAGGAAAATAAGGAAGGGGGAAAAAACATGGAGAAATAGGATTTGCAATTTAGAACAGCAGCAACAATTATTGTTACACATTGGAATATAGAGCCATTTAATATATATATTATATAATAGGCATGCAAGTATATATGCATAGATATAGATAAATTTTATGATGAATAATATGCAATGAATAAAGAATATATATGAATAAGAAAAAAATAATTAGATAAATATATATATATGAATACTAATGGATATAAGTGAAAGAATAATTTTATATATATATATATATATATACATGATTATGCAATAATGATACTTATAAGTGATGATGATTCTTTAATATAAACATAAGTAGATTATGTATATTTATGAATTGTCCTCATCCTATGATCAATTTAGTACAAGGTTGAAGGAAGCGAGTAAGGAAACATGGAGAGATATAGCAACTCAGGTGATGTACTCACTTAGCAATAATATTTAGCATATTTTGAATATAAGAAATAGATATTTCTAATTTGATTATTGGTGTAATGTTTTCTTTAGTATTATCATGATGATAATGATGCTGATATTAACTTAAAGAATTAGTAATAAATGCAAATGTATTTGATTGCTAAAAGATTGTCTTCTCTGTGTTTGTAAGCCTACTAGGGTGGAAGGGTCTGAGACAGGTGGTGCCTAAAAACCCCACTTAACAATCCGCTATGGCCATGGAGGGGTGGGGGTCCCACTTAACAATCCGCTACGACCATGGAGGGGTGGGGGTCCCACTTAACAATCCGCTGCGGCCATGGAGGGGTGGTAGGCCTGGAACCCCTTATAAGCTCCGCTAGCTTCCCCCAGTAGGTTGAGTGTCTTTCGAGGTGATGGCACAGGTAGAGAAAGAAGGTACAAGTGTTTCCTCTAAGCACGCCACTCCGAGACGTTCATATCACTTGGGGCCAAGGGGTGGGTTGTCCTGGTAGGACGCTTGTGCTCTTGGGCTTAGATGGATAGCTTTGGGAGGCTCTACCCATGCGACTCCTCATATGTCTTTATTATTGTTTTGTGATTATATTTATATTTGGATATCTAGATATCAATGCTAACAGATATATGTACATGTGGAAATATTAAATGCAGACTTCAATCCAAGATTACTTAGTCAAAGAGAACATTCATTTGGAAAAGAAGAAACCCTAAACCCGATCAACAAGTGAATTCTAGGGCAAAGTCGGGTATGGGACATTACATTTGGATGATGATCTTTTGGAGGAAGATGATGTGCATTAATTGCTCGTAGTGGTTCCTACAGAGGACTGGAGAATCTTCTGTGCATTCATTGCCCCACTCCTCTCTGTGGCGGTTATTAGGGTAGAGCCTTGATTAGGGCATATGTGGCTCAATCTGAGCCCTTCATTGTATTTGAATCCGAGCTGTCCACTGGACTGAGCTAGATATAAAAGGGGCATCCCCCCTCATTTGGAAATTATTAGAAGTTAGATTAAGGGTTGAGCTAGAGAATAGAGAGAACATATAGTGAATAGCTTAGAAGTTGGCATAGCTTAGATTGAAGAGGAAAGAAAGCTTTCCCTTTGAAGGTTTTGTAAAAGGTTGTTGTGAACACTCTCATGATATAAAGAGTTTTCATTGATTGGTGATTCCTTCTTTTGTTGTGAGCAGCTAGCAAGACTTTTTCATATTTCCAATTCAAGTAGATTAGAGTAAAGTAGACTTTATTTCATGCAAGTAGCTGATAGTTGTGGAATACGTTGTTTGATTTAAGCAAGTTTCATTTATCCATACTACTAGCGGGCTCGCTGACGGTGGGTTTGCCCTGCACGGTCAACTGGAGTATTTGAGCACTTAACTTCAATTATGATTCATGTGTTAGTATGAATCATTGTGATGGTATTTGCATGTTGGATCATAGTTTGAATATCTTTCACTATCCTTTGAAGATTGCACCGGCTTTGTAGAAGTTATCCAAAGGGAGGCAAAGCAGAATCTGGTTCGAAGCTTGCTGAAATTGATCCTCGTATCTTGCATTTAGGAGTAGAAAGCAAAACCCCTTATCCCTATCCTTTTACTTTCAGTATCTTCCCGCTAAGTTTAGGAACCACAGCATCATTGACACATTATTCATGCCTTGTAATTGTTTCAAATTGAACAATTGTGTAAGTCCCCTTTGGAATAACCAGCAAAATCTCATCAAGCCAACTGAAACTACGTCCACTGCATAAAGGAACCTTGCAGTTGAATGCATGATCTTTCTTAATCTTAGGATGTAGGATATTTTGATCAAAAGAGGATAGAGTGACTGTTGGAAACTTTATTCTGTGTTGGTGCGGTCATAAAACACCCGTCAACAGGACCAATGTGTCCTATAAGGGGGAACCAATGCGTTCTATAATGGGGGACCAAGTAGTCCCAAAGAGGCCTAGGGGGTATCCATTTGGGGTACCAACCTTAAGTTGCTTGAGGACAAGCAAATTTTGGAGGGGAGGACTATCATGTCCCCAAAATCGTGACAGTAAGATAACAAAATACATATTAACCATTCTATATCATTATAATTATAGTTATCAAAGATAATATTATAACTATAAATAACATTATAAATATTACAATCATTATGATATAATAGAGATTAAAATATATAAAGTTAATATAAAACATAAAACATAAAATAATATTATAATTATAATTATAAAATATTAAATGATTATGATTATAATCATTATAATATTTTAATATTAAATATTAAACTCTATCGTTGTCATATTCAACTCTATCACTGCCCTTTGTAGTGTCCCTTATTATAATTATAAAATTCTAAATATTAAACGATTATGATTATGATCACTATAATATTTCAATATAAAATTATAATAAGGGACACTACAAAGGGCAGCGATAGAGTTGAATATGACAACAATGAAGCGTAAGATTCAATTTGTTTTATGTACTGGAAATCGTAGGAAGGAGAACCTCAATTGTTCTCATACTACTCGATCTATCATTGCCACCAATCATAAAGTGATAATAAAATAAAGTATAAAATAAACTCTTGTTCAAGAAAAAGGTTGGCGATTTCAATTAAGGGGATAATGTTTATTAATTCTAAAACAAATTATTAGAAGAGCATCATTTAATCATGAAGAGAATAGCGATTAATAAAGAGACATGCCCTTTTGAACAGTTGTGTCTATTGACCAAATCGTGCGTATAAGAAAGGGATACGTTTCAAAGCAATGATCATTAATTAAGTTGGTAGATACACATCTCTGAAGCAGCAGATCTAACGTGCTCCTAAGGAGCCCGGGATCATTTGTCATGGGACGTGTTGACGTGCTTTTTATGACAGCGCCAGCACAGAATAAAGTTGCCCAACGGTCACTCTATTCTCTCTTGATCAAAGTGTCCCACATGCTAAGATTGCTTGAAAGTTCATGTGTTCGACTCCAAGGTTCCTTTTATCGCGAATAGACTCAGTTGGTTGATGTGTTTTGCTGGTTATTTCAAGGGGACTTACGTAGTTGTTCGACTTTGTGAAGCAATTAGGACATGAATGATTTGGCAATATGGTTCTGGTATCTAGACTGACTCGGAAAATGCAGAATTTAAAGGGGATAGGGATAGGGATTCTACAAATCTACTTCTAAAAGGGTGGAGGACGAAGATCGACTTAAACAATCTTCAAACCAAACTTTGCTTTGTCTCCTTTCGAACAACTCCGACAAAGTTGGTGCAATCTTCAAAGGATGAGAAAAGTGTTCAAACTATGACGCAACATGTTCATACCGTCAATACGACGCATACAAACATATGAACCATAATCGAAGTTAAGTGCTGATACTCCAGTTGACCACGCAAGGCGAACTTACCATCAGTAAGCCCGCTAGTGGTATGGATGAAAGAAGATATGCTTAAATCACAACGCCACACTCCACAATTAACAACTACTTGCATGAAATAGAAATCTACTTTACTCTATCTACCTTGAATTGGAAAGACGAAATGGCCTTGCTAGCTACTCATAACAAAGAAGAAATCACCAAGCAATGAAACTCTTTGTATTATGAAAAGTGTTCACAACAACCTTTTACAAAACTTTCAAAGGAAAGTTTTCTTCCCTCCTCAATCTAAAGCTAACTTCTAAGCTAAATGCCTTCTACTCTCTAGCTCTGATCCAATGCCAATTCTAATCTCTATCTCTAATTCTAATAGATTACAAATGAGGGGGGATGCCCCTTTTATAATAAGTCCAATTCAGTGGACGGTTCAGATCAAATTACAATGAAGGGCTCAGATCGAGCCACCTATGCCCTGATTAGGGTTTCTGCCCTAAAAACCGCCACAGAGAGGAGTGGGCAATGAATGCACAGAATATTCTCCACTCCCCTGCAGGAATCATAATGAGCAATTAATGCCCACTACCATCATCAAGAAGATCCTCATCAAGCAGCGCGTTCCCACTGGCCTTCTCCCGGATAGCAAACTCGATCAACCGGGCCAATACTGCTTCAACCTCCTGTGTAGAGATCGGTGGAATATGGTTGAGCTGGAACTCCAAGACTGCTACCGTCTGTCCGTATCTGATGCAAGATTTTCTCCATGTCACCAAGGCGTCCTGGGTATGCTGAATTATACTAGAGAACGTGGAGACATTCTCAAAGTCATCCAGGACAAGTGACCTCGCAGCTGAGAAGAATGGAGGCAGTCTACTTTCAAGCCATCAGAAGTTATCTCCTCTGGGACCAACTTTCTAGCAAATATGGCTTCTAATGTATTGAGGACTCCCCCCAAGATGTTGCCCATTGCTTTCCTCACTTTAGCTGAATCTGCCCTTGCTGCGTCGTGAAATCCACGGCCTGTGACCACCGAGGAGTACCAACCGGTGAAATCATACCTATCACCTCTCTGAATTACACCTCCATCCACCAAGGTTTCTAGAGGTATATGCATCAAAGCCCCCAAACGAAGTACAGTCTTCGTTTGATAGATGCGAGTATCACCCCAGGCCTGATCTACTATATCCATCCATGCCAAAATACTTGAGGCCTGTCGATAAGCATCGGTGAGGTCCTCCATGAATTTCCTTGTCTCAGTATGAACACGGCTAACCCACTTGTCCGTCTCCGTTTCCATTTTCTTCAAATTTCGAATTTTCCTCTTAGTCTGCCAGTTAACTCTTGGCGATTTAAACAACTCGCGAGAAAAACAATCACTTGACTTGATTTAAAATTCCATTTTAAAATCTCGCAGTGTTTAAATAAATTCAACTCGAAAAATTTCGTGGGAGTTGTAAATATATTTCCAACTTTTAACATGTCTGTCATTTAAATCCTTGATTTCATAAAATTTGCCTTAGACATTTTAAATTTTCTCATTAAAATGTTCAACTCCGAGTGATTAAAAATTATCTGCGCCTGCTCGAAATAGTTCACCCTCTGAGATTTAATTTCCGTTAGGAAAATAATCTAGGCAAAACGAATTTCCTCTGAAAATATTAAAATTTCCCTTAGGAAATTAATTTTAAAATTTCCCAACCCATGGGTGCCTTTTGAACGGGTTCATTTGATTTTTCACTTGAGCCATGGAAAATATTTAGTTACTTCCGCCTTGGAAATAAAACTTCGTCACTGTGTCCACTTCATTTAAATGTCTCTGGAAAATTTTAAAATTCATCAAGCTATCTTTTCATGCCAAGGGCGTGTTTTTCCCCAGTGAAATGTTATTCCATTTAGAAAATATTTCTAACAATTTCTCTACCATAGGCGTATATTTTTGATGAAATATTTATTTCATTTAAAAAAAATTCCTCACTTTACACCTCTGGCGCACTTGACCCCTTGGCATTTATTTTTTTGCGACTTAGAAATTTTCTCCAGTCATCTCACATCTTGTGCGTATTTCACTCAGTGATGTTTTATTTTGCTAGCTTTTACCCTTGCCACGCCTTAGAAACATTTTCAATCAAGGGCGCATTTAGCATGAGCCACTTTCATTTTCCACACTTAGAAAAATTTTAAAAAAATCTCCACTTCAACTTGGGCGCATATTCATGTGTCTACTTCTACTCCTCGTGCCTTAGCATCTTATTGCCTCCTGGGCGTATTTTACTCATGCAAGCTTTGATTTCTCACTTAGAAAATTCTCAAACACTTAGAATATCCTTTCAAGGTGAGGGCGCATTTCATAGGTTCCACTTTCATTTCGTTGCCTTAGGAAATTTTCTCCAGTAACCTTGGGCGCATATGGGGTCTTGAGCTTTCATTTTCTTGACTTAGAAATTTCTCCAAGTCCTAGCCACTTTATCTTGCCTTGGGCGCATATGGGTGTGTCTGGTTTTATTTTCACCACTTAGAATTACTTCAAGCCATGTATCTTCTTGAGGGCGCATTTTGACCTCTCTACTTTCATTTTATGCCTTAGAAGAATTCTCCCATCTCCTCTTCATCATGGGCGCATTTGCTAGGCCAAGCTTCCATTTTTACCTTAGGCGTTTTTAGCCTATTCCTTGGGCGCATATTGGGTAGACAACTTTCATCTAGGGGCGCAAATGAGAGGGTGAGCTTTCACTTTCTCTTGAGGGCGCATTTCACCCTTGATACTTTTGTTTGTGTGCCTTAGAATATTTCATCAAGCTCACTTTACACCTTGGTGAGGGCGCATTTTCATGGGTGTGCTTTCGTTTTTGCCATGGGCGCATTTCAAGTGCCATGCTTTGATTTCCAATGCCTTAGAATAATTTGAAGGCACTTCCAAGGTGGGCGCATTTACATGGGTCTACTTTCATTTTCATGCCTTAGACGTTTTGAGAGAGTCATCAAGGTGGGCACATTTACATGGGTGTGCTTTCGTTTTATGCCTTAGAAAATTTTGATGCTCCCCCTATTCCTTGAGGTGAGGGCGCAAATCACTAGGTGAGCTTTCACTTTCCACGCCTTAGAACTTTTTCAAGGCATCACTACCCTTGGGCGCAAATGAGAGGGTGAGCTTTCACTTTCATACTTAGCCGCTTTTCACCTATCCTCTTCTTCCTTGGGCGCAAATGAGACCCCATGCTTCTGTTTTGCTAGGTGGGCGCATTTACACATGTGAGCTTTCATTTTCACCATGGGCGCATTTGGAAGGGGCTACTTTGATTTTATGACTTAGAAACTTTTTTCAAGGCTCTACCTTGGTGGGCGCAAATGCTAGGGTAAGCTTTTAATTTTGCCTTAGAAAATATTTTCCCTGCCTCTGCCTGCCCCTGCTCTTGCATTCTATTTTTAGCAAGTTGTGCTATTTTTAGCAAGTCACTTAATTTTCAACTTCTACAGCTCCGTTTTGCCTGAAAATTTCATCATATGATATTCTTCACCTTGTGAACCTGTTCTGCCAGTCCTCTGCCCTGACCTGCTATTTATAGCCACCTGCTATTTATAGTAAGTTCTGACTTTCTGACTTCAATAGCTCCGTTTTGCCTGAAAGTTGCAACGCTTGATCTTGATAGCTTGAGTGTTACTCTGATGCCAACCTCGGGTGCAGACCTACTATTTATAGCCGTGCCCTGACTTACTAAAAATAGTAAGTTCTCCGATTTCGCTCCAATTTTGCCAGCAGGTACCTTGAAATGTGCTAACATGGGTGGGGTACTTCGTTTCGGCTATTTTTGGATTTTACCCCTTATAAAAGTGGAAACCCTAATTTGACTTGTACGTATCTCGAACGGTCTCCTTTTGACTTCGTTCCTTCTGCATGTCGTTCTGTCTGCTGAACTGGAGTGTTGGGCGGCTGCCAGAGTGTACCTGCTAAAAATAGAAACCGCCTGAAAAGTGACTCATCCACTGCCGGATGGTTTCGCATGTCATATTGCCCGTGGGATCTCAAAAAACCCAGAAAAACCCAGAAAACTGGTATGCATGCATGCACTGGCTAAAAATAGTAAGTTCTTAAAATTTGACCTTCTCCGCTTGCAAGTCACACCGTTGTGAAGCTCTCGAAAAACCCATAAAGAAAAACCCGACATGCGTTGAAAAACACTGCATGCGAACCCTAAAAATAGCCTCCGAAGGCTGAACTCTGAAAGTGATCGTCTCGGTTTGCATGTTACATCACTGCGAAGGTTTTGGAAAACCCAGAAGGATTCTCCAGACATGCATCCGAAAAGCTCATGTGGAAACCCTGAAAATGGCTCTTGAAGCCTGAACTGCCAAAAATAGCAAGTCGTCTGATCTGGCTCAAAATTTACGTGTAGGCAGCTTGATGTTACCCGGATGCAGTGGAACTGACAGAATTCCAAAATCTCAATAAAATAGTCCCAAATTGAATACTTACTAAAAATAGTAAGTTGCCGGAATACAGTGAAAATTTAGGGGGACTCTGCTGGAAGTCTTCTGACTGCTGCACTAAGCTTAGATTTCAATTTTATGACTCGGTTTGACCTTAAATAAGCCTGAAGGATGAAAACCCTGATTACACAAACTTAACTAATACTTTAACCTAGGCCAAACGACAGGACATCCCCGGAAGGACCAGAGACCAGAGAAAGAGCGAACCAAAGCCAAAAGACCAGAATGGAGCAAAATTTAGGGGGTCCCCATCTTGATGGGGTGATGTGTGAAAAAGGTCACAACAGGACGCATGAGTAACTAGAAACACTCAAAAACAACACTCTCCTTCCACGTCGTGTGAATAAGAAACACCAATTAGAAACAGTGGTATAATTCTAGCAGCAGATTACTACACCAATTATTCACAGGTTCTTACAGGTCCAAACTTGAAACAACAAACATTATGCTACCATAATCTAGGATATATGTCGCTTGGTTTTAGAGTAATCTTTTAGGGACAGTGGGTGTCTTCTCTTGTCGAATTGTCACTCTTAACTAATTATTAGTTCGAAGTCCATTCCTAGAATGTGCATTAGAATATTGATATTAATGTTACTATCATAATAATTGTCCTTATTTATTTATATATCTATATATATAAAGCAAATTAGCATAGTCAACAGTAGAGTTGCTCTTCGACAAACTTGATCTCCTAATCTATAAGATAAAAGCAAAATATTCATAGTAACTTGATAAGGGACATTACAAATAGAACCATTCCAATCTGGCTAGGGTGGATCTTTCATCACCAAAACCAACTCCAAATAGTGAGGGTTTTCATCCTCAACAAGCAGCCAAAGTACTCTAGAAGCATTCTAACAACATCTTGTTAAGTTGTCAAATAGAAGATAGTGAAATGAAAGCCAAAGAGATGTATTTATAGGAGAGAAGAAATTAGGGAAAATTTAGATTTGAACTCACTTTCTATCCAAAACCCCATGCCCCCTTCATGAGCCTTTTAAATTTATTTTAATTTCCTTTTTTCTCCCCTTGAGTTTGGCACCCACTTTTGAAGGCTCAATATTTGGCTTTTAAAATAGTGTTATAACCACTAGGCACCAAGGTGCTTTTTCGATGACCGCAAGCCCCTTCACTTAAGTTATAAAGTTACTTTATTAAAATAACTTAAGTGAGAAATAAAAGAAAATATCAATTAAATCAACCTTAGACTCACCAACGCCACATTAGGAAATGAACACTACTGGAGCAAAATAGGTTTGGGCCAGTTACCCAAAAATAGACGCTATAAATAGCAACTGCTAAAAATAGTAAGTACTCCCCAAATATCAAATTGACACAAACAATGAAGTACACTGAGATGCCCTGTGACTTACTATGAATAGTAAGTATAGAAATTGGTCACTGCTAAAAATAGAAAGTTCTGTTGAAAACCACCACAGAGCCCAATACTGGCTTTGAGTCCCCTAACCAACCCCACTTAGCCTATGAGAACTCTGGAATAGGCTAATGAAATACTCCAACTGCTTAGGTGCAAGAAGGGGACATTACATGGAGAACCAAACAATGTCTCAAGTTTGATCTAGACACGGGGCTATTCACCAATGTCTTGGTAGAGGTAAGTGTGGTTGGTTATTGTGGTAGTGAAAACAGACTGACAAGCTGATCTTTGACAAGGAATAGCTTGATCTTTTGTAGGTTGTAGAATAGTACCTTAGATCTCCAAGGCATGATACAATTTCTAGACTTGATTGAGCAGGTAAGTTGGAATAAGGTCTTTTCTGAGAGAAGCCTTTGCTATATTGAGTTATAGACTAGTGGTTGACACTAAACAATCCTAGAGAGGGTGTGGAGGGCATTTTCTAACATTTTTTAGTACAAATATTTTCTGATCTATGGATTAGACATATCAAATAGGGCTGGTGGAGGGGCAATGGCAATTTTGTTTCAAAAGCATAATGAGCTTGACTTTTTTGATTTGTGGAAGTGGGTGGAAATTATGCAAAGCAAGACAAGGCAAATATAGAGAGTTCAGATTTGTTTGGGCTATAATCCTTGAACTTAATCGAATAGAATAGTAGCTTGAAACTATGGTGAGATATGATCGTTAAGTGCAGCAGAAAGCTTGGCGGGACTTTTGCTTACCCCGATCATGGACTTGGCAATGATGAGATTTGTCAAACCCAGGCATACCATCCAATGTCTTTGGATCCAAGGTACTTAAGCTGCTGAACTCGCTCTCCCCACTGAGGTAGCAAAATATTGTTGTAACTCATCCATGACTTGCCAAAACACTATTTTTTTGATGCTGATGGGGAAGTGCTAAGATTTGGGTGACTAACATTTTCTCAGAGGAATATGTTTAAGATTTGGGAGGTGTATGCTTCTTCTGGTTGAAAGAATGATTGCACAATATGGGAGGATAAGTGATCAAACCCCTTTTATTTCTGCCTCTTTCAACCTCATGTCAATCAGTATACATTACAAGTCATTAATAAACCTAAAATATTTGAGTGATGGCTTTTATAACACAACTAGAATACATTCTATTTTCACGTGATACTGAAATAAACATTAATCCCAACCTTTGGAATAAGAAAATAGCCTTCTTTATAATCTACCTTAGATAATATTTTCAGATATAATCATCTAGCTGCTTTAGAAGGTGGCAATAAATCTGCTATAAAGTGAGATCTTCCAAAACTTGTATATTTTGTTTTATTTCCTTCACTAACTTCAACATTTACACAATTTTGATTCTACCCTCATATCTAATACATATGATCTTGTCCTTCCCACCATCTCTTCTTATGTTTGTCGATGCCCAGATGCCTACCTAGATACGCTCAACCTTTAATAGACAATGGGAGGGCAGCAAGTCTAATTTTTTAATATGAAATAGATCTATATATTACGTAATAAAAATAAATACAGCCTATTTGCAAAAAATAGTAGATGGAATGGGCTCATGTCCCTAAGCCATGCAACAAGAGTCAAATACACAAGCGGTCCCAAAAAAGGAAACAACGATATGACAACACCTTGGCCCTTAAAAGGAAACAATTGATCACAAAGTTACAATGTCAAAACAACATGAAATAAAAGACTTAATCGCTAAACCTATGAAGCCTAGAGTAGGAGGGTTCCAATCATTAGGGTCACCCCAACCTCCATCAAGCAAGTCCTCTCCATCATCAATTGACTCCCATCAAGTGAGAGCTTTTAATTCACTCTCCCACAACTAAGTCTTAGGTATATCTATTGGTTGATTATCAACTCATTGAGATAAAATAGTGAGATTCAAGTAATGAAATTTGAGAGCTACCTTACATGGGTAGGAGACTGCCTAGTAAGGACAACCTACTATGGCTTTGGGAGTTTGCTGGGACGAACCATGGTGACCATGTTGTTGGTCCTAGCAAGGGGACTGGTTGTGTGGTGGTGAAGCTGAGGTAACATATGTTGTAGTGCATATGACATTGCATCAATGATCCAATTAAGTTTGTAGATGCAATACATCCAAGGTCGCTTTATTGGTCTAAACTTAGATAAGCATGAACACATTCAAATCATGAAAGACTTGGTGTGAGTAGAAAAGTTCATATCAACATATTTTTGAGCAAAATAGCTATTTTTCTATCTTTCTCAAGTATATCCAACTTAAAAGCATGCAGAACTTAGGCAAATTTAGCAAGAAAGCAAGCCCCATTCCTTAGAAGTATATTATGCCAAGTAAATGGTTGTAGTCCACAAGGTTTGAAGAAATCATGAATAAAAAACCAAGTAGTCTACACATGGGCATAAAACTAGAACAAATCCTTGGTCACCTTGAAGTGACCACAAAAGGGACTTGAAGGGTTTGAAACACCTAAGTGTATCAACCAATTGCCAATTGGTAGGCCTTGGTAAAGCAAACAATAGGTGAAATGAGCAAGTTTGGGTTCTTTGACGGCTTTCCAAATGGTTTGGAAACACTTAAAACACTTATTCCAAACAAAGGAATGTGCTTGGAGACACCATCGCATGTTTAGCTTTTGAACCATAAGAAAATGTAGGGAGAGCTAATTGTATCCCCTTTTGAGAGTATACTTGCAAAAACAGGTATCGATATATCATTTCAAGTGTTTCCACCAAGGTTTCGTTGATCTCACAAAGATTTTGTGGAAAAGCTAAAAAGGCACACCATCATTGATGGTTTATATTTGGACTTAACTTGTGGCCAAGAGATCCACGTGGATGCAGATTTGGGATATAAATCTTAAATATATCTAATACCGGTTTTGAAAAACTTGAGCAAGTGTATCCAAGGAAACACATTCAACAACTTGTGTTGGAGATTAATGATAGGAGGCCATAGTCTAATATTGCTTCCCATAACAACAACACCAACAATACTGTAATCTAGGGGGAGTGAGGAGAGTTGGGGGGTTTACGCCTTGTTATTGTCAACTGATGGATTGAGATGATGAAAACTTAAGATTGTGTTTAGATAATAGTCAACAGCACTTGTAAAATCTATCTAACAATATGTATAAAAGTTATCTAACAATATGTATAAAAGTAAATAGACCAGTATGCATCAAAAAGATTCACACAAGACACAAAACAATTATGCAAGGAAACCTTTCGGGAGAAAACCCACCACCAAAAGACATTTACAGTTATATTATTGAAAATCAAAATTGATTCAATACAACAAGATCTTCAGAACCTTTTCTAGAGTCTCAATCTATAGCATCCTCTTCTACAATCACTCTAGTGTTTTTCACACATCAACAATGTACAATCAACACATATCCTTTCATCCTATACAACAAGTAACCTTGGCATATATGTATAGAGACATATTCATAGGATTATCAACTATCACACCATCCAATCAACCCATAGAATACCAAGAGTCATGCAACTTTAATCCGACCATACATGATGTCAACATACCGTATAAAACATTGTGTGATACATCCACATGGATGACCACGTAGAAAGCTCTGCCACTACTACACACTAGGAAACAATATTTACAACCTTAACACTATCAATATACAGCCATTACTAGCTTATCACTTGTGATAGCTCATACCAACATAACATTATTCTTGACTATTTGTGTTACCTAGTGCCATCTTCCAAGACATTATACTAATCTCAAATTGTGTCACATGAACCCCAATTTGGCCATATGTGCTCCTGCATCATTATTCATACTCTAACAAACACTAACTACATATGCAGCTATGAGTTATTCAAATGTCTTGCAGTTGCTATCACAACACTGGCACATGTGATGCAACAACCTGCAAGATCACTATCATGTGAAGATCACTAGGCTTGTAGTAATGCAACATTTGTATCTTTATTGCATATCATGACAATCAAGTATGTAGACAAACTCTTCCCACAAGGACTCTTTGCAAGTGAAAATCAACCAAGTCCCAACAAGGAGAAGAGAGGGAAGAGAAAGGTTCACATATTTGATCTCATTTGTTGCTTCAGTCAATTATTATGATTTCCCAATAAATTTATATTGTTAGGGTAGTATAGGTTCAGATACTACAAGCTTAGTGCATTTTCATCATAAATAATAGAGTTATTCTTTTTGTCTAACCATTTCTCAAAAATCAAAGGTTTGCCAAATATAGTTTAGAACTTCTCACCTATTTTCTCACAATAGTCTGTCTTGTCTAGTAAGCCTCAACTTATGAGCTACTGGTTAGACAAGGATTGTCATGAAACTTATTGGATATGTTTGAATTGAAATTAAAATACATATAAAAAGTTGTAGCTGTCAAATTCTCATATACATGGGTATAAGACTCTCAACTCAAATTCATGATTGTTTTTTCTTTAGTGCCCTTCATGGTTTCATTTTGCTTCTTTTGCATAATAAAACATCTAAGATGGGGATGGATCAAAGGTTATATGCTGATGCAATCGTAAAATAAAAAGATTTTATAATATTGCTGTGATTTCAATAACATCCAAATATTTTCAAATGAGAATAAAAAATCTTCTTGTGATGTGCCAGGTAAAGAACTTGATTTGAAATTAAGACCTAATTATATAGAGCTTCCAGCAGAACTATGCCTGAATCTAGGTTTGTCAAGCTCTGTTATTAGATCACTATACTTAATTCCTTCTGTAATGCATCGCATGAGTAATTTGATGTTGGCAAGTCAACTACGAGAGGAAATACAAGAGTGCTCAAATTGCCCTTTTATTTCCGCAACACTTGTAAGTTTAACTTTTTTAATTGATTGTTCATATGTTTTGTTCAAGCCTAAACATTCCTTTTTATGCTTTTACCATAAGAGATTAGATAGCCTGCCTCAAAGAGCTTGATTCTAATTTTACTTTTGTTTTTGTGTGAGATGTGCTAGATTATGCAAGCATTAACAACTATGAGGTGCATGGAAAGTTTCTCATTTGAGCGTTTGGAGCTACTGGGAGATTCAGTTTTAAAATATGCTGTTAGCTGCCATCTTTTCTTGAAATATGATAAAAAGCATGAAGGACAATTAAGTGCACACAGATCTTTGGCAGTTTGCAATGCCACTCTTCATGGTCTAGCTTTAAGACACAATTTGCCGGTATTGACATGCATCAATCCTTGCCTATCGCAGCTTTCATCTAAATTAAAATCAAATGAATTAAGTTAAGTTATGTTTCTTATGAACTCAAAATGGATTTCAAAGGCTTATGTTATTCTCTTCTACTTTTAATATCATGTTTTATTACAATTTTTTTTTGGATGTATAAATGCATTTTCTTAGAATTTGAACCATGCTCCCTTTCACTAACATAGATTTTTTCAAACTGTAAGTGATATCCATCCTTAGATACTTCAATACAAATTACATCTAACAAAGTCATACAAAAGCCTTTTATGAAATAAAAGTACCATGTGCAAGGATAGCATATTCAATCATCGCTATAAGAAATTAGGATTTTTTTCATGTTTGTATGTTATCTAGGATTACAGTGTGCCAATATTGGTTACATCTAGTCTCACCTGCATATAGCGTCAATCACACCTCTGACAGAACATCTTCAACAGAATTTCACTGTCAGTTTAATAGTTGAACAAACAAAAGCAGTGCTATTTATGACATTATATCAACATTAACTATTTGAGGGGTACAAATATATAACCATCAGGCTGTGTAAATTTTTTGAATCATAAGTTCATCTTAGAGATCTTGTAAATAAGAAATGCAGATAATCTAAAAATAGAAGTCTGCATAGCTTCCAAAAATGGCAGTCACTGAGAGGACTGCACTGGTTTCTCTGATGAAGTGAAGTTTTTCTGATCACTTCCTTTCTTTAATCCATACTCTCTGAAATGATGAATTATATTTTTGACTTCTGATCTCTTCATAATACAAAAGAATTTATATCCTGTATATTCGAACCCTGTGAAGCAGCATATATATTCTTGGTAATAAATACCTTCCCTTCTATGTACATTGGAACAAAAATCAATACTATTTCATCATGTAGCCTGCAAAGAGAGCTTTCTGGTGCTTCAAACAGGAAAAAAAATGGAGACCAGATGTTAAAGTCAAGAGAAACTGAAGATAATAGTTAGTATGAAAATGTTGCAAAATCCTATGCATTTCTCTTTGGACTCGGAGTGATGATTTCTGCTCTAAACCCTAGGTGCCCTAGTTTGGAGGTGCTTTCAACCTTTAGAAACCCTAGCCATATGATGGAATTTGCCAAAAGACTTTCTGTCAAAGCTTCCCATACCATGTAGAAACAAGAATATCAATCTGAAGTTAAGTGCACCGTGAAGGAAATAAAGAGTTTCTCAAATATGTCGTGTGCAAATGCCTTGGTACATCCAGCTGTTCATTTGTACCAAGTTTGAAAACAAAAATAAAATCTACCATTAATCTGCTTTCAATGAAGTTCTTTGATTGTCGGATGATTACAAATAAAAGCTTCTGAAATTTCAAGCTGTGAATGATGCAAATGATGGACAAATCCAGTTCTCTGCAAAAATCTTCCTCCTTTTTAGTGCCACCCTGCATGGCAATTTTGAGGAACAAAGGGATTTGTTATGTTTTATATTTTATTTTGAAAAAAAACTTAAAGGCCTTATGCCCTAAGCATGCGTCACACACCAAACATACCATTTGACATTTGTACCAAGCAGGCCCTTGGGCGCACCTAGCGCATGTTAGGCCTGCACCATTTGGCATTTATGCCAAGTGGGCCTTTGGGTGTGCTTGGTGCACCTTAGGCCTTGCTTAGGGCCTTAAAAAAAAAATTACTTATATTTTTTCAATTATTAAAATATTCACATTTTTAAAATCCTTTTTAATTTTTGAAAATGTTTTTTGATGTTTTTTAATCTTCAGGTTTTACTTTTATAAATGTTGATTTTTATCAATGTCACTTATAAAACATTATTTAAGTCATTTTGTCATGTTTGGATGACCATTTTGAACACTTTTGCTACTTTCACTTTAAAAAGCCACTTGAGCGATTTTGATGTGTGATATCCTGGACCAATTTCTATGACCTCTTTTTGCAATTTTTTTATCGAATATGTTGTCTGGACATTTCATCAATCAGTTGGAGTGCACAAATTTATGAAATTTTCTGGCTGCTAATATTTATTGGATGTGGTTAATGTTTACACAACTTATTTCTTTCATGCAATCATTACCATTCATAAACTTAACTAAACATTTTAACAAACAGTTGATGCCCATCCGAAATTGCTGAGCATTTAAACTTACATACAGTGCAATTTGATGATCAGAAATCAAATAAATTAGGATACAAAAATAATATTCTAACCTTAATTAAGTATTGGATTGAATGTCTCTATACTCTTCAAAGAACACTTCCTTGTTGCAGCTATATTGAATGCAGGTTTCATGACACCAGCTACAGGACAACAATGTCCCACTATGAGCAATCTGCAAACTTATATCTGATTGTTAATGGATTATAAATTCCTCCGAAAAGCTTCAGACCCACGAACTCCATCCAGCTTGTGTATACCAACCAATGATTAGTATGGAATTCATCACCAATGTTCCAAACGTCTACAGCCTCTCCTAAAATGCTACATCCAATAGTATATGATAGCAGCAACCACCAAATAAGTTTGCACAGTCATCCAAGAGAAGATAGAAACACACAGGATCCAACAAATAAATCCGCCTAGCTAGTATTAAGCCCAGCAACCAAAAGAAGGCCACAATTTGCTTGAAATGCACCCTTTTTATCTATTGTCCAACTTGCAATGGTAAATACTGATGAATCGACCCCCTTTGAATATTCTCAAGTTTGGCATCTCAAAACTTGCAATGAAAGGAGTCACGCCCCAGCTAGGAAGTGCCACACTCAGCTATGGAACATACTCGAATCACCTTTACCACTCAGCAATAAAGATTAACAAGGTATCCAACTTCTCCTAGCAAATCCAAATTCTTTAAAATTCAGAAAAAGATGTCTTGTGACAAGACTTAACAAATTTTCTCAAATCTCCAATCAATGAATCCAAGTGCGAAATTTGAGTGACTTGCCTGTAACCAGCCAGTGTAGTTCTTTGACTACCAAAACCAATTTCCCTTAGGTTTCTGTGCTAGGGTTTGCTCCATAGGAAGCTCTCAAAAACAACCATAGAGAAAAATAAAATCCATAAAATATCACATTATTGGACAACTTAAAATAATTAATTTAATTCATTCCCTTAAATTCCGACATTAGCCTACGGGAATAGTATAGGCTAAATGGACACTTCCGGCTACTCCTCAGAAGGGGACATTACATGATGTGTCATTTTGGCATTTTTGACACTTCATCAAAACTGCCACTGTGCGTTTTTCATCAAAATGACCTTTTTATCTTTTATTTTTCTTCTTTACTTTGTTCTTCCACTTGACTTGATGCACTAGTGGAGCATTTTTGGCATTTGAATCTAATTGGTTTTTTCCCAAAACCCACAACCAAAAAACCCATTTCATTCATAAATTTCTATGTTGTCAGTTCCAGTACTGGTCCTGTTTCAGGTTTGTGGATCCGGCAAAATTCTTTTGGGGTTGGGTTTGTTTTGGGTTCATCCATACAAAAAACATGTAAAAGTCATGTATGTATATATATACATGGCAGAATTAAGATTAGAATATGACATAGCATCATATAAAGACTTTATAAACAACAAAACTACCATAAACTTGACTGTCATTTAAAACATGCATAATAAATATTCATCATTCAAACCTAAGTTCAATATTAAAATAATAATATCAAGTTCAACACTTTTAATCATCAAATGGATTTTCTAAATCATCATCATAATCATCATTAACATTAGATGATGTAGGAACATTAGATGAACCACAAGCAACGCCAATGGCACTACCAATGCCAATTGCACTAATAGTGTGTTGGCTTTCGGAATCCTCATATGCAATATGCTGGGAAGTGGAAGCATCCAAGTTCGTATGCTCTGGCTCTATATCCCACAAATTTGTGTCCCCTTGTAGTCATGTTGTTTGTGCAAAAGGAGACACAAGTTGGAATGCATGTATAATAAGTTCTCTTCTCCTTTGGAGTGCAATCTATTGTGCTTTACTAAGTGGATGAAAGAATATGTGCTCCAATTCCTCTCAAATGCAGATGAACTAGCAACCTATAAAGACAAAGTAAACAATTAAAGGTACACATTATATTTATTAAAACTTTAAGGACAAAAAAATAAAAAATAATTAAACTTGTGATAGAACTTTGATTGTGAGGGGTTGTAGGCGTTGGAAGAATTGGCCATGGAAGTACCACCAACTATGAGCATCCTTCTTAAACCTATCACGAAGAGCTTCAACACTTTGACCATTTGATTGCACCAAATCAATGAACTCATTCGTGATTACATCTTGCAATTTTGTTTCAGAGAAGAGTACGAAATGCTGCCTTGTACCTTTCAGCCACTTGAAAATATCTATATGGGGGAAGCCTTCTTCGCATAGAAAGAATCTCAACATTGTAGCATTTTGGAGTCAATGCGAAGGCAAGAAGATGTAATGGAGTGGTCATTTTGTTCCATCTTTCTTCAACAATTGCATGCACTTGTTTGAAGAAAGTCTCTTTAGGGTCTTGCTCTTTCACATTTATGATGCTCTTCATCTTCTCAAGCTTTGAGTCAATGCCATCATATTTCTCCAATGCAAGGCTTGTCCATATCAGTATAGAGAATCATGCTCAAAATGGGTTCGGTGAAGCTAAGGAGATACTCCACACGATCCCACCATGAGTCATCTAATATCATTTGCTTAATTTTTGTTGCCTTGTCAAAGTTGCTTTGTTGCCATATAGACCGATTTTGGCTAGTCACCATGCTAGAAAGCGCCTCTCTAACTTTCACAAGTCATCTCAAGATGATTGTGTTAGAGGTAAAACGGGTCTCTGCAACCTATTAAAAATACAAAATAAAATAATTAAAATTTAAAAATAAACTAAAAAAATTAAAGGAGAATTAGAGTACATAATCAAATTATGAAAATGTAAAATTTTATGCTACTTCACTTACCTTCAATAGCTCCAGTTTTTGAAAATGATCTGAAAATGCCTTGAAATATGTGATGGTTGGTGATGAACATTTCGATGTCCTCAACCTCTACATACAACTCTTTGATCCAATCAATTTTATTCCCAATCTTTTGTAGCATAATATTGAGAGAGTGGATCACACAAGGTATCCAAAAGATATGTGAATATTATTCCTCAACCAACAAACCGACAACTATACAATTATTTGCGTTGTCCATTACTACTTGAAGAACGTTACGAGTACCCACTTCCTCAATGGCTGCGATTAGAATATCAACAATAAATTGGCCATCTTTCACCTGCTCCTCACATTCAACATCTTTCAAAAACATTGCCCCTTTAGGGGACACCACTATGACATTGGTGAAGGGCTATTTTTTTAATTTTTCCACCCATCTAAAACAATGGATACACCTATCTCAACCTATGAATCCCTTATGGGCATTGCATCTTCAACGTTCTTGACCTCTTTTTCCAGTAAGGTGCTACACATCTTATAACTTGGGCCTTTTGGAGTTTCATTAACTTTTTTCAACATCTCTTTCCAATATGGAGAGTGAACAACATTAAAAGACAATCCATTTGCATAAATACATCTTGCTATACGTTGGTCAGCAATGTCTTGACTCTCATTTTTAAATGCACTTTCCAAATGTCCCTTTGGTTTTTTTCTTGTAATGAGTTGTTCGCTTTGAGGATGAAGTTTTCTACCACAACATTACAACTAGATGTGGGGCTGCATTCCTTTTGATCTTTATTTTATTAAGGGTTGACTTGATTTATGGCCTGCCTGTTCATCTACTTGTTCTTGCTCCATAGTATATCCTATCATTGTCTTTGATGGCACACCTACATCATCCTTTCCAAGGCAAGGTTTGATGCCTTGTCTAGGTATTCCACACAAATGAGCTTCCACTCGACTATATGAACTAGAATATCTAACATTACACCCATTGCAAATCCAATGTAACCTACACCACCACGAACTTCTTGTATCATTTGAACATATTTCCATATGGAAGAATTCGGATCTGTTTTGAATTTAAATTAAGCTGTGGAGCTAGAACTATTTGCCATTGTGATTCCTATGGCAAGAAATTTTATAAACAACACATTCAAAACAAAAACAAAACATTAAACACAAAAAATAGATATAAAAAACCTAGCTCTTTTGAATCTTTGATACATTCCTAGAAGAAAGGAAAAAAATATAGATAAACAAAGCAACAAATTTGTTTCTTGTTTGTAAAACAAAAATGGAGGAAATGTTTTGAAAGAAACTTACCTCTTTTCAAAAAATTCCTTGTATGATCTTCTCGGCAGCCAATAAACACTGGTAGATGTGTAGGAATGACAATGCAATTGATGTAGAACCTTCAAAGATCAATCTTCAACTCTGTGCCGATCCAACAAGCAAAAAAGAATGTTCAGCCTCTTGGAATGATATTTGTTGTTTGCAAAAAAATGAAACAAAATGGACTTGTTTTGGTGTTTAATGTGTTTTGCAAGTCAATATTAGGGTTCATTTGGGCGCCTATTCAAATCAATTGACTAAATTAATTAGAAAATAAAGCATGCAAATGTGATGTTGCAAGGATGGGTTTGCCCGGGTTCGTCTCGGGTTTACCCTAGGCAAACTGGGTGACCTTTGGAAGTCCCCAGCCCAGACCCACAAGCAAATCAGACTGGTACTTGGATCTGGTTTGAACCAGACCGGTACTTGGATAAATTTTAATCAAAATCTGGCAAACTTTATTTTTTGAGCATTCTGACTCAGTTTGGGGAGATTTTGGCACTTGTGTATTGTCTTGCTTTTCAAGCCCAAAAATCCTTTGCTTTCCTTCATTCTTGATTTCTACCTGCAGTTAAATTATAATGAAAGAATTTCACAAAATTTTTTGGGCTTTAAACACATTCAGATCCCAAGAACAACATTGGTAGGATTTTAAACGACCAAAATGGGTAACACAGTACTAATGACAAGGGTAAACAGTTTCATTTTGGTACGGGTACAACATACTTGTAAGAACAGGATTGGCATGCATCATTCCTTGCCTATCAAAACTTTCATTTAAATAAAAATGAAATGAACCAGGATTATATAATGTTTGTTAAGAACTTAAAACAATTCTGGAGGCTTATCTTATCCGCTTCTACTTTTTATACCATGAATAAGAACAAGTTTTTTCTGGATTCATGCTTGCAGTTGCTCAGAATTTGAAGTATGCTCCTTTCTTTGGCTATCACAGATTTACTCAAGCTGTAAGGGATAGCCTTCCTCAAAGATTTCAACACAGAATACATCTAACAAATGGCGCACAAAGATCTTTTATGACTTAAAAGTACTATCTGCAAGGATAGAAGAGTAAATTCAATCTTTGCTATGAGAAATTAGGATTTATTTGTGTTCACATATTCTCCAATGTGGCACTATTGGTTTAGATCCAGTATCGCCTGCAAATAGCCTCATTCAAAAGCTGCTGTTCCTGCCACCTGGACATCTTCAACAGAGTTTTGCCATCCTGCATATTAGTTGAACAAACAATAGCATTTCTATTTAATGCATTATATCAAGATTAAATTTCAACTGGGTAAGACCATTCATCCATGAAGTTGTGTAATCATTCTGAATCTTAAGTTCGTCTGAGATATCTAGTGAATGAGAAATGCAGATAAGATAAATATCCAATTCTATTTAAAATTTCCTGGATTTCATGCGAGTGATTCCCATATAAAATTAGCTTGGATAACAGGATGAAGCATTATCTATTTAACTCCTTCACATTCTGTAAAAATATGATATTTGTTACCAAAATTGTGGTTGTAATTGGATTTTTTTTTTATTTGCATTCGTCATCTACTGGGACAGTTTTCACCATGGATAATTTTTCTTTTGTCCTTTTTGATATAATTTCACTACTTAGATTATGCACTTTATATAAGCAACAAATGATTTATGGTTGCTATTATGTCTGGAATCTATAGATTGAACTGGATTTGTTGTATTCCTAAACCCTTATTCTTACTACTTAATATTGGGTCTGTTTTATTTGTACTTCGATTTATTGGCGCTGACAATTTATGATGTAATTCAAACAAGCATTACACATTGGTGTCATTTGTATTACTAGACATATTAGAAATTAGTACTAAGTATGCTTTGGAAGCCCAGCCCTTCTTTCAGATTGTATAATGTTAGTTGTTTATTGTCACTGTATGCACAGGGATATATTAGAGATGAACCATTCGATCCTAGTCGATGGGTTGCTCCTGGCACACACTGCAAAAGAAGTGTTCCCTGTCGCTGTGATGGAAAAATGATTGAAGAATCTGTAAAGGGTATTGTTGACATGGAAGACAAAGTTGTCAAAGTCGGAAAGACTTGTGACAAAGGCCATAGGTGGATGTGCTCAAAAACAATTGCAGACTCTGTTGAGGCACTGATTGGATCATATCTAGTTGGAGGTGGTCTTTCTGCTGCTCTCAAGTTCATGAGCTGGTTGAATATACCTGTAGCATATGAATCTGGGTTAGTCAATATGGCATTTGAACATGCATCTGTCCATCCCAGTATTCTAAGTAGAATAAATATACACATGCTTGAATCACAGTTGGGATATGTTTTCCACAACAAAGCTTTATTGGTAGAGGCTATAACGCATGCTTCACAAGAAGATTCTGAAGGTGGATGTTGTTACCAGGTAATTCAAGTTATGCAAAATATGGTATTTAAGATTTCTGTAATTATTTGATCATAATGCTATTTCCTAAAGCTAAGCAGCAATCATCTCCATGAGATTTTCATGGGTGAATTTGGATATCAATGGAGCTTTTTCTTTATACAAGCTTGAATATGTCCTTTTGACTATGTGAAAAAGATGCCCTTGCATATTCCATTCAAAGCTTGAATATACATCAAAAACATTTCATTCTGAATAAGCATGTGATTAACGATTTACTCAAGTATGTAGGATAAAATTATCCTTTCAACTATGGTATAATTGATAATAATGTTTGAAATATTTTATATTAAAGAAATTGTCAGATTTGTAATAACATGCTGCTTCAATGGGGAACTGTTCCTGTCTCCTATGGTTTTTTGTTTGCCCAGGGTTTAAACATGTTTAAATCATTAATTTCCTTATGCAAGGAATCCTTCCTGTCTTCTATTCCCAGTTCTAGATGAGCATGACAATTTTCTTTGGTAGAATGAATTAAACTGTAACTAGCTTAGCAGATTGGTTTTTGGTGATGGAAGGCCTATGGAGTAATGCCATATTACATACATCATCACACCATTATCTGCTTCCATTGACAAAACACCCAACATCTACAATACATGCACACAAATCTCACACGTGAATGAAAAATAATTTCCTAGGATGAATGGAGATCAGCACCAAACCATGTCCTGCAAGTGGCCATTTTTTTATGTTGATTGCAATAAGGTGTCGATTGTTTAGGATTCAAACCAACTTTGTATCCATCAGACAGCCACAAATAATTTAGCATAGAAATTAGTACAAATAAATTTCACAAATACAATTTATTCCATTTTATTATAATTATGATTCATTTAGTTTAACTACCATCTCTTAGGGAATAATCAATAATGGTTAGCTCTTGAAATTTGGTTGGTTCCATATCAATAAATCACACACTACCATGGGTTGGAACTATTCACTCAAACATATGTTGAACACAATATCTTTCCAAATAACACGGGTTTTCTATTTTCCACTTATGAAAGGCCACAATTATCCAATAACATGCATCATCCAATAATTGAGGGCTAGAGTATCATCATTTAACCTCAATCTTGCAACGTGCAATACTTGATATTTTACATCTAAAATCAGAAAATTGAAAACTCATGTTTAGAATTCCTGCAACCCATGACCTTGCTTTTTCTGCAACTTCTCATGAATTGAAGAAAATCAGCACAACAAGAATGGGTGACTTCACTCGTGACCTTTGCAACTGACTTTCCATGATCAAACACTACAAACTCTACAACTTGTGTTTTCAGCGATGTAATGTCCTGGATTTCCGAGTATCCACCGTGGAGCTTAATTTAATTAATTGAATATTAATTAGTCTCTAAATAATATTTTAGATAGTTATATTTAATTAATTAATTATATATGAAAGCAACTTTATTAAATGGATGGAGAAAATATTAAATAAAGTTACTTTAGTTGAGCAAAATATTTAATAATAAAATATTAGAAGGTGGTGAGTATATGTTGATGTTATAAGCAGCTTAGGGCTGCACTTCCATCACACACATTTCAAGGAGAAAGCATAAATTAAATGATAGCCTTCCGGCTATTTAATTTATATTGCTAATGTATGATAAACATAAAAGGGCCGACCCTATAATGGTTTGTATGTTTTATTTATTCATTGGGCCGACCTACATTGTAATTAATATATTTATATATTCTTCCAAGGGAGCCGACCTAATTGAGGAGGTGCCTCAATTGTATATATTCAAGGTCACTCCTTGTCATTTATTCATTCAAGTTCATCAAGCATATTCGCATCTAGAGAGGAGTTCGCACCTTTGTAGCAGCAGTCCGATTTCAAGGAAGAACATATTCATTTGTATATTTTGCATCTAGGAGAGGTGCAATTTCATTGCATCTATTATTGGCCATTGCTGGGCCTAAGTTGTAAGCAGATTTCTGCTCTTGTTCTACATTATATAAGAGGATTATTTGCTGGGTTTTTCTCCCTCAAGAGGAGGGTTTTCCTAGGGTATCTTGCTGTGTTTATCATCTTATGTGTTGCAATATTTTAAGTACTTTCTGTTATATGATCTGATCTAAGAAACACTAACATGGTATCAGAGCGGGTTTGAAAAAGATTGTGATCAGATTTAGTTTGCAGCATTCACTCTAATCTTTTTCAGTCTATCTCCTAATTCAAATTTCAAGATGGTGAATGGTCTGAAAATCGAGGATAGACTCGAAGGAGTTTCTAACTACACATCATGGAGGTTCAGGATCATGCTCACATTGGTAGAGAATGATTTGGCTAAGTTTGTGAAAACAAAAGTTCCCGAACCTGAGGAGGAAGAAGAGAAGTTGCAGTGGAGGAAGAAAGATACTAGGGCAAAGAAAGTGTTGGTTGATTCTGTCAAAGATCATGTTGTACCAATTGTTTTCAAGTTGGATACAACAAGGGAGATGTTTACAACTTTGGAAGAGATGTATGAAATCAACAACACCAATTGAGCACTTGCACTTGCACTGAAGCAACAACTTCATCATGTGAAAATGGCAAAAGGAGAATCTGTAATTACTTACTTCATGAGGATTTCAGAGATAAGAGATCAACTCTCTACAATTGGTCACATGATTGATGACAAAGACTTGACTATGCTTGCTCTCAATGGTCTTCCGCTTTCATGGGAGTTGTTTATTCAAGGAGTCAGTGCAAGATCTAAACTTCCCAAGTTTGATCGATTGAAGATTGATTGCATTCAAGAGGAGTCGAGACTAATGGCTAGGGGCATTGGTCAAAGTTCAAATAATGAAGAAATACATGTTCTCGCCTCTCATTCGTCGAAGAAAGGAAAAGGTTGGAAGAAAGGGTTCTTCAAGAGGAATCGAGAGAATGGAAATGATGGTGCTCTTGCCTTCAAAAGGAAACAAGACTTGTCCAAGGTTCAATTCTTTCGGTGTGACAAGTATGGCCACTTTACTAAAGAATGTCCTCTCAAACCTAAGCAGCAGGTTGCCACTGCAAATTTTGAGGAAGTGGCCCCACAGAAGGACTCGAGTGATTATTTGTTCTATTCAGCCCTATCAAGCAATGTATCCACCGATGACAACACTTGGCTGATTGATAGTGGTGCCTCTCGGCACATCACTGGATTCTAGGGGCATCTATCAAATTTGGTAGAGAATGACTCTAGTGAACAAGTTGTTATTGGAGACGACGCTAGGTATTCTGTGAAAGGAGTTGGGAACTCCTCTCTTCACTTGGATTCCGGCATATCGTTGGAGTTGAATGATGTAATATTTGTTCCAGGCATAAAGAGGAATCTTGTCTCCATTTCAGCTCTAGACGACAAGGGTTATCAAGTTGCATTTTCTAAAGGCAAAGTTCTTATATGGGCAAAGAACTCCAACTTCAAATCTGCTTGGGTAATTGAAGTTGGACATGAATGTCTCTACAGACTATGCACTCGTCCCCTTCAAGCTCTTGTGCATAACTCTTCCAGCATATGTGATCTTTGGCATCGAAGATTGGCCCACATTCACTTTCGGGCATTACCTATCATGGAGAAGATGGTCACCGGCCTTCCGAAATTCAACCAAGAACATGAAGGTACATGCAAAGGATGCGCCCTAGGCAAGAATACAAAAGGTACGTTTCATTCTAGTGAAAGTAGGTGTAAATGTATTCTTGATCTCATTCATTTTGATTTATGTGGTCCAATGTCTATTGCATCTTCTAGTGGTTTCTTGTATTACGGTTTCTTGTATTACATTATTTTTATTGATGATTACTCTAGAAAGACTTGGATTTATTTCTTGAGATCTAAAGAATCTGAAGAAGTATTAGAAAGATTCAAAGAATTCAAAGCACAGGTTGAAAACCTGTATGGGAAAAGGATCAAGATTTTGAGATCCAATAATGGTGGAGAATACACCTCTGACACATTTCGTGATTTTTGTATTGAAGCAGGGATTAAGAGGGAGTTCAGTGTTCCCTATAATCCACAACAAAATGGTATTGCTAAAAGGAAAAACAGGTCTATTATGGAAGCGGTCAAAGCTATGATTCATGATCAAGATCTGCAAATCTCTCTCTGGGTTGAGGCATCTAGGACAACCGTCTATGTTCAGAATAGGAGTCCCCATAGGATCTTGGAGAATAAAACTCCCGAAGAAGCATTCTCAGGGGTGAAACCAGAAGTCAGTCATTTGAGGATCTTTGGTTGTCCAATATATGTTCATATTCCAAAGGAAAAGAGAACAAAGTTAGAACCTTCTGGGAAGAAGGGAATTCTGGTGGGCTACAGTGAGACATCGAAAGCCTACAAAATCTACATTCCAGGTCAGAAGTCTATTGAGATTAGTAGAGATGCCAAATTTGAGGAAGATGTTGCTTTCAGAAGATCCAAGGGCACCCCTATGGAGATCGATGAAGAAAAACCTCCTCAAGATATGGAAGTTGACCATATTCCAGAGAATCAGAGGGAGGCTTCAGAACCTAAAGAAGATATTGATCCAGTTGAACCCTTGGATCCTACTGATGGGCCTTTAGATATTGTGATTGGAAAGAAAAGACCTCTTTGGGCTCGTAGGACAATGCAGGAGGCAGAAAGTTTTGCAGCCCCAAGTGGAGCTTTCAAAGAAAGCAAGAAACCTCATAAGTTCTCTAGTTATGTTGCCTTGATGAGTCAGATCATTAAGTCAGAGCCTTCAAGCATCAAAGAAGCTTCTAGTCAACAAGTATGGAAAGATGCCATGACTGAGGAGTATCGGTCCATACTTAAGAATGATGTTTGGGATATAGTTCCTAGACCCAAAGGCAAATTTGTGGTGTCTTCTAAATGGCTCTTCAAAATCAAGCATGCAGCCGATGGGAGCATTGAGAAGCTCAAGGCAAGATTTGTGGCTAGAGGGTTCTTACAAAAAGAGGGAGTTGACTATGAAGAAACTTTTGCTCTTGTGGCTCGATATACATCTGTCAGAACCATCATTGCTATTGCTGCATCTAGAGGATGGAAGATTCACCAAATGGATGTAAAGACAACCTTTCTAAATGGTGTAATAGAAGAAGAGGTTTACATTGAGCAACCCGAAGGATTTGAGGTGCATGGGAAGGAGTCTCATGTTTGCAAGCTGAAGAAGGCCTCGCATGGTCTTAAGCAAGCTCCTCGTGCTTGGTATGAAAGGATTGATCAGTATCTATTGAGTCTGGGTTTCTCAAAGAATGATGCAGATTCTAACCTTTACTTCAAGGTAGTAAATGGTGAAGCTTTGATCTTGGTTTGTATGTTGATGATTTGATTATCACTGGAGAAGAACACCTAATTCTAAAATGTAAGAAGGAGTTAGCTTCTAAGTTTGAGATGAAGAATCTAGGTCTCATGCATCACTTCCTTGGCTTAGAAGTTTGGCAAAAGTCAGATGAGATGATTCTAAGTCAAGGCAAGTATACTATTGACATTCTAAAAAGGTTTGGTATGATTGACTGCAAACCTATGTCTACACCCATGGAGACTAATCTAGATAAGTTGAAGGAGGTTGCAGGTAGTTCAGATCCAGTGGATTCTACGATGTATAGACAATTGATTGGTTCATTGATGTATCTAGTTAACACTAGACCTGACATCTGCTATGCAATGAGTGCACTTAGCCAATATATGTGTGAACCAAGGCAAATACATCTTGTTGCAGCTAAACATATCCTGAGATACTTGCGTGGCACAATTGGATATGGGTTGAGATATTCTTTAGGTGAGGACTTGGAGTTACATGGCTTTACTGATTCAATTTGGGTACTGTTATGATATCTTGGTGTAGCAAGAAACAGTCTTCAGTGGCTTTGAGTACAACCGAGGCAGAGTACATTGCAGCTTGTGTGGTAGCTCGTGAGGCAATGTGGGTTCGTAAGCTCCTTGCAGGATTGTTTGGACTATCAATGAAGCCTACCATTATACACTGTGATAATCAGAGCCGTGTAAAGCTTTCTGTCAATCCCGTGTTTCATGACAGAACAAAGCATGTTGAGATCAAGTACCATTATATTAGAGATATGGTACTGAGGAAAGCTATACAGTTGAGATATATTAGCACTGATGAGTAGACGACAGACATTCTCACCAAGCCTATCTCCAGGATCAAGTTTGTGTACTTTCGAGAAAAGCTTGGTATGGTGGAGAATGCTGCCTTGACTGAGACGGAGTCTCAGTATCAGTGATCTTTAAAATTGATAATGCATTTCTTTATTGAGAGAGATTTGAGTTGTAAGCCCTTGGTAATGCATTTCTCTATTGAGAGAGATTTGAGGTGTACGCCCTTGGTAATGCATTTCTCTATTGAGAGAGATTTGAGGTGCAAGCCCTTGGTAGTGCATTTCTCTTTGAGATTTGAGGTAAAAGCCTATGTTTCCACCCTCTGGGAGAGCTATGGTGGATGTCATGTGTGTGACTCCATGACAGCATCACGTGAGGGAATCCGTGATGATTTACTTGTACTTGTGTTTCACATCATTACATTAAGTGATGAGCACTTGTACATACCATCTATGGAGGTAGCCATGATGGTTGATATCATGATGAGGTGATATCTTATTTGTTTTCACATTGAGATGATGTGTCTTGTGCAGGTGGAAGTATCATCCCTAGCTGAGAGGGAGTGTTGATGTTATAAGCAGCTTAGGGCTGCACTTCCATCGCACACACTTCAAGGAGAAAGCATAAATTAAATGATAGCCTTCTGGCTATTTAATTTATATTGCTAATGTATGATAAACATAAAAGGGCTGACTCTATAATGGTTCGCATGTTTTGTTTATTCATTGGGCCGACCTACATTGTAATTAATATATTTATATATTCTTCCAAGGGAGCCGACCTAATTGAGGAGGTGCCTCAATTGTATATATACAAGGTCACTCCTTGTCATTTATTCATTCAAGTTCATCAAGCATATTCACATCTAGAGAAGGAGTTCGCACCTTTGTAGCAGCAGTCCGATTTCAAGGAAGAACATATTCATTTGTATATTTTGCATCTAGGAGAGGTGTGATTTCATTGCATCTATTATTGGCCATTGCTAGGCCTAAGTTGTAAGCAGATTTCTGCTCTTGTTCTACATTATATAAGAGGATTATTTGCTGGGTTTTTCTCCCTCAAGAGGAGGGTTTTCCCAGGGTATCTTGCTGTGTTTATCATCTTATGTGTTGCAATATTTTAAGTACTTTCTATTATATGATCTGATCTAAGAAACACTAACAGTATAAAAGGTGGAGGAGAAGTTTATTATCATCTTAGAGAAATTATTATCGAAAGCATTTTAGAAGAGCATAACTTTTCAAGGGACTTGAGGACGAAAACCCTTGAACTGGTGGATTGGACGATAACCCAAGTCATCTGTGGGTGGATTCATTTCAGAGTTCACATCTGGGCTTATTTACGAAATTTTTGAAGTCTTCTATGAAGACAAATTTCAGAGATTGGGTGAGATTTTAAAGTTGGATGCCATAACTGAAGTTGGGTGTTGATCATCATAGTGGAAGTTATTGGTCTGTGTTTCTCGACTATGTTACCGGGTTCGGCCTTGGGGGGCCCGGGTTCGATCCGGGTTCGAAATTCGGGTCCGGTTCGCCCTAATTCGCCCAGGGTCCGGAAAAATGCACTGTGGGTCCGACTAGGGTTCGAATTTTTCGAACCCGGGTAGAATTTCGTGCCCAGGCGGACTTCAAAGCACGAATTTGACTTTTTTTTATAATTTTTTAAGTCTTTGTTGACTTTTAAATATTTTTTTATTCTTTCCAACCCTAATATGTGCCTCTAAAACATGAAATAGGTAAAGTGATAGTCATTTACCAATTTGTGAATGAAAAAAAAGGATTTTTTGCCTCCATTGCTGAACTTTCTCTTTTGCTTGCACAAGCTTGAATAGACTTGAAGGTTGATTGTAGATTGTTCGAAGTTGGTTGTTGTGCTATTCCTAAGCACTTGCAAGTGCCTATTCGTTGCCAAGAAGATCATTGAGCAAGATTTCTTCAAAAGAGGTAGGTTTTTTGAAGTTTTTTGATTATTTTTTTTACATTTTTTTTAAACATATGGACTTCAACTCTTTTGTTTTGTTTTTTAGTTTTAGTTTTGTTTTACTTTTCATTCCTCTAAATGTCTATAACACATGTTCAATTTTTTCATTTTTTGAAATTAATTAAGTCTGTTAGTTTCAAATTCAATCAATCAATACCAAAATTTCAATATGTTGTGCCTTAGGTATTCCATATTACAATGGCAACCGGTACCTCCTCAGGCTCAAGCCAATCTCGTTTCAAAACAAACCCAAACTCTCCCCTTTGGAAATATGTAGAAATGGTTCAACAACTTCCAGGTGGTGGAGGATATGTTTGGATTTGTAGTCATTGCCATGTTCAGTATTCAAGCTCATACAGTCGAGTGAAAGGGCACTTGTGTGGGATCTCTGAAACAGGCATAAAAAATTGTCCAGGTGAAGATGAGAAAGGCATTCCAGATAATATAGTGTTGAAATATATTGCTGAGCAAGAAAAGGCAGACCAAAGAGCAGCCAGTGGTAAAACAAGCCATCCTTTGAAGAAAGGATCTCGTTTCATGAAACCCCCTACACCGCCTTCTTATTTTCCACCTACAGGAAGCCATCCATTTATGGACATCCCTCAAGAGCAAACCACGCCCTCTTCAAATAAAAGATCTAAGGGACCGTTGGAAGCTTCATTTCAGAATGAGGCAAGAGAGATTGCTGATCAAGACATAGCAAGATGTGTCTATGCCAATGGATTGGCATTCAATGTTGTTCGTTCACCATATTGGCAAAAAATGGTGAAATCTATTAATGAGGCTCCAAAGGGGTATAAGGGCCCAGGTTTTGAGAAGGTTCGTTGCACCTTATTGGAGAAAGAGGTGAAACATGTAGCAGACTCTTTGAAGCCCATAAGGGATTCGTGGATCGAAACAGGGGTGACCATCGTTTCTGATGGATGGAAAGATGCAAAAAATCGCCCATTGATCAATGTTATTGCTGTGTCCCCTAAAGGGGCAATGTTTTTGAGAGCAGTGGATTGTGAAGGACAGGTGAAGGATGGTCCATTTATTGCTAACATCATTTGCCAAGCTATTGAAGAAGTGGGCCATAAAAATGTTGTGCAAGTTGTAACTGATAATGCCAAAAATTGTAGGGCTGCTGGGTTATTGGTTGAGGAGAAGTATCCACACATTTTTTGGACACCTTGTGCTGTCCACTCCCTTAATCTAATGCTACAAAAAATTGGATCCAAAATTGAATGGATCAAACAGGTGTATGCTGAGGGCGAAGACATTCAAATGTTTGTCACCAACCACCATATGACACAAGGAATATTTAGACAATTCTCAAAATTGGAGTTGTTGAAGGTAAGTTAATTCTCAATATTTTTAATTTTTTTAATTTTTTGTTAATTTTAAATTTTGATTTTGTAAATTTAAATTATATTTTAGTTTTAATTTTGATTTTCAAACAGGTTGCCGAGACTCGTTTTGCCTCCAACACAATTGTGTTGAGACGCCTTATAAAGGTTCGTGAGGCACTCTTTGCAATGGTAATCAGCCCTAATTGGGCCATATGGAGGCAATCTACCAGTGAAAGGACAAATAGGATCAAGCAAAGGATCCTAGATGATAGTTGGTGGGACCTTGTTGAGTATCTCGTCAGTTTCACTGAGCCCATATTGAGCATGATCCGTTACACTGACATGGATAGACCTTGTTTGGGTGAAGTATATGATGGTATCGACTCAATGATTGAGAAGATGAAAATCATCATCAATGCAAAAGAGGAAGATCCCGAAGAAAAGTTCTTCAAAGAGCTACAAGAAATCATTGTTGATAGATGGAACAAAATGACCACTCCGTTGCATCTTCTTGCTTTTGCATTGAGTCCCAAATATTATAGTCCAGAGATACTTTCTGCTTCAGCAAGAGTTGCTCCATATAGGGATGTTGAAGTGGGTCAAGGGTACAAGGCAGCAATTCGTAGACTCTTCACTGATCGTGACCAACGTGATCGAGTGAGGGCTGAGTTCATGGCTTTTGCATGCTCTGGTACTGTTGATCATAATCTTGATGCTGTTCGAGACAAGGTTAGGGTGGATGCTCATAGTTGGTGGTACTTCCATGGGCAAGAATACAGGCACCTCCAACCTATTGCAATAAAATTTTTATCCCAAGTAAGTTTTATATTTTGTAATTTTAATTTTAATTTTAAATTTATATTTATATTAAATTATTAATTAAAATATAATATTTTTGTTTAGTTAAATCAACTTAAATTTTGTAACTCCTAACTATTTAATTTGGTCTTAATAGGTTGCTAGTTCATCTTCTTCTGAGAGGAATTGGAGCACATACTCCTTCATCCACTCAATAAAACGCAATAGGCTACATTCGAAAAAGGCAGAGGACTTGGTGTATGTGCATTCAAACTTGCGCCTCCTTACACACAAGCAAGTTTCCTACAAAGGAGGAGACACAAGGAGGTGGGATATTGAGCCAGAGCAGCTTGACTTGGATGCTTCCACAAGTCACTTAGCTGCACTTGATATTGATGATGACTATGAGCCTGAAGCAACCGCTGAGCATGAGAGTGGTAGTGTTAGTGCTAGTGGCAGTGCTTGTGCGAGTGCAACTAATGCTATTTGTGGTTCTACACATAATGTAGCATCTAATGATGATGATGATGCTGCTTTTTTTGATGACCCATATGACTCAGATTGATCAATGATCAATAATTATTAATTATTAATGGCTGATTGTAAACACTTTACATTTTTATGTTTGAACTTTGATGATTTGAGTATAAAATGGTGGTGTATTTTTCATTTTTGCTATGTTATTTAACTATTAATATGGTGGTGTATTCTGAACTTAATTACTGCTGCAAATCTATATATATTTCTGATTTTTATATGTTTTTGTATTACCGAACCCAAAACGAACCCAAATCAAACCCAAATCAAAAAAAAAAAAATCCCGAACTGGCGAACCGGGTTCTCGAACCCGAACCCGAACCCAAAACCGAACCGGTAACTTAGTTTCTCGATCATCAAAAACCACAAAACCTGGGCAATTGTTGCATAACAAAGTTGTTGAGTTATTTAGTTTTAGAGGATATTTGCAAAAGTATCGCTATCTAAGGAAGGTTACCAACTTGCATATATAAAGTGTGTGCAAAAGGAGAACCTGTTGACCTGTGTATGTAT